>CM035790.1:29311381-29641381 GCA_020466265.1 Siphamia tubifer | reverse complement strand
TGCATTTAAGGTCTCTTAGTATTTAACCCTAAAAAAGCAGCCAAAAGCATCTACTGACCTAAATGTTTTATTATTAATAATTGTAATTATTCTGGTAAGTTGTATGTTCTCAGCTTTTTTAGTAGCATCAGATCTATTATGTCCCATCTGGACATGTAGAAGAGTTAGTAAATGTGGAAACAATGTCATGTTTAGCAACATTAATTCATAAGTTAATCCCTGTAGGTTGATGAATGACAGTAGTTTTAGATATTTGTTTTTCCATTAAGTTAATAACACATTTTGCTGAAAAAGTCACCCTTTCTCAGTTTATATTGTTGATATAATAACATTTGAATTTACTCTCAGCTTCTGTGTACATTTGTGTTAATTAAATAAAGGAAAATAGATGATTTTCACTGACAAATGCAAAACACGGGGGATAATATGCTGATAAATGGTGATAAATATATAAGGTTTAGTCCTTTTAAGGGTTAATATCGTCAGTATTTTTGTGACATTTAGTGTGAAGAAGATTGGGTGCCTAAATTAACATTGAATGATAAAATTTAATTAAATATTATTACGACTGTTAAAGGCCACTTGATCTGCAGTGAGTAAGAAAAATTATTTAATTAACATGCATCATGCATTTATCCTCAAAACCAGAACTGATCAATTTAATCCTTTGACTGACTGGCATCAATTTCGTGTCAACTGTGTGGTTAGTATGAGGTGATTTTATCATAACACTGAACAATGTTATCACACATCCCAGCTTTTCCTCATATCCTGACGCATCTGTGCTGCCTCAAGGTATTTCAAGGTCCTTGAGATAGTAATCGCAACACAGTTAATGTTGGTTTATGAATAACATTTGAACTGCTTTCAGTCAGGTTTTAGTGTCGCACAGACCTAAGACAACTCGTTTTAATATCATTAAAAGCCACATATTGGGAGACAGAGGTAGCTGTTCAGTTCTAGTGGTATTACTGTACTGTACATCAATACTGCTTTTAGTTATAATATTGTAAATACATACATACATACAATTTTCTGATATCACCTCGGAACCTGAGGAGGGATAAGTCTGCTGCATTTGTCTTGTTTGAAGATGAAGGGTGGTCAAATAGCATTAGTCAAAGCTTTCAAGACATTGGACATAATTTGCCTGTTGAATTAAGAAAGACTTTTAAAACCTCACTGTAGAAGAAGGTTAATACTATTATGACTCATTCTTTCGTTCTGTAAATATAAAATGTTGTAGCGTTTGCCTTATTTGTATGTAAATACAATATAATCCCATGTGTCCGCAAGACATTTTTGGAACATTGTTTAGTAAAAATAGCCCACAAATGAGGCTCATTATGAATACGATTTTACACGCTGGTACATTAAGCCGCATTAAAAATAGTTGAATTGGTTAAAAACAATTAGAAGTATCTATAAACCTTCCTTTTGCTGTGCAGTCATAATTTTCTGGTGTGTGCAGTTAAAGCCGAGTACTGCATTTACCAGATCCTGGCTTGGCTCTGCACACATACAGTATATAAATATAGAGTTTATCAATGACTAAGACTTTGCTTTTTGTTTGTCCAGTTGTTGCCAAAACTAACCAGGAACTACATAAAGGAGGGTTACATGGAGAAGACGGGTCCAA
The DNA here is from genome assembly GCA_020466265.1 of Siphamia tubifer. NCBI lineage: Eukaryota > Metazoa > Chordata > Actinopteri > Kurtiformes > Apogonidae > Siphamia > Siphamia tubifer. The sequence continues at coordinate 29,639,742 of CM035790.1, read as the reverse complement.
AGGTAAGACTGTGTTTTATTGTTCTGTTACATATGTGCCTCAGCGACCGCATCTGTATTATATAATATGATTAAAATAATCACTAAAAACACAATAAATTGAAAATGTTAAATTGGCAATGGTTGATCCTAGAGCTATTTTAGTATCAAATCAGGCTTTAGCACTGGCTTCAAAATGGTTGTTTTTCTTATTTTCCATTAAATGGAGCCAATTTTCAGTTTTCCCTATGGGGTAAGTGTATGCATAGATTTTCCGGAGAACTGTTATTCCATTTATTGAGAGCTGCAGGCATATATATTCAACTAAAATGATGTGATTCTAGTGTATTCTGATTTTTGTGTAGTTGAACTAGCACTGTTAAAAAAGGAGATGCTCTGTTTGATGTACACACAATCAGGTCCATTATTCAGTGACACATTTTGTAGTTTTACTTCTATACATCACCACAGTGGATCTGAAATGAAGCAATAAATTACCAAATGTAGATTCAACATTTGGAATCAAGTCCAGACTTTTCATATATGATAGAATGATAGAATAATATGATAGATGATGATATGATATGATAGAATAATAATGACACCTACCACATCTGGACATTATGTCGCATGTCAGTCTGAAAATGGATTAAACTATGTTTAAAGTGGTTGTAAACCTCTTGAATTAAAGCTGAAAATCAACACTTCAATCACATCTTCATTGTTTTAATTTAAAAATTCACTGTGGTGAATCTTTTTATTCTCTTACAGGCACATTTTGGGAATCAAACGAATTATGCAAGGCCAAGTGTTTCACAAAAATGATCACTGTTGCAAAATCAACTACAATTTATTTTTGTTTAAATGGTCAGGCTCCATGTGTAACATGATGGGTTACGTGCAAAACCTGGAATAAGACTGCGATTTCATGAAAAACCTGCATGTCTGGTTTAGAAAAACTGGAAACAACAAATTTAATACAGTGTCATTTATTTATACTACTGTTTAAGACCATTTCAAACCATATTTTCCAGATCACATGCAGTGACACCTAGCTTTTTATGTCCCAATTGTAGTTATATGTTTGGCCCCAAATCATGTCAAAATTTTTCGTTTCTCATGGGTTTTCTGAAAAAAAGGTACCAAATAAACCCCGTTTTCATAGAAATGCTTAACTTAATAAATTTTGCAACATAAAAATTCTGTTTTTTATTTATAAAAAAAAACCAAACAAACTGACTATTTCATCTAAACTTCCATATTTTGCGTCTGACAGCACACAGAGGGCTTTAAGAAGAGGTGGTTCACAATGGACGACAGGAGGCTCATGTACTTCAAAGATCCACTGGTACTGAAACTGCACAGAATGTAAATACGCACAGCGACCACTAGATGCTGCTCTTTACATTTCACTGGTATCTGCTCCTCTTTCTATGTGCTCTGTAACGGCAGGACGCCTATGCCCGAGGTGAGGTGTTCATTGGAAGCAAAGAAAACAGCTACACTGCACTTTCTGGCCTCCCCACATCCACTCAGGGCAACCACTGGCAGTTTGGAATAACCATAGTAACACCAGACAGGAAGTTTCTTTTTGCATGCGAGACTGAAAAGGATCAAAAAGACTGGATCGCTGCATTTCAGACTGTTATCAACCGACCGATGCTGCCTCAAGAATATGCAGGTAAACGGAAAAAAATTGCAACTTTACTTTTCTGATCATCAAAGTGTGATGTTTTATTTTTTTTTTTTTCTCCTTTTCTTCCTATAGTGGAAGCTTATTTTAAGCACAAACCATGATCCTCTTCGTGCTTGGAAAGCTATCGGCGCAGAATGAAGAGTAGGAAGCGAAGGTGGAGGAAGAACGAAAGGTCCTGAGAGGTATTTTTCAGTCACCTTTTGAGCGGATGCCTTTTTAGAAAGCTGAAAAAGTCAAACTGAAAGAGTGGTGGATCAAAAGGTTAGACAGCCTCCACTGCAGATACTATACCACAATGACACTTTTATTCTGATCCACCAACCTTCCCCCAAACTCAGACCCATTTTTCTTGGACTCCTGAGCTCGTGAATGTTAACTCACTCATCTGTCATGTGATGTGACTTGGATACTTGAAAGAGGTCAGCACTGACTGGAATGCATATAGGTAATGTATGTACACCTTATGTGTGGAAATCGGAATCATTGCTGCTCAGTTATTAAATCATTTTGACGTGTTCTTCTGTGCGTTCCATAATATGTCAAAATACTATCATCATTAAGGTGTTTAATGCCACTGAAGTCAGATTTTAACCAAATGTATAAACTATATCTAAATAAATGCTATCTAGTATTGGACTATAATGTCAGTAAAAAAAAAAAAAAAAAGGTCAAATCAGTTTTATTTCCATGCATGAGTACAATTATTTTACACTTTTGATGTATTTATTTGTTAATATTTACCATATGAAGTTATTGTTGCGTAAACTAAATATTAAGTATCCTGTGTGATGTTCAGTGTCACATTCAAGGAATGATTCACATGCCTTTGTCAGTTGTTTCTATTTTTTTCCCTGTAGAATTATATAATGTGATCCTGATGAACATTTGGCAATTATCTGTCCAGAAAAGGGAGATAAATTAAACTGATCCCATGATTTTTATTAACAGTATCAATCTAATGATGTAAAATGTGCACAGTAGATTATTATACGTGTTGAAAATACAGAGATGGTACTGACTAGTGATTTGTCTTCTGGCTTCAAAAAAGACTAAACAATAAATTAACATAAGAAAATACTGAACATTCACCACCTATTTTGTTCTGTAGTTGATCCTTCAAACTCTTATGTAAAAGAGGATTATGTTCAGATGGCTCTTATAGATACCATGAAAAATGTCAATGTAATATTACACTATTTATTGAAGTTTATTTTTAGTTACAAGAGAGAAGCTGCACACTGAAATAGTCAAGTCAGAAAATAGTACATTGCTTAGAACATCAACTGGAAAAACAAATGAATATACAATGAACACTGTACAGAGAGAGATTCAGTTTCTATGACTATGATCAAATCTACCAAAGCAACAGTCGTATAAATAGAAGCAAATGCTTCTTTCATGAGGAACAAGGTAAATACAGTTAAAAGATTCCAAGAGATATTTTGAAAAAAATGTTTTTTTAAGGACATGACACTGTAATCTATATATATATTAATATTCTTAAGTGGGGAAAAAAGAAAGTGGCACACTAGTTTTGCACTGGCTACAAAATAAAACATTTAAAAAAGAACATTATACATAACAATGTATGGAATACAATACTTTAGGTAACATTGTTAACATACAGTAGGTCATAATTCCTCACCCCCCACACACACCCCCCCACCCTAATTAATGATCTAAAGTGCTATTAATCTCTAATAAAACCTTGTTTTACATGCAGAAAAAAGTTGAATATGTACACCACGTTTGTCAATCCAAATGTATATAGATAATATTATATTGGACCATCTGTTCTTAAATAACAAGAGGAATAAAAGCTTATATCATGAGGTTGCATTAGAGAATCAGCTTGGATCCTTTTAATTAAAAACACAAATAATGATAAAAAAAAAAAGTTCAGTTCTGTGACCCATGCACTGCCATGTTTTTAAGAGATTTGTTTTAAAGCTTAGTGTGTAAGATTTTGTTTCAGATATAATATTCTTAATTATGTTTTCAATAGTGTATAAACACCTGTTGTTTCAAATTACTGTTTTCTTTGGCTTAGAATGGCCCCATTACTTCTAAATAGGGAGCAGGTTGCCCTGTTTTGACAGTACAGAACAGACTCACCAACATGGATTATTTCCATAGATGCAACAGCTCCCTTAAACACTTAGAAATGAAGGGGTATTAACTTAATGCTGGTCCTATAAAATACAGAACACGTGCATTTAGGTCGAATTCACAAAGTCATTTGTGTTTAATGATGCTGATCTGTTAGCCACATCTTTGTATAGAAAATAGCAACATCCATTTAATTAGAATGAAAAACAAATGCACATTCCCAACTATCTATACATGTACCATGGAAATGCTTCGATTGAGTTTATGCTGGTGAGCAAAACCGGCTTCTGTAGAGCCTGTTAAATTACTGACATGAGTCACGGACAGAAAACACATCACTTTACACGTAATATGTGAATGTTCACCCACAATTGTGACCAAGATGACAAAGATACAACTAAACGACAACTGATATTTGCATTTGAAGTTGATATATGAAATAAATGCCATGAACATGTCACTGCATCGACATCATGGTTGGACTTATCTTTTGCTTTGGGTCAGATTCTACACTTAGCTCAAATGGTTATCACACAGTTCAATGTATAGGTTGGACTTAACTATACCTCCAAGTGCATTGACTGCAGTAGGAGGAGGAGGATGGTGAGGAAATAAACAGGACAAACAGTGACATGTGAACAGGACAACAATTGGAGGCTGTGTTTACAGAGGCAGAGAAACAGAAGGACAAAAGGGTTTATACCTCGCTGGAGCTGACTCCTTATCTCTGTAACACAGGCCAGATTCAGACAGAGTATTTTTAGGACACTTAATGTATGAAGATGAGTGATACAGTTGCCCTTAATGTCCATCCACACAAATGCAGACCCCTACACATGAGTGAATGAAGCAATGTTTTAGTTCCTGCAACAGCCAGTCCCCTTCATCTCCTTGTTTACATACTCCTGGAGCTTAAACTTCTCACTGGAATCCTTCATGGACCTGTGCTTGAGTTCTCTGAGACAAAAAAGGAACACTGGATTAGAAAAATAATGTTCTGCTATATGTTGTGAAAAAAACAAAAAAGACTTAACAAGTGGCGGTAGACACAACAGACCCCACTCCTTGCTAAATGCTATAGCTCTTAATAGACACCTTCCTCTCAAACCATGAGCCTATAGATTTGACCTTTCAAGGTTGTTCAAGGTTAAATGTCATACTACCATTATGAAATGTATATGTACACAATATTACCAAAAGTATTCGCTCACCTGCCTTGAAATACAATCAAGTGACATCCCATTCTTAATCTATGGAGTTTAATATGACATTTCTGTATTCTGCAAGTGTGTGTGTGTGTGTGAGAGAGAGAGAGAGAGAGAGAGAGAGAGAGAGTGACTTTGGATAATTTCATGCTGCCAAGTTTGTGGGAACAGTAGTGCATAAAGTAAGGTCATAGGTGAGAGAGTTTGATGTGGATGAGTTTGATTGTCCTGAACAGAGTCCTGACCTCAACTCCACAGAACACTTTTTTAGGATGAATTAGAGGAAACACTGAGAACCAGGCCTTTGGTCCAACGTCAGTGTGTGATCTGACAAATGCTTTTTGGAGGAATGGTCCCATAAACACACCCCTCCCTTCCCAGAAGAGTTGAAGCTATTGTAGCTGCAAAGGTTGAACCCATATCACTTTATAGATAAAGAATAGGATGTCAAGTTCATATGCAAGTCAAGGCAGGTGAGACAATACTTTTGGTGATATAGTGTAGTTTCCTTGCTGTCAACAATAGCAACTGACGACTTATCAACACTGTTTTTGGAGTTGCGATCATTCAAAATCATGTGAGTTTGATTTTGACCTTTCAACATCACTCAAAGTCAAAGGTCATGACACCATTTTGAAGCCCATGCCTGGTTTCCTATCTGTCAATAATAGTAACTAAGTCTCTATTTCTACTCATTTTGCTGTTATAGTTCATTTTAGGTATTGAAATGGGGGTACGACAATATAAGCTCGACTACTTTTGTTGAAAAGTCACAATGAAGTTGTTTTACAATTATTTGCCATGTCTTAATTTGTGAAATTATTTATTTCAATAGATTGGAGTGTCCTTTTAAAGCTGGAATTTCTTTTGCCCACTTCCATTTGACATTAAGTCCATCTATAGATCTATATTCATATCTATATATCTATTTCTACAGCTGCATCTATATGTACATCTATACATAAATATCAATATTTCAGTCCTATTTCAAAGAACAAACCAGTCAAATATGATTACGTGATATGAAATAACATTACACACAGGTAGTTGTACTCACTTGGCCACAGCAGTAAAAGCCAGCTCTACATTGAGACCAGACCTGGCGCTGGTTTCCATGAAAGGAACTCCAAACTCCTGCAGAGCCAAAGAACCCATTGTTATTTTCATTCTAAATACATTTTTCCCCCTTTTTTATTTTAAATGTGTCCGGTTCTGTTACGCTACATGAAATAAAATTTCAAATGTAGCTCTTGGTGGGAAGTTGCGCAGTATTTCACAGTATGGCTTTGCAGCACAATGGTCTTTCTGTTTGAATAAATTCAGCTTATATGTGCTAAATTTGTCTTTCAGTCTTTCCACTGCAGGCCAATTTGTCCCACTGATGATAACTGATGTGCTTTTTTCCCCTCCCAGGCCGAGCCTTAAGTTACTTAGAGGCACTTTACTGCTCCCACTTCTGCAGAGAATAATTCGGCTACATGGTATTTGTTTTGTGCTCAGTGCTGGGAAGCAATAGCCAAGGATCTTGATAAAAAAAAGAAGTGTCTGCTCCTGTTTCAGTTCTTAGTGGTGTTATTTTCAGATCCACCAGTGTCTATTACATGAGTTAAAACCTCATGAAACTTTTACAATTAATGACACAAGGGAGATATGTATATAGTAAATATTGATTATCAAATATACATCATCTTCAGGGGAGCACAGTGCATTGGACCAGCCTGGGTTTTCTGTGCCTTTGCTTGGTACGTAATACTTCTTTTAATGATAAAGATTAGAAAAAACTCTGTCAGAAATAAAGAATGAATATTGTGTGTGTGTATATATATATATATATATATATATATATATTACACTTTTGTTTTATACTAAGCACATTTTACACATTTATTATATGACTTATTGTTTTTTTTTTCCTCTGTACACTTGGAGATACTTAAATCTCATTGTACATTGCATATAATGACAATAAAATCTATCGGTCTATCTGTCTGTCTGATAAATCTACCTTTCTGTAACAATCATTTGTATAAATGCTTGAAAAATTTACAAGAAAAAAAAATGGCTTCAAGCAATAATAATTTTCTTTTCTTTTTTCTCACCTTAGCAAGCCTCTCACCATCTTCTCTTTTCACCACTCGGTCATGTGTAGCATCAGCCTGGAGAGACAGAGAGGACAATATGAAAATCTCACCATCAACCTGATGAGATCTGCTCAAGTTAACCACTGTCTTAATATTCAGTTAATGAGCTTCATTATTTTCTGAATATTGAAACTAAACCATCCTTTCAGAAAGCGTCATCGCTAACGCATCAGGGGTTAAAGGGTTAACATGAATAATTTGCTTCTGTTAAAGATATACAGTTCAATTCCTATTGTGTTGTTTTTGGATCTTTTGCCTCTATTGTGTCTCTACCTACATTCACATAATATTTCCCATCATGCCTTGCCTTGTTTCCAAGCAGCATCAGCACCACGTCCTGTTGGGCATATTCATGGATCTCAGTCAGCCATGCCTGGTAACAATACAGGACAGAGAGACAAAAGGAAAGATGCATCAGCCATCTAGAAAACAGGAGGCAGTCATAAGCGAGAACACGTTAAAGTGGAACATTCTGAAATGAGAGACTTGAATGAAGGGGTCGGCAGAAGATAACCATGTCTGAGCTTCGACAAGGACAGGTTTTAACATTAATCTAATCAAATGAGAGCTTTCATGACATTTCCAAGATTAATATTTGGGTAACTGGGGAAAAAAAATATAGGCAAAGATACACACGGGCATACAGTAGCAAAAAAAAAAAAAAAAAAAGAATATGACTAATGCTAACACTCATTATTACTGGGTTTATCAACACAATCTGCTCCATCCTTCCTTAGGTGCAACATACAGAATACACATGAGAGACAAAAGCTTCACTAGGGAACAAAAGCTTCTGCCTACATGAGCTTTGAAAGCACCTGAACCATTCATTCACTGATAATGAGCCTTTAATCAGCACTGAAACATCTGCAAAACGGTTCTGCTGTAATAATACTCATCTCAGCACAAGCCTTAATTGTATCCACAGTGATTTACTCCACTTTGGATTTCTGACTGTCTGGTCATCAATTTGCCTTCTAGTAGTCCTTCCCCGGAGCTGTTTAGGATCTGAGTTGTAATTAATTCTGGTGATGACCTGGTGTTTTCAAAGGGAGTTCGCAGGGGTCGTCTCTAGTCAAAGGTCAGATTAATCCTCATAGACCAAAACAGCCTCTGGTGACCAAAAGCATCCATTGATCTGAAATGTTTTATAACTTTTTAGTCACAGATACTATCAATACATTTAAACAATTCAGGTAAAATGCAGCTTTTTAGCAATATCACATAGAGGCTTCATAGTGCAACAATTGGCAGTAAGGATTACTCAATTACTTAAAACCTCTGTAATTGTTTGGGGATATTTGGTCCAACTGTCGGTACTTGATATCCTTTGCGTTAATAGAATAACATGAAAAATATCGGGTATAGAAATTCCATATTTTCCATATCAATGAATATAATGGAGAAGAAGCACTGATTACATTTTGGATGATTTGCCATTTATAGACTCAAAATTTTAAAATCACTAAACACTCTTCTGCTCATATCTTTGAAACTATTTGTCTGACTGTAAATCAGGTGCAAATGGAAGGTCATGACCTGGGGATGCCTCACCTCATGAAGGATTGGGGTGATGGCTAGTTTTGTCCAGTTATATTCGTCCAAACAAATGTACATTTAGTTGTACCAGGCATTTGAATGAACAAGAAATTGAAGGAAACAAGGGTGGTCAAATAATTTTTTCCACAACTTCTGACAAAGGACGCCGACCACAAATTATGTATCAGAATAAGTGATTTATTATACAGGGTGTCCCATTACTCTCCATATATTGGAGACATAATACATTCCATACATATACAGCTCTAATATGCATTCCTCTATATCTGCATTTGAATAAAGAGCAATGAATTGAAATGACATGTCATATAGAGCATATTGTATGAATAAAAATGGTTTATGTTAAGAAACCTTTATTTTTCCTATGCATGGAGACTTATGGGACACCCTGTATAATTCATATAATGAGAAATGTGCAAAACAATGTTAACAGTATAGGCTGTGGTGTCTGTGGCATCAGTAATGGGGTGAGAGATTGTGAGGAGTGTGGATGTTGTAGGATGTAAAACAAAAGATGATGAATGACAAGGAGCAGCGTTTGCCACCAGTATAAATAGGCGTGGCGAGTTGTGCCCAGACATGCCACACATATATGGAGGTCTGCCCCCCAAACTCCACCTGTACACAAACGTTAGGGACAGAGAAGCAGCCCACATGACCAAGAGGGAGGGGCCATGAGAGACCATATGTTCACCTTGGCACCTGTCAAGATAAAAATGTCTTGTACTATAATAAAAGTCATCCCACATCCAATCTCTGGAGTCATTTCTCATTCAGCTCCACATCCAAGAGTGTGAAGCATGGCTTTCTGTAAGCTTAGTTGACTAGCATCGCGTGACCAGGATAATACATGCAGGTGCATGAACCAGTCATGCAAAAAGTCAAACACTTCCACACAAAAGATGAAAGGCTACTGCCATCTGAAATAACTACACTTATCAATTGTCTTATCCTCACTAAGACCCTCTTTTGCACCACTCGTTGTCTTCATGAAGTCCTTTATTTATATATTTAGCATTGTCTCAAGGATAGAAGTAAAGCTGTAAGAGCACAGGTAATGAAAAAAAATTGTTTTGATGTTAAGTTTGGATTCATTCTGAGTCATACATGTGAGTTTTGACCTCAGCCGTTTTAATTAAACATAAGTTCCTCATTTTCTAATATATTTTTGTCATGAACCTCATATGTGATCACACAGCCTGACTGAGCACCCAATGAAGAGAGAGATATGTGTGTCTGGATGAACAGGAGGTAATGATGTGAACACTGCTTTATGCATAATTCAACATATTTTCAAGGTTCCCCATCATTCAGATGTCTCTTAGTCACCAACTGATCAATGGACGAGTCATAGCACATCTTATTGGTCACTTCACAAAATGATGCTATTTGTTATCATCATCCAGAGAATTAAGTTGTGTAAGAACAGTCTTTTTCACTTGAGAGGAATGCCACTGATAAGAGCTTCGCTGCTGCCTTTAGTATTTCCTTTCACTCTGGATACACTTTACCATTATTTTATATTATAAAGGTGAGAGGCGACACTACTTTCTCACAATTCACTGTGACAGCATCATCAAAACCCTGACAGAGAGGATGCAAATTTCCATCTGATACACTAATAAGATTTCAGGTTTAATTTTATTAAATAAGGACATGTGTCTAGTGTTGGCATAAAAGGTGAATTTAAAATGTTCAGTGTGCATTCATTATTCCCCCATTTTAATCATTGCTGCACTGCAAATTTTACAAATATCAATGATTTGAGGCTCCTTCAGAAACAGATCCCTTAAAGTTAGCTTAAATCACCTTCCATGGTTGTTTCATTAATATTACTGTGTTATCCATTGTTATTGAATACATTGTGTGTTGGTTCTATTTTTTATTTTTTTTTTTAAGTCCGGATTGCTTTGTTTCAAGCTGTTTTTGCACGGTAGAAAAATGACTAGAGGTCGAACAACAGTTTACTGGTACTTCCTCATACACGGTCACGAGGCGTCTCTGATTGGCTCAGAATGCGTGAAGGAACGTATCCCCCTCCCCTCTTGCTCTGTATGTATATACCTTTACCCAAGCAGCATCCAGTTAGTTTTCGTGCCGTTGCTTGTTCTAAAAACGTGCAGGGGGGTAAAAACAAGGCTTTATTTCCACAGAGAGCACATGAACCAGTTTGACCCGCCATTTTCCCCCCAGTTTGTGCAGCAGCTACTGTGGCTCCGTCTTCTCTTGTAGATGCTAATGCTAATGCTACCTCAGATTCAACCGACAACCGACTTTCAAAGGCAGCAGGTGACCCATTAGATTCCAAAAGGAGCGTGGAAAAGTGGTTTTCAGTGGAATGACACCAACCTGTTAGTAGGTAACTGAACTGGATTTTCAACATGAAAATAAAATGCAGCCTGATGAGGATAGTATTTTTGTGAGGGGGGATTTTTTTAATTGAATTTAAGCAGATGAATAGAGTGTGCAAAAGTCCTTGGCCAACATTAGATTTGTTTGCTTAGTAAAGTTGTACTGATCAATCTCTGTATTCAGATAGAATCAGTGTATATATGTGAAGTATGTGCAGCAGTAAAAGCAAAAGCTTTAGAGAAATTCCAGCTTCTATAAAGCAACGAGGTATTATTTAGTGTGACCTCTCTTTGCATTCAACATGGTTTCAATTCTTTTGTCCAGACAATATGAGATTTATTGTATAAATTGTCTGTTTTATACCAGGATTCATTCAACACATACAAGATGTTTCTGTTTGTGCTGCTTCTTGTTTTGGGGTCAAAGGTCACAATAAATACAGGCTGTAACCTTCAGAACCCCATTAAGTTAAGTGTTTTTGTATTTTTAAGGCAGTGCACATGTTTCCTGTATTTTCTAGTTTTATGTGAAGAAAATAGAATAAGAGATAAATATGTCTGCTCATCTCAACCCTGCAAAAACATCCAAACTAATATCTAAGATCTGTGGTGATATCTTAAAAATCTTGTGCATTGACCAGAGCACATCCATAGGCCTGGTTAAGTGTATTCTGATTCATTTTATCACTTTTTTGTTTCCTGAATATCAATGCTGTCTTTTCATTCATTCTTTCTTTTGTTTACTGCATCTCAATGCTGACTTTCATTGACCTCACTACATTTTCCACAGAAGAAAAGGAAATTTACAGTAATCTGAACATGATCTTAGTCTCCTAATATGTGTTCCTCACTAGGGAATAAAGATAAATGCAGTGACTGACAATTTATTTCTACACACAACAACCGTAAAAATGAATGTTTTGTTTAATGACTGCAACAACTTTTTTTCAATATTTCAAAAGTTGAGAGAACACTGACATTCTAGTGCGGAATAGGGCAAACTATCCTGGACCTTGTACCTGCTTAATTTAAGTGGATCTGTCTATGTGGCACAGCAGATTAATACCAGACTTAGAATCAATTTGAAGGAACTGGGTTGGGTTCATCTTTTATTCAATACTAATACCAGGATCTCTGGCCAAATGCTCTGGAAGCCAAATGTCAATGACAAAGTGACATCGTGTCAGAGGAGGTAATACATGTCTGTGCTCTTTGCCATTGCATTCAATTCCCTGCACAGTGTAGCAAATTAGATGCAACTGGATTATTTCCAGGAAAAACATGAAAAAAAAAAAAAAACTCCAAACAAACAGACTCTATTATATTAAGTCAGATGTCGCTGCTTCATTTTGCCATGGTTAACATTAGCTGTAATTACTGTTATGTACAATTCTTAATCAATATGAAACATAAAATAAGTTGCCTTTTTCCATCAAGTATGAGATTACACAAAGCCAACATGTCATATGCACATTTGCTCACAAATAGATGAGGAGCGACTGATGTGACAGAAGGAAAGACAGAGCCAGAGATGTGACAGAAACCGAGACGATGCCAAATGGCAACAAGACCCTGGAAGATGAGGCGAAGACCAAAGAATCCATATCAGAGAGATGCGGAGATAAAAGACAGACAGACAGCAGCTGGTGGCTGCATCATGACATTGGCAAGACAAGTTATCACCGTGAGAGGTATGTGAGGGTACTTCTGATGATGCTTTGTCTTTTTTCCTTTGTTGTCACCCAGATGAGGTAGCAGGATGGTGCCCTGCTAGCTACACTAGCGGGTGGATCTTGTTTCTTCCCCCAAAGAAAAAGTGATTGAATATTACAACAGTGAGAGACAACTCTACAGGAGTTTTCTTGTGACTGAACATAATGTTGAATCTATGACTTGGTTGTAATAACTGGAGTACTGGGTTTAATGGGTGACATGGGGCTGTCCCCTAACAGCAAAAAGGTCCTGAGTTTGATTCCCTTATCTTAGATTATATTACCATTATTGTCATTCAGCATGTCACAGCAGAACAAAATATGGAGGCCATTATACGGCTCATATCAGGTCTTACAGGTATGACTAACGACATAACTGTTCAACTGGTCCACAGGTGCCACATAACTGTATGTTTTTGAGTGGGTTTTCTCTTTACCATCCAAAAGACGATTGCATATAGGTGGTTAGGTGGTCATCCGTCTCTATATATCAGCCCTAAGATGACACCTTTTCCAAAAAGGTAGCTTATTTTGACACTTATTTTTCCAGACACTTTGACACTATTTCTTCTGATACTCTATTGTTTACCTCATTTTGATGCTCTATGGTCTATATTTACTGTAATGTTTGAAGCGATCTGGCAAAACAATTTCCCACGGGATTAATAAAGTTTCATTTTATCTTGGCTCCAAAATCCAGGAGCCCCACACTCCTCTCAACAACAAACTAGTTCAGGAGATGGATGGGTTAAATATGCCAAAATGTCTCTGAACAAATGCTAAACCTATGGATGTACACAAATAGTTGAAAAGTTGATTAATCAAAACGGTAACAAATAGTGCCAGCCACAACAACCCCTGCTCCTTACTACCCAATTTGCCCTGTCTGTTTTTGGTGACTTTGCCCTATATTGACCAAAATTAAATGGGATCTACTCACACCTTTCCAGAAAACTTCATGGGAATTGGTATAGTTGTTTTTGCATAACATTGCTGACAAATAACAGGTAAAAAAACAAACCAAAAACAATATTTGTATAGATATATTACTTAGATATATTAATTATATATGTGATATTATATGATATATTAATTTGTATAATACTGCATAGATATATTCATTTGGTTTGGCTAGAGGTGACGTATTAAAAACCTATGATCAACTGAGTACTCAACTTCACAAGGATTATTCCTTGGTGGGAAAAATATAACTTGGGCTCACAGTAGTTGCATTACATAAAACTAACCAGACACTAATATTTGACAGCTTTGGTAACCAACCATTCATTTGTCTGACAGAACCTTAGAAACCTACTGGTGTGTGTGTGTGTGTGTGTGTGAGTGAATGGGTGAAAGTGAGGCTAATGTAAAGCACTTTGAGCACCATGAAGGTGGAAAAGCACTACATGTATATAATTGCAGTCCATTTACCATTTATAACAACATAAAACTGTAAATTGACTTGATTATTCAGCTTCAAAAAACATCTAAAATGAAAAATTGTAATTATGTATATGGGAGAATTTTACATCAAGCACAAATTGAACTTGCATTGTGAATGTCCACAGGCCCCATATAACTGTAATTTAACCAGAAGTAGTATTTTACAATTGTAAAAGAAGTAAAAAAAAAAAAAAAAAGAAAATCCATGATCTGCCCCTTTTGCTGGATTGGACACAGATTTATCTTTGTTCCATGCTCTTCCCTTCTACTACATCCCATGAAAATCATTGCAATACTTTTCCTGACTCACAAACAATTTGAAATGAAAACATTACCTTCTTGGCAGCGGTGATAAAATAGAGCAGAAAAATACACCTTATCATATGATTTATTCATTATATAAACTGAAGTGTTCAATATTTTCTATTAACCTTGGAGTAAATGTGTAGACACATACTTATCAACTGACTCTGCAGTTTGTTTTTGTTTTTCTGGACTGTGACGTTTTAGTTCTGTCTCACTGTCTGTCTTTAGTCACAGTCTGGCACATTGAAGCACTGAGCTGCTGGAAAAAACACACACTTTTCTCAGATATTACAGAAAAGCCAAAGGAGACATGGAGAACTGACTCTAAATTAATGCTAATGTTGCCGCATGTCTGTTTTATATGCAAATAAGTCCCTGCTGGTTAACTCATTTACCATGTGAACTTTATAAGGTGATTATAAGCTTTTGCTTGTTTATCCCTTGTGGCTGAAGGAATAATCATTCAGAGTTTAAAATAAGGTAAAAACACAAACATGTGAATGGCTTCTCCTTGAACTCCACTCAACAAATAGTTCTTTATGAACACAAACTTTCTGCTTCTTCAAACTACATTGGTGTGAATATAACACAGTGACAATATAAACACCCTCTCCGTGTCTTTTTACATGACCCAACTTCCCCCTCTGCTGCACTTTTGTCTAAGCAGATTTGCTACGGGTGACAATGCTATTCTTTCCGAACTTTGATCAGGGCATTACACTAACTGACAGAGCGGAGAAGTCTGAAGTCAACAACAGGCAGAGTGTGACAGAGCCAATCCAAAAGAGCACTGGGAGAAAGTAGGACTTCTCCCCTGAGAGGAAGTTTAAGCTCTGTGAAGCAGCTGAGCTACACAGAGTGACACAGTGTCAGCCAATGACACACAAGACAACACTGCTGTGGTATCTGCTCACACAATCATACAGGTATACAACTCGGCTTCTATAGAAAAATCAATAAGGTGCACTCATTTTAGCCACACTGTAAAATAGAAGATGTTGTTTCAACTTAAAAATATGAGTGAAAAGGCTGCCTGTAGATGAAGAAAAACAGCTAGTTATTATGGAGACAGATTTATTTCTTCATTCATCAATCAAAAATAATGGATTTGCAATTAAAATGAATAGATTTGTAATCAAAAAAAGATTTGAGAACAAAAAAACGGTAAGCTGCCTTAATAAAATAAAAATGAAAAAATGTTAATTTTGCCTATAGATCAGTTCCCTTTATTTGTGAGTTAAAAATGTTTGCTTGCAGCGTTCCCCCAAAATGCTATATATCCAATGTCACTGTTTTGAGGAAAAATCCCTTTTTTTATTTGGAGGAATATGATGAATGCGATTCAATAGTACCCTGTTTCAAACTTTATTAACCAACTTATTAAACATAAAAAGTATGAAATTACAAATAATGAAACAGTGCCTCCAGGATTTTGTGGGCCTTTTTGGAGATTGTTGCAGCCTAAAATGTCTGATGTTGCATGAGTGTTTCCAAAAAATTGCAATGCTTTTTAGGCTTTTGTTGCAGGAGGAAGTGAAAGTTGTGATAAATAGTTGTGATTTTCCCTTTTTGTAACCCAAATTAAATTAAAATTAATTCAAAGTCATTGTGATACGGTCCTCAAAACTACCTTACTGAGATGGCAAATTTGGTTAATCGTTCATGAGGTTGGGGGTGTCCAAGGGACATAGAACTGCCATGGACACACTCAGTAAAACCCGAAATAGGAAGGGGGAGGAGAATCCTGACTTATTTTGACCAACTAAATGGTGAGCATACTTTGCATTAATAGGCTGCTGTGCCAATCCTTAAATTAAAAAATAAAAAATGTGCGTAACGTTTCGTAGCGCGGATTTTTAAAAAAAAAAGTTTTTAAGATAGACCTGTTACTAGTCCCTCCTGGTGCTTGTGTACCATGCAGAATATAGCTAACCTTATTATTGGATAATTGTTGTCATAACATATAATAGGGCTGTGTCTGAAATTGAAGCTTTTAAGTGTCACAGCACAACAAGTGGTCACTCACATGCTGTTTTACATTGTGTTTTTACATGTGTTCCGGAACCATCTCGTCATCGCTGTGATGTCATATGTACTTTGTGTTCCGGTAACTTATGATTTACAAATTAAGCACTGTGTGTGTGTGCACATAATTCTCATGTTTTTAGAACTTCTTTAAAAAATTTAAAATAAAAATGTACACACAAAATAACCCTGCAAAAAGAACAGCGTTATATGCCTTTGACTTTTGCACAAAACTATTTGTAACATATTGAAAAGTGTACTCAGCTTTTTTCAGGAATGCAGGATATATTTCACAATACTGTCCTTTTGCCTTTTGTTATTAATGATAGAATCTGTAATTCATGTCATCTGGTAATATATTACATATACAACTGAAATGCTAAACTCAAAAAACATAGAAAAGTTGTATAATCTTTAGAAGTGGTTAAAAAAAAAACCAAAACACACCAAATATATGCCACAATAATGTTAAACACTTCCAACAAGAAACATAAATGCATTCAACAACCTTGGAAGCACTTCATGAGAATAGATTAAACTTTCTCAGAATTCAGAATGTATGAATATAAAAAGGACAATTCAATAATTCAAGGTTTTAAATATATTATGGAGGTAGCGATATGGACCAAAATGTCACACGGGAACAAAATGTGCGAGGGTCAAAAGCTTGAATGCTGCAATAAAAAAAGAACTCTAGTCATTAACCTGCATAAGTGTCACCTTGGGACATTTTTTGTTATAATAAATTGCTCCATGCATCATCTAACCTGCAGAGTAGAAATATAGCGTCAGGTTGTTAAGTACGTATTTCATTTTGAGATTGTGTGGACATAACCAGTCCTCATTATCATGATATCCTCTGTGACATCTGGGCCAGTGTTTCCAGACATATGTTCTGTGTCACTGGGGTGCAAAAGAGCGACAGCCTGCCTGTCCGTCAAACTGATATCCTGCCAGACCGCTTGTCTATCCTTGTAAACACAATTTCTGTCTTACACAGAAGATTGTACTCTTGAGGAGCAAAGAGAAAAAAACCCTGTTAAACGTGCTCATCTTGTCAAGGTTTTAAATCCAATTTCTGTAAATGTGATCTTAGAAATGATAAAGAAGGAGGAAATAAATACAGAAAAGTCAGTGGTGTAGTGGTCCCTGGAGAAGTGGGTAAAATGATCAATTTTTGAACTAATTGTTTAATTAAAGAAGGAACAGTATAAATAAAGACAAAATAAATACAATATTTACCTTTTTTTTGTTGTCCAGAAGAAGACTGGTTTAGAAACAATGACATTTAAGACTATTATATTTAGTTTATCCACAAATCCATATGTAGTATTTGCTCACAATTATAAAATGATTAAGACATCAGATGAAAATAAAATCTAGAAATAAATACAATTTTAAAAAGAGATCAAGGAAATATAAATAATAAACAACACAGAAATAAATGCAGGGCTAGAAATTAAAGAAGCAAAAGTATAAATAAGGACAAAATAATTGTCCCCCTTTTATTTGGAGTCCAAAAAAACACCACTTTAGAAACAGTGACATATAAGACTACTCTGTTTTATTTACCCAAAATCCATTGGTAGTCTTTAACATTATTAAGACACTACATGAAAATAAAAATACATAATACAAGAAATAAATTAATTATAAATAGAATTTAAAACAAACATATAAATAGGGACAAAAGAAATACATAAATAGAATGGAAATACCTTTTCATTTATATATATATATATATATATATATATATATATATATATATATATATATATATATATATATATATATATATATATATATATATATATATATATATTTTATTTATTCTTAATTTTTTTTTATTTTTCAATATAGCAGGGTCGGTCCTCCATATGATTCAGGGGGTGGGGAGGCCCAATGCTGACTGAAAAATAAAACTCCATATACCCTGGACAATACCACTGAGAAAAGTTGAGGAAAAAACTCTTCAAGCCAAATATAGACTTTACAGAGTCACTGTGTGTGGGAGAAGGGTGACCTCTGCTGAGATTCTTCTACTTTGATCCTGTGTTTTTCCTTCTGGTGTTATGGACTCAGTGTCTTAGAGCCAGTGTTGTGGTCATAATATGCTGCAGGCTTTTTATCACCAAAGATGACAAATAATGGTCTGGAAGTTGTTTTATGGTGTGCAAGAAATTGAGCTTCTGGTTCTGTAAAAGGAAATGATAGATATGGTACCACCACATTATAATATCTGAGGTTTTAGCATAGTTGCAAACATCATTTACACAGATATATTTATTCAAGGTACAATTATGATCACATATAATTTGGCCACAATCACTTGAAAGCACATTTTCTTGCTTTCTTAATATCACCTTGAGACGTCCGCTCTAGACAGTGGAAGGTTGAGTTTCAATTAATGCTCAAGTCCTTCATGTACAGCATTACTGAAAAATCTTTCCTATCCTTGAGGCAGTATTAGTGTATACTTACAGACAATAACCCACACACTGTGCTCTTTGAAAAAGGTAGAATTTAAATGAAAGAACTGAAGTGCATTTGTAAAAAAAGTTTGCTTAAGGAGCGCTACCTGGACTCAAAATAAGTAATAAAAATTAGAGGTGCTCTATTGGATGGGAGAGAACAGCATAAAACAAAAGTGCATTTGTATTGCTTTTTATTTCAACTGTGTGAATGGATGCTTAGATGATTATATTAAATTAAATTAAATTATATTAGATGATTATGGCCAAGACAGCAGCAAAGACATATGTACAACAATAAGTACAAACCAACAACTGTCATACATTTCAAATGAATTAATACAATATTAATTCTAGATCCACCCCACCAAAAAAAAAAAGGAAGAACAAGGATAAATTAAGAATAAATTAAAATTTTAAATTATTCTAATACATTCTATACTCTAATATTTCATTGGATTGTAAGTTTAATTATATCATGTCATGTATTTGCCTTTACTTAGTACAAAAATACACCACTAGATCTGATTACATTTTGGGAAAAGTAGTTCATTTTTATGAGCTTTTAAAATATTTTTCATTCTCCAATTTCAAATGTCTATGAAAACATCAATTTTGCTTAAATTTACTTAAAACTCTGCACATATGTACAGAAAATTACTCCTTTTCGGACATGTCATGTTATTATTATTATTGTTGTATTGATTATTGTTGCACTTTGCACATGTTCGAAATAAATCATTCAAATCAAATCAAATCAAATCAAAATTGATATATTGACATCAGTACATGCATAGACGTGACGACATCAGTTAGACTGATGTCAAAATAAATTACAATATGTCCAAGGGACAGGGTTTGTTGTGTCCCTTTCTGTTCATATTCATATTTTTTCCTTCTTAGCTGTCCTTCCAGGTCTTAATAATGACAGTTTTTAATCCAATTTTGGTCATTTCAGGACCCCCTTTTGTTTTCTGACATGGTTAAGAAATGAGAAGTTAGGATTAGGGTTAGTAAATAAAAAACATATTAATCCCCGCAGTAGTTGTTCAATGGAAGCATCTGAACTGTTTCCTTAATTAATTTCTGCCTGTTTTTTTTTTTTTTATTGCAGCAACAGACAGACAGTTAACATCCCACACAAGACAACACAAGTATGCACAAATGTGACACGTTAAATCTTTAATGGTACTGTCTTAAAATGTCTTAAATAACAATATTTAAGTTAGGGGGTAACTGCTGTTTCACATTTCACTTCAACATGGGTTGATATAAGGTCATTTAGAAGCCATGTCTTAGTTTGTTTAAGCATTTAACTGAGATAATTTTTTACACTATTTCTTTTTGAAACAGTAACTGTGAGGTCCTTCTGTTTAGAGGACAAAAGGATAGCGGGAATGTGATAAAACCACAACAAAATAATGACGCCCCTGCACTTGTTCATGCTAAAAAGACACTACAGAAACACTACAAAAGACAAAAGAGACTGATTGTCAAACAGCATATCTGAGTGAATAAATGGAAACATGGAGGAGAAATACCTGCACAAAGCAGAAAAGCAAATGATATACAACAGTGGGTTTAAAGAATGGCACACACTGTTGTAGTTGCTAGAATATCTGATAGAAAATCATGCAGCATAGAAGGTGAAACAATGGCTTATCAAGACACAGTAAAGATGGCATTACTTTAATATCAGATAAATCACATAGCAGTTGCTTTGTACAAAAAATGGTAAGAGAATGTAAGAGTAACCTAAGGTAACATATAAACTATCAAAGGAGGTTTACAGTTTTGTTTTCACAGTAAATGTTTTTCCCGAGGTAGACAAAACTCCACATGGATTTAGTACAATCAACAAACAGCATCCATCAAAACCTTTGTCACATCAGATCAAACAAAAATAACTAATGGAAATCTGTTTTCCTCAGATATTCTTGGATATGCTAAAGTAATACTCGCACCCTGTGATTTAGATCTTTGACTGATGATAAAGACATTTTTGATTATCTTAATAGTCCCGGTAGCTTTTTGATGCAGTGAGATGAGAGCACAAAAGGCAGCCAACAAATCCCATTTTCACTCGGAGTGTGTCTGAACGGCTCTGACCTTTGTCAGCCCCCTCACAGGTGCTTCACTCTGCAGAGTTGCAACTAACTGAGAAACATAAAAGCCACTTTTCTGGTAAGCGGACAGAAATGATGTCTTATGCAACAAAGAGAAGTGATGGGAGAGAGGAGATGAAGATCCGTCCACAACAAAGAGGAGCTGCTTCTGATCAAACAGCTATAAAAATGGGGGGAAAAAACATTAGAATGGTATAGATGAAGGAGAAGGAAATGCAGACTTGGTCACTTATTTGGAGGAGCTGTCTACATAGAAGGCAGTTCAATGATTCTAACATGAATTCACCCACTGAGTCATTGCTGTTTGTGTACACACGGCGTATAGCAAACAACAAAAGACAAGTAAGGTGTCGCCCATCTCCATTCATCTTGCTCTGACTTTCTGTGAATGTGTCTTTGTTTTCACATACGTGACCCATCTGTTTTATTAGTTCACAACTGACAACAAAGTAAATGGAATTTTCCACAGAAAGGACCATCTTCAGTTGGATTATTTGTCATCCATCACTTTTCTTCATCTCTTCTCCACTTTATAAATAGTCAAAGGCTGGTAGCAATCTACTGAAACAATGGAACTGACACGCTAATAATGTCCAAAACAGTACAGTGAATTACAGATGATATGTGATAAGGTAATGAAAGGTCATGTTCTAATAAACTTATAAACTGATGGTGCAGAAAGATCTATCAAATACCTCCTCAGGCGATACAAAAATATCACTGATTATCAATGAGTGGTGTTTAATTTCATATCTGTATTATTTACTGACAGTTTCTCTCATCACCATCTGGTGTGGTGGTGCCATGACATTTAGCTAACAGCTATGTGGTAGGCAGGCGGCCATTTCATTTGAAGTCAGTCCATGCCCTGGGGACAGTCTGAAAGCTGATGAATGAAGGCACACAGATGAAGGTTTCATACGTCCTCCTGCTTGTATTGGGATTCTACAACAGAAACACCTAAGCCTGATTAAGCATTTTAGCATCAACACATGCAAAACACAGAAACAGTGGTGAGGGTGAGGATGCTACACATTTATGCATGATTTAACAATATCAAAGGCAGAGTCCTGAATAGGAAATAATGCTAATGTATTTTTAGAGAATTAATTATTATCTAGCTTGGAGCTATTGATGGTGAATGTAAAATCAGAGAGGTGATCTTGAGTGTTGATCAATTGTAATGCTAAGAGATGGCTAAGAGGACTTTTATATTTGCATGTAATAAAATATTCATACAAGGAATCTTCCTACCTTGAGCCATAGCAAACTGAGCAACAAAGCAGCACCAAATATGTCAATCAGAACTTTTGATTGCATGCAAAGATAAAAACATTTGTTAAAAAAAAAGTTTATTAAAACTCAACAAATGATGTGGAGCACTGGAAAAGAGTCCTCGAAAGGAAAAAAAAAGTATAAGTAACAGAGTGTATTACAGCTGTTATGCTCTAAAAATAAATATGCCGACACCTTAGTTCAATATAAGGAAAGTCTCTTAATGAATGCAAACACTGGGGCTGAGAGGTTTGTGCAGCTCAGTGTAATGCACTTGTGTCTGTCTGAGAAACAACACGCTTGAATTATTGCATAATTAGAGGAGCAGAGGGAGGAAACACTGACATAACCGCCTTACATGGAGGTGCTTTTGAGTGGAGGTACACAAATAGGCTACTGCCCAAAGATCCATTTCCAAAAACATCCCCAGTGCAATGTGACAAGAGGAAAACAAGAAAATACAGGCTGAAGACATTGTTTGGATTGTTCTGGATCCACCACCACACACTGCATTACTGTCATCTGCTGTTTCTAAGTGTGGACCAGACTTTAAGTCCCCATGTAACAGACTGTGGACTGCCATTTGCTTTAGAAGATTTATATTTTTCCTATAAAACCAGGATATAGTATAGAGATCGCCTCCTGAAAAGTTCAGTCGGCTTGTCGAGCAATGATCCATAACGAGGAAAAAAACAAAACAAATAGAGGCACCGTAACTGGTTGAAAGCTGAAAGGTCTCCTGAGACATCAACATTTGTGAGTTTCACTTGAACCCAAATTAGTACAACTTCAAGTACAGGAGAAGTCATCCAATTTTTTAAAATCAATTTGAAGTGGCAAACTCCAGTGCAAATGGTAGGAAGAGTATCTGCCAAATGACGTTAGCGTTACGGTTGAAATAGTAGTGATGAGAAACTCGGATAATTCACTGATAGGATCTGGGTTGTACACTTGAAGCAGAACTACTAAATAAATGTAAACTTTTTAAATATTTCTTTGCCTTCTGTTCATGGTCATCAGATATGACATATTTGGATGTTTAGTTACTATGGAAACACCATCATCTTCTACAACATTGATTCACCAGTAAAACTCATGGAGTTTAATAAGACAGTGGATGGATTAATGAGAGATTTATTGAAAAAAAATCAGAGTTTTCCGTCAGCCTTCTGTTTGTGATTAAAAACGTACACCTTTAATTGGAGCTTTTATCAACATCCACATGATCAGTGAATTAAATATAATTCTATACTTGATTTTAACAGAAAATTAAGAAATTACAGAGGATAGTATTAGAACAAATGGTGGTTAATTACTTACAAATGGTTAAATAGAGAGAAAAAGTAATTTTGGGAAATGACATCAGAGACAAACTGAGTCTCTATGGGTTAAATGTCTTCTTAACCAAAGCCTTCAACATGAGAAAACTAAGGAAGGAGCTTGCAGGTTTTTGGTGCCCATGTAGGGGAGGGTGAGACAATGGGCATTTAAGTGGATGCAGTCTGAAATACATAAACACTTACCCTTTAACACAAAATCTATTGGGTCAGGGAAAGTCACAGGTCTGGAAGGTAAAGAATATAAAACAAAGTGCTTTTAACTCATGCACCACCTGTACTAGTTTTTATAGTGATTAGACAGTGAACAGACATCATCATACCTCATCATCTTCATAAGAGATTTGGTATCAAATCAAGCCTTTGTAATTGTCAAGCCATCGTGCAATATGTCAAAAAAGGGAATAAAGTTCCACATTACTATGCAACATTTCAAAAAATGTATTCCAAGGTACATTGTAGGGTTTGTGTGAAAATAAAATTCCTTTATTTCTCCATGGCAATCCTCACTGGTGCAAAAAGCCCTGATGAAGTCGTAATATGTTGGCTGTATTTGAAAGGATTGCTATGGAGAAATAAAGGAATTTTATTTGGACACAAACCCTACAGTGTGCCTTAGAAAATATTTTTTTTAACTCTTGCATGGTAATGTGGATTTTTCTTGACTTTAAATCACTGAGTTTCCAAAGAGTACCTGTGGATATTCACCAAGAAGCTACAGCAACATTTCCATTTTGTTAGTTTAGATGTCGAAAAAAGGGTCCTTGAATAATTCGCCAGTAATATTAATTTTCTTCTCAGCACTGACTCGTACATACTGCAGATTGATCCTTAAGTGGAGGTGAGATCTCTCTAATCACCAGTCCTGTCTGCTGCCCTTTATAAATGCTACATTACAGGAGATGCATGTCGACTGAAAGCACTGAATCTTTCCTCATTTGACAGTCTTTCTGATTCCCATCAACAGTAAATGATCCCAGCTCTAAATGAGGGCAACACAGGAACCAGACTGCTTTTAACCAGAGTAACCTAGACAAATGACTTTCAGCAGAGGCCTAAATGGACTCTTATAGTCTCCCTCAAGCATTATTTCTGACAAGAACACATTCATCATGTTTCTAAATGGCACAAATATTTCTTCTAAACTTGCTCATATTAACAAACACTTTCACTGTGTATGTAAAAAAAAAAGAAAAAAAGAAAGCAATTACTCAGTGATGATCCAAACAGACTATATAAAACATCTGAGCGACAATAAAGGAAAGAACAAGTGAATTGAGGGGCACATTTAGTTCTACTTACTTAAAACACAATTAAAGAATGTGGTGAAAGCAGATATTTCAGACAGTTGGACATGAGATGAACTGTTGTGACTGAGCTTTCTAGCTTAAATGTTAAGCCTTTCTGCCTTCGATGACAGACAGCTCCTATGACAGTAATGCTTTTCTGCGTCTAAATGTCTCAAAGCAAAGTGAAGTGAATCTGGGGGCGGGAGAGAAGAGAATGATTTGCCCCTCTGTTTCTCTCCCTCTCTCCTTCAGAGCAACATTCATCACCATTAGTGTTCATTTACATGAGTTAGTACTCGTTAGGCAGCGCTGTGGCAGCAGGCGTCCGTAGCTCGCTGCTAGCATATCTCCTCACTGTAATGGACATTGACTGAATGTGAGTGCTATAGAAGGATATGGAAATGAGAAGGGAAGATGGAAGGAAGCTGAGGAGGACAGGAAAGGACGTGTCAATCTATGCTTCCTTAGTTTAATTTATGGACATAGAGACATACCCCTTTATCCCCTAGTGAAATGAATTTGTCTGTAGCTGTTATTTAACTGAGTATTATGATAAGTAAATGGGTAATTTATACAGTCAAGGTAAGAAGTTGAGGCAGTACTAGGCAGTAGTAGCTAGTGCTAAACAAGACTGACAGGGACAGCAGTGGCCCAGAAGACTAGAGGGTCGGCTTGTGACTGACAAATAGGATTTTCCCTTGAGCAAGGCACCTAGACAGAATCCCAATTCACCCCATGGCCTTATCCCTTACCCCTATGCTTCCATGAAGGGGTAGTGTTGTCCCAGTTCTCAATTAGTTAGGGGAGGGGCTGAGGTGAAGGGCTGCGTAGGCCTTGAAATGGAGACAAACCAGGACCACACTACGAACGGAGGGGTAGAAGACTTTTCCCATAATTTTGTTCAAAACATCAGCTAGATGCAGGAAAACACAACCAAAAAGTGCAGTAGTGACAAAAGAATGACATAAATGTACAAATTTTCTCTGCAAACAGCTTAATCATTTGATTGATCGTTAATGCTGTTGTAATGTGTAACAGACTGCATTACAGTTGATAATCGCAAAAAGACAAACAAAGCAGAGATGATTGCAGCTACTGGTGTGTGGATGGGCTATTGGGCTGTTTCCACTGTGTTCAAATGGCTCGACTTGGTTTGGCTCAGGTACCTGGTACTTTTCCTGGAGTCAGTTTCCATTACAGGTTACTACCATATAGCCATACACTACCTCGTCATCATAGTGGTGCGGTGTTCTTCCATGTTGTCTAATCACAGTTCCTAATAAACTTGCTTGTTGTGTGTTTTTATGTCGGCCACTCAGGACTGAATCTCCTGTACTGATCATGGTGTAGTTTTGGGCTGTCATCATGTGGATTAACCTACATTTAAGCGACATCTTAGTGATGTCCACCAGCCTGCATCAGTACTGCACAAACTCCTTTTGCCATAGCCCACCTGTCATGTTATTTTAAGTAGGTCTGTCAAATGGGTAACACAACTCATCCACCGTGCTTTTGGGTTTCATGGTGACAACTTGCTGTCCCAGTCTCTAGCTACTAGCCCTAGAAGTTCTATTACCTCATGTTAGCTTTGCGTTTTGGTTACACTTTGAGCAAACATTCTAAACTGGTGTTAAATGGTCATACCACATAGATTAATTGAGCTCTGCGTTTGCTTTTGATAAATTCTGTCTTATGTTGCTAATGTTCAAATTCATCATTTTGAAAGATATGCTATGGAGAGATCACAAAGCTTCCTATTTATAATCTACACTACAATGCAAAAGAGTTTGTAACAGATGTAGGCTATTATTTTTTTTTTAATCGACGAAGGAAAATTATGATCGGACAACATTGATGTGGTCAACCATCGGTCAAACGGTCGTCGGTTAACATCCCTAGTTGCTATATTTATGGAATGTCTTCTCATGTCATCTCACTATAATAAATAAACAAATCATCGCATTTGTGATGTAATGGAAAAATGAACATTAGGTACTTCTAGTTTTTCGACATTTAGCAAATATTGGTCAAGTTTTGCACATATATCCAATGGAAAAGAGACTAGTGAGTCCTGTAGTGCTGTGACGTGAATTGTTTTCTGCATCTGTTTCCTCCAGTTGGTATGTTATAAACAGTATGGCCACCAGTGAATCCAAACTCCCTCAAGCTTTTTCTGCCAGCTTGCTTTTATAATCCTTGTTTTTGATGTTACCTCCCCATCAGATGGAGGATAAAAAAAAGACACTTGCTATCTCTGATGAAAAAAATATTAGCAACATATAACTGCAAACATTTAAGAATCTGAGCCTCCTTTGGAAAAAAACTTTTGTTTTGGTAGAATGCGGTCGAGTTCAGTGAGTAGTCCATCTTACGTAGGGATTCTTAGGATCATTAATGACTAACACTCTATTTGCCTCAGACTTGAATTATTTGTGGACTCGCAGATCATCTGTTAACTTAATTCTGTGCAAATCTGGCATCTCTTTGCTTTAACAGAAATTTGACCATTTCAGCAAACACAGATGTCCTGTGTTATTAGTCCTGCGCGACACATCCCTGTGAATTGGTAGGATGTGTGGTATTTTTTTGGTTTCTTGTTGCATTGATCCTGCTCATTTCTTGGTTGGAGACTGTGGGGTCTATGCTCATCATTATAAATGAAACTTGAAAAAGTCAGGGTTCACATGTTCTTTCCCTGAAATTCTTTTCCAGGTCTTTTCTAGCTGCTACAGAGACAAGTTATCATGTCATACACTAACAGTGGTGTTCCTACAGTGATTAACTCCCTAGGTGAGACCCCCCCCCCCCCCCCCCACACACACACACACACACACACACACTGAGGCTATCAAAAAAAACAAACAAAAAAAACATTCAGGCCACTCCCACAAAAAAGCCCATTGTAAACTAGAAAAGCAGTTGGAGAGTGCAGACTCCACCAAGGCAAACCCCCTCCTGAAAGACACATGGGTACCCCTCCAACCCCTCCACTGATCACCACCAAACTTTATATTGACTGAAAGAGCAAACTTAGATTATTCAGATGAATTAAATCTAAAACAATAATAGGATCAATGACATGCACAAGTCATTTCAGCATTTATCTTTAAGTGCTGAAATACGTTAGTAAATCCAGAAAACAAACCGACTTTGCATATCCTTCTTCACTACTGTGGTGGGGGGTACATTTCCAAATCCCAGGGAATATTATCATGAATTGAGTTTAAGATATCTACCTATGAAAGTCATGAAGTGAAGCTTTCAAACAATTCAGGCAAAAACAAAGTATGTAACCTTTTAGAAAACAGATGGGTGATTGGTTGAGACACTGCACAAAGGGGGAGGGTCTTAGGTAGTGAATGATGCAGCTCACCTGAGACTCTCCAGGAGGCACATAATGAAGCAGTGGAAATTTATAGATGTTGTGATACAGCTAACAAGTTAATGTGAGATATTTTCACATTTTTGAAAAACAGTTTTTAAAAATGATAATGTTACTGTTTCTGGACTTTAGTTCATGGTGTGTCAACTCTGTTATGTCAACTCTGTTCAAGTCACATCAACTCTGTCTCTCCAGAGGTTTGTTTTTTATTTTATTTTTTAAAAAAAGACAAATATATTTTATTGTTCACAAATAAACCAGAAGCTGTGTAATGACTAACTTTCTCAATGCAGAAATTTTCAAAGCATTTGATTTTTTTTTTTAAAGCTATACAATGACAAAATTCATAATGTAGGCAACTTTTCAATAAAATGTCTCAATATTTTGAGTCCTGAAAAAAGAATCTTAATCCTAGAAAACTAAATGTTTAATTAATTGATAATAGAGATGAACGTTCTGTCAGGGAAGACATGATTTGAACATATATTGCATTTGAGTATATTCATATTTAACCCACTTTTATTCATAACAGAGTTGACAGAATGTACTCTTAGTTCACAGATTTTCAGTTAAAATATTAAAATTCTTACATGGTTAAGCATTGTAAATACTGGAAGTGTAAAATTCAAACTATTCTCTCTGAGAAATGAAAAAAAATTACAGAAATTTTTTTTTTTTGTCTAAACTCGAAATGCACCCGCAATTCTGAAAGTGCCCATCTACAGCTAAGGATGCAACATTTCTCCTTCTATGATTTCTCAGAGTAGAAGGAAATGTCATATTTCTAAGGGAAAGGCGACTGACTAACAACCACCTCCTCCTCCCTTAACAGCCACTTTGCTGCTCTGAAGGACATATTAGTGATGGCTTGTGAAAAGTGAAGCAGAAAGACACTATGAGCAACAGAACGGACTGCAGTGCTTGTATAAAGAGAAGTAAAGGAAGGTCAGTCGAAGTATCTGTCTTATACATTACATTGTACAATACATTAGTCTTTAGTTAATTTATTTCTGTATTTGGAGCCTAATTAGTTCATACAGTTTGAATTTGATCCCTCCAGGTGCTGCAAAGCTATCGTATTAATTTTGTCAAAAATTTAATGGATTTCTCTAACTCGTTTTAATGCCTGCTTAATTTGTTGGGTCTATAACTAGTAGTTGCATCATGATATTTGGACATATAAGGTCAAGACTTCTGATAAACATTTGTTAGAGTATGATGTAATTGTTTATCAACAGCAGCGGTTATAGTCCATACTGAAAATATATCCAAATTTGGAGCCAATTATCCTAATTCATAATAATAGGGGAGAGGGGTGTTGTTTTGAGTCTGTTTGTTTGTTGGTCTGTTTGTTGTAAGCAGCTTTACACAAAAACTACTGAACCAATTTCCCTGACATTTTCAGCAAAGGTTTGAGGTGATCCAGAATAGATCCCATTCAATTTTGGTGAATGTAGGTCAAAGGTCAAGCTTACGGTAACCAAAAATGTGTTTTTGCCATGATAAGAGATAGAGCAAATTAGGTTCAAATGTTTACAAGGGGGCTGGGTTTGTTGTGCTTGCCATCCCTTGTTAGTAATACAATTAGTAATATTAGTAAATATTAACCAGTGATTGTTGGGATTTTTTTGGTTTCGAACATCTTTTGGATAATTGCACATGCATAGGGTCAAACTGACCCAGGAACAGCAGTGCAGTTCCTGACAAATAAACATAACAGGAGGGTTAATGATGTTTAGTAATATGACAAAAAAATTAAAGCAATTAAATTCCTTATGTCAGATCTGTATTGACTTTTCATTTTCTTTTAATTACCCGAATAAATACAAGGAATATGTCTATTCAGCCAAGACTAGACTGTGATTTGATTTGTAGACTGCTGTGTTCTGCAGTATAGAAATAATCAAATGGTTTTTGTGAAATACAACTTCACACAAAGCTCCATTCTTGTACAGTCAATGACATAAATTTGTATTAATTTATCAATATCCAGTCTGCTTGGGTATGAGATAAAACCTACATCGTGTGATTATTTGTTTGCATGAGTTGAAAGGTGCATCTAGTCCATCGTATTTGTTTGTATTCTTCAGAGACCTCTCAGCAAGACCATTTAACAGTCAACTGATGAGGTCAGCACTTTTCAGTCCCAACCAGTGCTGACTGGGGCCTTTGGTGTTGAATTTGCATGTTTTTCCTAATGATGATTTCCCTGAACACTGTCAAGACATGCATTTTAAGTAATAAGGTCTTTTAGGAATATGAGGATTGATCACAAACCTAGTCCAATCTGAAGCTGGACCCTGTGTGCTGCAAAGATGATGTCCTGCCTCGAAAAGAAGAGCATTTATTATAGATAGATAGATAGATAGATAGATAGATAGATAGATAGATAGATAGATAGATAGATAGATAGATAGATAGATAGATAGATAGATAGATAGATAGATAGATAGATAGATAGATAGATAGATAGATAGATAGATAGATAGATAGATAGATAGATAGATAGATAGATAGATAGATAGATAGATAGATAGATAGATAGATAGATAGATAGATAGATAGATAGATAGATAGATAGATAGATAGATAGATAGATAGATAGATAGATAGATAGATAGATAGATAGATAGATAGATAGATAGATAGATAGATAGACTTCATCAGTATTTTGAACAGGCTTTACAGGCTATAAATGACCCTCTGCATTTAACCCGTCACTAGCTGAACATGCAGGAACACACCACATAATGCAGACCAGGAGAAGGGGTTAAAGGGGGATTGAGTGTCTTGCTCAAGGGCACGAGAGCCACCAATTTCTCTGTCAGTCTCAGGAATCAATCCAGTGAGCCTTCATTCACAAGTTGATTCTCCAACCGTCTATGTCACATCTGCTTGAATGAGGATTGAATGGGTCAACTACTCAGGACAAATTTCTGTACAGTCATAAAATAAATTTTTTTATGTAAACAGACTGCCTAGTAAAAGCCTCAAAAGTATTTTTTCGTTTTATGAACTTGTAGATATAGCGCTCTGGGGAAGATAGAAAAGGCATAAATGGGTTATGGCCAAAGATCAGTGGAGCAACAGCCTGTCTTAAAGAGGATTTTCTTCATGTACACTGGAGGTCTTCTAATACATGTTTACTCCAAACACAACAACCATATTTTTAGTAAGTAATATTAAACATCATACATTCTTTTGACATTAGTGTAGACACATATATACTGGAGGCCGACCAGATAAGAACATAATTTCATATTCCTTCGAGTTCAAAACTGGCCATGCTGTCTTGCACTAAATCACATTGAGTCCTTTACTTTCACCTCTTCTCCTAATTGTTATATTTTTCCCAGGCTTCTCTTTTTTAGAACAAACAGAAGGACAAACTTCAGATTGCTCTGTCTGCTCAACCATCTGTCACAAACTATATCTTACTGGGTTGTTTTATGAGACGTCGGTTAATAAGTCTTCTACAAATGACCTTCACAATCAAAGTAGGCATTTTGTCTTTACAGAGTCAGACAATTATTTATAATGACTTGCTCAGATGATACTGAGCCTATTGTAAAAGATCTTGGCATCAATCCAACCCACAGCCTAGTTTATACATTTATAGTGAGCGCCAAGTTATATCTAAATTAAACATATTCAGGCATCATATTTGGCATCAGCAATATGATTTGCTTCAGTGATGTTTCTGAAATAACAATGTATATTTATGAATGCAACAAAGTGAGGACATGGGAGTGAAAGATGAAGCCAGATCAAACACAAATATTCATATTTCATTATTAACAAGAGAACAAAGAGAAAGGACAAGCATCCCACCTGTATGTTGTCAAAGGATGTTTTGTTGGTGACATCGTACAGGAGGAGGAGAGCTGAAAGAAACACAGAACATTAATTCTATCATTCTATAACAGATGGAAGAAAACTAAGATACTGTTTTATTCAGACATTCAATTACACGTGTTATGAACACTATACAGTAATAATTAGTGATCAATCGATATGGATTTATTTGACGATTATGGATCTAGATTTCTGACTTGATATTTGGAGCCGATACTGATTTCTGTTGTTTCCTGTCAAATGATAACAAATGTCAGAAAATCTACTTACAAATGTACTTACAAAAATTATGACAATTAACTTCAGAAATATTATTCCATGAACTAGCCTGTCAGTAAATTATGGTGGGTGGGGGGGGGGCATACAACAGACCGATACCAATACAAGAAAAAAACTATATCAGTCAGCCAATATATATAATATACCCTCAACAGCAGGGGAAGTCATGTACCAGAAAACACTCAGTATTACAAAAAAACACCAAATCAACTAAATCACTCATGAAATAAAGCTTTACACACTTGTTAAATGTTACTATCAAGTATTCAATATTAATTTTTTTTTAAAAACAATCTATGGCCAGTTGTTTTGACAGTCTATAAAATAACCCTGAGTCTTATACATGCTGCATCAGCTGATAGTTTACGTTATAACTCTATTACTATTCCTGTTTTAGACAGAAAACAGCCACATTAAAAGCACCATCCTCAGCTCTATTTTCTAAATATTTTGTTGTTGTCAATAGCTGCACTAAATATCTGTTTGGAATCATCCAAACAAGGTCAGAACTGTCACATTTTAGTTGGAATTGATGAACGGGAAATTTAACAAAGATAATACCATCACATAATAGCTTCAGACCTTCATAATTCTTATTATTAAACTCATGTAGAAAAAATGCTGCAATTTGAAGATCAAACTCACTTTTGTTGTTTTGTTACTTTATTTGGCTTTAAAAGTAGTTTCTTCGCGGTTCTCATTCCATGTTGTTACTTTCTCTTGTTTTGGTCAGAGGTGTTATGGTACGTTCACACCAAAAAAATCGTTTGTGGTCACTCAGTTCGCATCGCCTCTGGTAGTTTCTACAAGAGCGAATCCTACTAACGAACACATACACACAGTTTTATATTGTCCGAGGGTCCCTGAACGCAACAGCCCTGGTACCTGGGGTCATGCAACCCAGAGGATAGCAACAGTAGCACCTCGCCGTCTTCTTTGTATGTATGAACACCACGCGCTCCGCTGTTTGCCTAATATTACACTTCAGTTTTTATTGTTAAATGTGTATTTTAATTCATGATTTGGTACCAATTTGGTTGCATAATAATTACCCATGTTTCGTTTTCTTTCATAAAAAGTTGACTTAGTTTTCTTTTGTTTCTTTTGTGCTAGCTAACTGGTTTTCCCTCATTTTTATTTCAGACCGAAATGTGTGTGTGTGTATGTGCTGCAGCAACGAGGACTGATTATATGTACGTTTGTGTACCAGGTACGGTTATTATGTATTGTATATATATATATATATATATATATATATATATATATATATATATATATATATATATATATATATATATAAAAAAATAAGTAATTTGAACAGTAGCACTTTGCCGTCCTCTGGACCGGAATGTTTTGTGTGTGTATGTACTACCAGGACAAATAAACGGCGTGGTTGGATGCCAACTTAATTATCTGTGGTTATAAATTGAACACAACGCACGAGTACGATCGCAAAACAACAGGAATAAACTGTTCTGAATAATTATTTAATTCGGCATTAAAATATGAATAAACCAGTGACTTTACTCAGAATTAAGATGAATTCAGAATAATTATTTTCAACTGGAAATAGGTGTTTGCATGGTCATCTTAAAGCAGAATTAACCTTGATTCTTAAACAGGAATACAAACTTTAATGAAAACAAGCCCACTGTAATACTACTTTCAATATTTTAAAGTAGAAATACTACACGGAGCACCTTTATTTGTGTTAAAATGACGTACTTGGAGCTCAATTTCACTCTGGGCACAAATATGACTGACCTGAGCTGTGTATAATTTAACATGACTCAGAGAAGGGTTGCATTTTCCTGAGTTCGAACTCTTGTTTGTCTCAATAAAGTAGTTTTCCTGAGCAGTGTCCGGGTACGTGAAAGGCAGCTGAAGGATGTGCAGCTGGAAAGAAAGGCTGCGCAGTAGAGCTGAGTATGATACAGACTGACAGCTGTGTAATAAGAGTTTTCTGAGATTTGTCCTGGAGCCATTTCTCACTTTTCTGCTATCCTTTATCACGTAATGGTTGAAATAAGGACATTGAAAGTAATAAAGTGTTATGTTTGTTACTAATAGTATGTCTGTGTGATCCCATGCATGGCTTTCTGCCAGCTTCCGCCAGCTGTTTTCCATTCAGAATTTTGGAGCATCTGTAAAGAACAACCTCGACTGTTTATGAAAAGATAAATTAGGCAAATCCGTTTTCTTCGTAAAAAAAACAAAAATACACCACAATTCTGTTTGCTCATATGCATCAGAAACGATGCAGTCCATCAAGAAATGGCATTATATGAAGCTGAAATTTAGATTCAAATATGAACAGATTGCAAGCACTTAGAAGGGACATGTCTGATGGAGAGGGAGAAAACAAAAGGAGAAATGAAAGGCACTACAATGAAGGAGAAACCCCTGATTTAGTGAGTCATGATGAGGAAAAGAGATGCAAACTAAGATGGAAATACAACTATGGGAATTGGAAAAGCTATTTTCAGACTACGAATGATTCTGGACCCACATTTTTTTAAAAGTAGTCAGTGGTCTTTATGAAAATCACACACCTGCATTTATTTCTGGGTTAAAATTTCATGTCATTGCGTTGTAACTTAATATGTTGAGAAAATATTTTTGTCCTGTTTCAGCATTTAAAAGTTTTAAATGTGCAGGGGTCGGCAACCTGTAACTCCCAAAATGACATTTGAACCTGTTTTTCACAGACAAGAAAACACTGGGAGCCGCTCATCATCTTTAAAAATCTCAGTGAATGTGTCCCAACCTTACTTTTTTTGTTTGTATGTTTCTAGACCTTCCACTCTCCCAACTTGACTGTCTCTCTTGCTACCTCCATACCGTAGGATACTTCCGACGTTGTATGTCGCCTTCATGGAAATTCAGTCAAAGTGCATTTACCAGGTTATTTTAATGTTCATCTCAAGCGACAAACGACCTGACCGACAGCAGCCCAAATATCATTGAAAATACCTTTCAATGACCCGCGACAACGGGTGACTGCGGGCACCCGCTCACGTCGGATTAGCCCGCACATCACTGACTCCTACAAAAAAAACCTTAATTTTCAACCTTGCTTTTTTTTTTTTTTTTTTTAGATAATTTGAAAACTTTCAATTTATTGTTGTTTTCCTTGCACATTTTTAATTTTATCAAAGTTTCTAATCTTTCAACAAACAGTAAAAATGTGAGGAAGAAAAATAAGAAGGAAAGATTACTACCCTTGTGAACGTCTTCACTATATTAATCATTTTCAGTATGGTTTCTATGTCATATTACAAATAATGCAATATTTCCAAAGATTAATTTAACTGAAGAAAATGTATTATCATCTTCTGTTATTCTTATTTTGGTCAGTCACTTGATGCTTTTGTCTTATTTTAAATGTGGTATTTTGAGTAGAAATGAGAAAAATACACTTTGTAAGACAAATATTTTCCAACGTCCAAACAGAGTGTTCTTAAGACCACCTCAATGACTTGCACTTAACTACTTAACCAGTTTGTAAATGTTATTTTTACGAACCGTTTATTGTCAAATGTGTGTATTCTACATGTTTCACTGCCTATTCTGTATTTTTGCTAAAATATGTGTATGTGAAGTATTCAACGGGTATAAATTTTCTTTCTCCAAAAAATTCCAAACGTGGCCACTTTGGAAAAATGGATAATTCCTCAAATTTCCCCTCTGTAAAACACATAACCATAACCATAGAAAAAAATTATCTATAACTGACATTTTTACAAATAAAATTCTAAACTTTGACCTGCAAAGTACCAAGACATTGGTGTGTTGGTAAATGGTGTATTTCACTCCATACCTACCAAATGCAGCTTTATACACCCCTGTTTTCACAAAAAATTTAAGGCAAGGCGGAAACAAATCTACATTTCTTTGTGTTTCTAAGTTGACCTTTTTTAACCCATCAAATAAACAAAAAAAGTGACTATCTTAGTCAAAACTACAGGGTGTTACCTTTACAAAAAGCCCTTTTTTTTTTTTTATCTGTACACCAAACGGTTAAAGAAGAGCTGTCATTTTAATTTGGAGAGGCATTTTTCTGGCGCTTGAAGCACAACCACCCCCGAATGGAAATGGGTTAGATAAAAAAATAACAATAAAAAATTACTGTATACACACACACCATTATTTTTTAATTTTTTTAATCCAAAAATGAGCTGAAAATCATCTGATGGCTGTCAACACTTTTTCTCCCACACAACAGACACACGGCATATCCACCACCGTCTAAAATAGCCTCTTGTGGATGCCTCTCACCGTGTCCTCCTTCCAGAGCCTCTCCTTACTCACAAAATCTCTCCTCCCTACCACACTCATCACTTTTCTGGATCCACTGGTGCTTTAGCTCTGGGCGGGTACTGCCCAGGCCCCAAAAAGTTATGACAGGGACAATTAGATCCATCCATCACACTCTGCTTTGGTCGTGTGGAGTTTTGTGTGTGTGTGTGTGTGTGTGTTAAAGTGTCAAGAACAGTGTGTATATGTGTGCACATTAATTTAAGGTCACGAAGCACTGCCTGCAATGTAACTGTCATAAGCTGGAAGTATGGCTCTTGTCCTCTATAAAAATAAACTATGAAACGGTGGTTTAAAAAAACAGTTATTACTCCAGTCGTGACCTCACTCTTTCAGGGACTCAGTGGAGAGTGAACTGTGGTTGCAAACAAGGTGCAGCTGCATTTCTGTAAATAATGCTGCATTGTGAACTGTTACTCTACGTTTAAAGTGGAACTAGATACTAAGAAGGGCACCTATGGTCAGAGTAATTAAGTTTGTGATGCTTCTAATCATTACAAACATTTAATCACTAAATGATGTTCAGTAGAATGGGTGTATTGCACTACTATACAGCTTTTTAATTAATATCACTTCTACATGTGGTATTATTGTATGATACTGGTGCTTCTGGCTTATATTCCTCATGTGATTGTGTGAAACTTTTAGATTCATTACATTTAAAGTGAAATATTTCAAGCCATTTTGTTTTGATTTTGGCTTCCAGGATGGAAAGAAGAGAAGTGACAAATAAACTCCTTGTGGAAGATGTCAGAGTGTTTTAAGGACAGCTATCAGGTCAGCCGTCTTCCTCATGATTGTGGTAGTGGGTATGGTACCAGACTGGGAGATTCATGGTATTTGTATGGTGAAAATAATAATTTGGTTAACCCATAAAGCCCCAAATATGTCAAATTGATCAAAACCATCTGCTGATCGAAAATCTTTTGATTCATGAACCATTGATTTACAAATTCTGTCAATACGTTTAAGTAATTGGTGCAAAATGCAGTTTGTCATCTTTACATGGTCATCAGATATGACCCATTTGGAAGTTCAGAGGCTCTATAGTTACCATGGAAACGCTATCAACCTCTGAACTACCTTGTAGTTTCATAAATGATAGTTTTATGTTCAGTTACTGATAGATTTCACTGAAAAGATCACTTTTTCTTCAGTTTTCTAAGTTTTGATGTAATAACATTTGCATTTACTTTGTTTTTGTGAACATCTAGCTGATCAGTGAATTGAGTCTAGGAAAACATATGACTGGAACAGAAAAATCCAAAATAAAGAGGATAATATTCTAATAAATGGTGATACATCTAGAACTCCAGATTTTTATTGAAAAAAAAACAGAATACAGAGAATATTATACTAATTGGGAATAAATGACTGAAAAAAGGTTAGAGAGAAAGTTGTATTTCTTAACCACCACAAAATGGGTTAATGACAGATTTTAAATTAAGATATATTATTTATATATTTCTAGGCCATACATGTCAACATTTTAGTCAGTCTGTAATGAGTCAATTTTCACTTTCTGACAAACATATCTTCTGTGGCTGCTCATGTCTTTTCTGAAACTTTGTGTGTGTAGACAGATGTGGAGTGCCCTAAAATTGTATATTGGAGTTACATGTTGATTTGACTGTCAGAATACAAGGAGGACAAGAAACACATTTGACAGAAATAGAGCTTGGGGTTTTGGGGAACCGAGAGTGACTGACAGTTAAGAGTAAACACAGTATGATGGTAAGCGGGAGATCAAAATGAATGTACCTTTGTTTGAACAAAACACGAACTGCTGGAGAACAAACCCATTTGTACACTACAGAGACTTCAAAAGCCAACTGACAGATTGATGCTGAAACCAGAGTTTGTACAAGTTAGACAAGGTAGCATTTGTAAACTTGTTGTAAACTTGGCATCTACATAGGAAGACGGGAGCCGTGATTTGTGGGTACTCATGAAAACAGCTTTGATATGAGACAGCAGCTGAGAAAGTGATCAGCATTTCAAAGGTCACGTCTCTGGTGATTAGAATGTGTGAACATGATGTATCTGTGGTCTGGGAAGAAAATAGTGCAACTGCAAAAGCGTCCCGATATGATCCATGCCACGACAGGAAAAGTAATTGAAAATCCTGACACCAAAATATCTAAGGCTACCATCTAAATATGTTATCCTCCTCCCCATCTTTGTGACTGACTGACTTACTAAAAGTCCTCCGGAGGCCCCTTCCTCAGAACTCAAATATATCCTGTTCTAACTGAACTAGCTCACATAATACAGATACTTCAGAACCACTCATTTAACTCATGACGTCATAATTTTTTCCTATATATAATTTATTGTAATATTATCCACGTTATTGTGAGTTTTTTTTCCCAGTTTAAAGCATATATTTTCCTGTATATTTAATTCACTGAGCAGGTAGATTTTGTCTGTGATTGTTTTTGTTAGACAGCCTGACTGCTCACTTTCCCCTGTAAGTCACTTTGGATAAAAGTGTCTGCCAAATGCACAAATAAATACATAAATAAATAGATGTTCATTAGTGCTCAAAGGTTATTGAAGAAAACTGAAGAATATTTTTTTTTTGTAAAATATATCATTACCTGAATATAATCCAAGTGTCTCCATCCAAACTCTATGGGCTTTACTGGTGAATCAATGCTGTGGAACCTCTGAATGTCCAAATGCACTGGGAAAAAAATCTAATTCTGACCAACTATATTATTCTCATTTCTAGTCAGGCAACGGATTTCAAGAAATCTTAGAAAGATAATTTTCACTTGTTCCGTTGGCAGTTTTTTTGTTGTTGCTTGAAATAAGAAAAAAAAATCTTAATGTGTGTGTGTGTGTGTGTGTCAGTCAAATACACTTGGTAAGATTTAGATTTTTGCAATGTGGGTCACATCTGATGACCATGAAATGCAGACAGCACTGACATGTAATGACAGGATCAGTGGATTGATAGGTATTTAACATTTTAGATCAGTATGTGGGTCGATCACCTGTGGCTTTTTGAGTTTTTAAGGGTTAAACTATACTTGCCTGTTGTTCACTGCCACAATCATCTCACCTACTGTTACATAGAATATATAAATAGATTTTACAGGCAAAGCAGAGATATACTTTGTTACAGTTCAACAACCCTTTGATCACATGGGGACAGCTGACTGCCCAGAGGACACCGACTGTAAATGTGTTTGAATATTGAATCTATGCAGAACATTTCCCCTGCTTGGAAATATATTACAAACCCCACTGTGCCCACTGTTTACGAAGCATCAAAAGCTCCCATGAATCCTGAATGTGTTGTACCTCAACCTCCAGAGTAGAGATATAAACCCTTGATGCACAGTGGAAGAAAAACAACCTAATCTAAAACATGACAGTAACATAGCCATGAAAAATAACTGCTGCAAACTGTTTTTTTTTTTTTTTTTTTTTTTTACGGCATAGCAGTGAGTGAATCTACACATAAAACATTTGAAGTGAGATTGTCCATACATTTAAGAAAAAGGATATCTATTAAAGTGTTTATAGTAGGGCTGCATGATATTGGCAAAACTTGTGATGTGCGATATAGGCGTAATAACAATAATATTGCATTATTGCCTAAACTAATGTCATCATCAATGTTAAAATGAGCCAATTGTTTGTATGCCAAGCCAATTATTTATAATTTAAGACAAAATACTGGTTTACTATAATCAATGACAACATGATGATGCTGCATCTGTAGACCTTCAGACACGAACATCATCAAATATTTTGTAATTTATATTTCATAATAACAAAAGTACCAGAGAGAACCAACCATTTACCGAAGACCTTTAATAAAACAATATTCAATTGTTTGGTTGGTTTAGTAAATACTGCATCTAAAAATACAATCTTTAAATATAAGTGCTCAACCCTTGATAGAGAAAACCACTTTGGTACCCCATGGTGTGTGAAACACAAAGTTAATAAAAAAAAAATAAAAAATTGCATGTCTTTGCGATATGAATATTGCACACTGTGTTATTGTAATAATATTTTTTTCAATATATTGTCCAGCGCTACTTCATAGACATAGCACACTTCATCTCTTCCAAAACACTCACAGTCAATAATTAATATACAGAGCACTCCCACACTGGCTACAGGGATAATTCAAATGTACAAAAACATTGCAGTTAGGTCATGATCTGCATTAAAAAAAAATAACAGCCCTGTACACAGGTCAAGTGTAGCAGAAGGTTAACAGCAACCCGAGGGATATATTTTTAAAGCTGATAAATAAAATATCTGTCGTGTTACAAAACAAAAATACATTTGTGTATGGGTGTGTGTCTCACCATGGGCGTCACGGTAGTAGGCATGAGTGACACTGCGAAAGCGCTCCTGTCCAGCTGTGTCCCAGATCTGTAGAGAATGAGAGTGGAAAGCAATCAGAGGAGAGGAAGACTTTTTAATGAGGCTACTGTTTGCACAGTCAGTCTGTTAGAGCTCATTGTCAGACTCCCAATTGAATTCAGTTTAGTTCAGTGACACCAGTTAATTCTAAAGTTCAGAAGTTAGAAGTACATTACTATTGAATAGTCCGCTGATGAGTTCAACACTGAATATTCAGCTGATGCTCTCGTACAGGCTACATTTACAGGATACCTTTAAGTCATGGTGACTCTCTTTTATCTGCTTTTCTTTTCATCTTAATCCTAGTCTGGATGGTGATACTGAATATAAATCACCTGTGGATGTACACTTGGCTTTTTGTCCAAACCGTCCTTAAGTCTTTTCTTCTGTCTCATGGTCTTTTTTTTTTGTTTCCCTGAGTCGGTCTGTGCAGGTTCACTGCTCCTCGGACTAAGGGTATAAGAAAATATTGGTTCTGCAATATATTGAGGTATTTAATTTCACAACACTGTACAGCATCGATATTAAAAAGTAGCTTATTGATAGTTTTAGCTATTTATTCAAATATTCAGATATGGTAGAGGTTAATTTTTGTTTTTGTTTTTTGCTTAAATTTTATTTACTATTTAATGCTGGCCTATTAAATAATGTTTATTTTTTTAAGCACTACTTTTGAGTCTGAGAGAAGTAGATGAAAGTTCCTTTTTTTTGGAATTGTACAAAAATATTACAATGTTTAGTTATAAACTAATAGAATATGAACATTTGAGCAGGATCTGAAACTGTAATGTCTGTCAAACATAATTTAAGTGTTATGTATTTACAGAGGAACATTTTGTGATATAGGGATAGATCACGTTCTGATCAAATAAAAATGTGTTGAATATTTGCATATTTCTGGTATAATTCAATTCTTCTAGGAAAAAATAAAGAAACAAAGATAGTAAAATTCATTCATTCATCATCTGAACCTGCTTTATCCTCACAGGGGTCACTGGGGGCCTATTCCAGCTACAATGGGTGAAGGCAGGGTGCATCCTGTATGAGTCTGCAGTTCATCTCAGGGCTGAACAAAGACAAACAATCACTCTCACATTCACACCTATGGCCAATTTAGATTAACCACACATTAACACATTTGCCTTGTTAACAGTATCATAATATATTGTGATATATTGAAATGTGATCCCAGTATCGCGATTTATATTGTATCACCAGATATTTGCCAACACACACCCTTACCTCTGAACGTCTTAGGTCTTAAGTTGTTTTGTTGGCATTTTTGTAGGACCCTTACACCCTTGTTTGGTAGTTTTAGCATTTCCTGTGCATTCTTTCACACTCTAAGACTCGTCAGCTTTGATGTTGGCTCCGCTTCATGATTGCCCTCTGGAGCAACAGTCCTCCGAGGATTTCAGTTGGCAGTAATGAAGAATGGCAATTACCAGCAGAAAAGTAACTCTCCCTCCCTGCTCGTACTGTAGGCCACTGCCTTCCCTTTAAACTGGCTTTGAGCCAATTAACCTCAAATCAATACATCACAGAGCAAACGTCCACTTCAGCCGCCTATGTAAGACCCGAATTAAGATCATTAAGGATAATTCACAAAAATCACTTAATCTGGAAGAAATGTAACAATGATGTATTATTTTGGAACAATAAACAAAGTGCGTAGGAGGGTAAAAAATAGAAAAACTTAATAATGCATAATAAAGAAGCACTTTGATAGAGATGTATAAAATCTAATTATCTTTTAGTGGTTTTTCATGTCAGGATCATTGATTGTTCTCACAAAAGTATTGCTACCAACAGACCTCAACTTCATTTTGTATGATTAAGTAGATGGATTGAATTTTAACTTAAACTAAAAATGTTATGTTAATAACTTTAGAAGGCAAACTGAAGGTATATCTTAGAGCATTAAAAAAAGCAGATGATGCTAGAAATAGGATTTGATTGGTAACAACATCCCACTGGTGATCCACATTATACTAGTGTATTCATTTTGTCAATAAAAGTCCTTACCTGGAGCTTGACCTTGACTCCATCAATGTTCAGGACTTTATTCTGGGGGAAAAAAAGAATGAAATCATAAGTGACAGAACCTAAATTTATCCTTTTTTAAAAACCATATGAAAGAAGCAATTTCTGATGTGTGTGGTTTTGTTCGTCAATATGTAAGTTTGTGGTCGGACACCTGCCTCACCAGTCTCTTCCTCTTATCTACTCGCCACACTTCCCTTCCTTCCTCTATCAATATTACATGTCTCCACCTCACGTTAGCCCCTTTTGATGAAGCTTTCCTCTTTCCTCAGGAGGATTAACCCTCTCTACTCTCCTCACTTCTCTCCATCTTTTAACTTGAAGACATTCTTCTGATCTTTACTCCGATCTGCCTCATCACACGGCAGAGTGAAGCCAAGTGAATGTGCACTTTTTGTAGCCAGAAGAAGACTGTATTAAAGTTGAAAGCACAAAGTGTGAATATCCAGACAACAAAATTAACTCTGTCATGGAGAATCATCAACTGATGATGCCTGAAATTGATTATAGTAGCCAAAAATATTAACATTGGGAAAATTTGTTGATTCTAACCCAGGCTTTGGTTTTGTTGATGTGGAGTTTGATGCAATTAATCCATAACTGAGAATTAGCTGCTTATATAATCCTAAAATTCTAAAGCTCATACATATTTGGTCTCAGCCAAACAATAAATTTGCAAAGTTATGGCGCTACATTGTGCAATTAATTTAAATTCCTGTATTTACACATCATAAATAGTAAAGAAAATAAGAAACAACACAATTTACAGACAACATCATTGTGCAAGAAGTTCAGGACATTTTGGAAAAAAAAGCAGTTTTGGGGGGAATGTGCATAGACAGATAGATAGATAGATGGATAGATAGATCATCAAATAGAGCAATTCATATAAAAAGTGATTACATTTCAACACAACACAATAGCAGATAGTGTAGCCATTTTCAGGGTGTTGTTGAACCTCAAACGTTATTTTTCTTAGAACTAATCAGTCCTTCAAAGTGGTAAAAGGGAGGAGGCTGGTAATCTTGTCACTTCTGCCACTGCACAAATAATAATAAAAACACAGTATGTTTGCACAAACCATTGACCACTGTTCAAACAAGCTCTTGACAGATCACTCACATCTTCAGTTTGCTGCTGGGTCTGGAGTAGACACACTTTGCCATTTGTAAAATCTTAGTTT
Source organism: Siphamia tubifer (assembly GCA_020466265.1). Taxonomy (NCBI): domain Eukaryota; kingdom Metazoa; phylum Chordata; class Actinopteri; order Kurtiformes; family Apogonidae; genus Siphamia; species Siphamia tubifer. The sequence goes on along the minus strand of CM035790.1, from coordinate 29,595,270 downwards.
CTACTTTGACAAACACTTGTTTGTTAAGGTAGACAGATGGAAATGAGTATTTCCAGGTCTACATACGTGCAGCAGATAGTCTAGTCTCCTGTAGTCCATTTGCACAAATGATCCTTGAGGATGAACAAGTGACACGAACAGATAAATCAGCTTTGATGAGCGTACCTGCCCTGAACCCTCTGTCCTTCATCTCATTGATCAACATCATCCACCTGCTCTCACAACTGAAGGAGCATTAAATTTAATTTTACAACCTAAGCAGTTGGCAGAAGAAAAGCTTATATCATCAACAAAGGGGTTTAAAGTGAGTCTGTCACGACAAACTTATCAATTTGCTGGATATTTGTAACAAGACTAGATGATAATGATGATGATGATGATGATGATGATGATGATGATAGATATAGCCAAAATGTTTTCCTGATAAACATTTACAATATTTTTCATAAAATTTCAAAACACAATGGCTAACCAAATGGGAATTTCCATTTTAAAATATTTGAAGATGAAAACAAACCAGAATGAAAAAATATGGAAATGACACAAGATTAAAAAAAACAAAACAAAACAGTCAAATAAATAAAACTGGAAACAACACAAATTATAACAAACAAAAGAAGAAAAAATAGACAAAAAGATGGAACTTCCATGTTTCAAATACACTGAATAAAGTATATACTAAAAAAAAAAAAGATGTCCAGATATGTCATCTAAAATATGTGACTTCACAGAAACTAAATGTAGTGATTTCTTATGACAAGAAAATTTAAATGAGAGAGACATTTTAGGAATGTTTTTTTTTTTTTCTTAAGCCACATTTTTGTCTGGTTTTTATTGGTCATATATACTACATTATATATGTAATTATAGTCATCGTCACAAGAACAAAATTTACGTCTAGTTTCGTCTCGTTTTTTTCACGTGATCAAGGTTCGTTGATGACAATATTTGCTTGCTATTAGGTGCACTGTAAATGAATGGTTTATTTTTTAGATTCTTCAAATATAAGGCACACTGGATTATAAAGTGCATTAAGTGAAGTCAATATCATTTGATAAAAAGTCAAAATCATGAGATAAATAGTGTAACTTATGAGATAAAAAGTGAAAATTATGAGAAAAAAGTCAAAACTCCCAGTCACTAAACACAACCAGAATTAATCCATATATAAGGTGCACTGTGGTTTTTAGAGTTCTTATACTCCAGAAAATACAGTAACCTTTTGTTTCCAAAATGTCATGTAATTTTCTATTCAAGAATTGGTATGGACGTTTTAGAAACATCTAAATATTGGTATGGACACGTCCATAGTGTCCATACGCAATTTTACGTCCATATCCCACTCTCCTTCAGGGGCTGAGATAAAAATCTTGACTAAAGTTATAAATTCATGCATGAAAGGGTTAAAAAAGACAAAAATGACAAAAGTTGAAATGACATAAAATTGACATGAACGATGTAACAAGATGAAAACGAGGTACATGACAAACACACAACATTAGTTCATCATTTGTAGTTCATGGTCCTGCTGTTATCTACACCATCCCTTCCATTTCAGTGCGTCTTCTCTTGGGGAATGATTGTGTCGAGCAGGTCGAGATGCTCTTCAGTGACCCATTTATAGGTGTCCCGATACAGCAGTGAGCATTATCTCACCTGCTACCACGGCAACAATCAAAAGCCTCCTTATACCATCAACCCTCCTGACTTGCTCCAGTGAGCGTTTTCTGACTTTATAATTCTCCCCAATCCCAGAAGACTAACAGAAGATACCCCGACGAGACGTTGCTGATCTGCCAGCAGAGCACTTCTACGGTCTCTGTTGTCGTATTCGGTTGATTTACTTCCCCGAGAGTCACAAAGGAGAAATCTCATACATATTCACGGGGAAGTTGAGCTGCCGGGTAGTGAGCGCTGATAGAAATCAGAGTCTCAAAAGACTTTTTCCCCCCGTTGTTGTCACTATAAACAACATAGACTGTGATTGGAGACTTCATAAATATTTAGTGACCCAGAAAGAGGGGCTCATAGAAGCAGAGGGCGGGCGGTTAGGCAGGCTTGATTGCACTGATAACGAGGTTGGATTTGTTGAGAGAAAATTAGCCAAAATAGGAGATAAATACACAGATTTAACCCGTAAAGACCCAGTGTTACGTTTGTGGCAGTTCTCAAATAAATGTTCCCTCTGTTCGACTTTTCATAACGTATTTATTGATATTTAGTGTAATATTCTCTTCTGTATTTTGTGTTTTTGTTTTTTCAATGAAAATCTGGATTTTTTCGAGGACTGTCAAAATGAACACTGATTATTCCAGTATTGTAGTTAATCTGACAGAAATGTTTTAATGTACTTAAATGGAACAGTTGTTTTGTTGAAACTCTTGAATAAACATGTTAATTGGATATATGTGACCCTGTAGCACAAAACCAGTCACTTGGGTCAAATTTTAGAAATCATGATTTTATATTTACCTGAAAGTAATGTAATGTAAAAAGTTTATTAAAAATGCTGGTGTGTGAATTTTAGTGGATTTTAGCACGTTTAGTATAATTTTGTTCCTTTGCGTTTTTTGTCTTTTAGTGTGTTTCATTGTATTTTGTAGGAAATTTGAATAATAATAATAATAATAATAATGATAAAAACAGATGGAATAGTTCACTGACATAAAGTGTTTTAATCATAATTAATCAAAAATAAATCCAAAGCATGCGATTAATCTAATGAAAAATGTTGGTAGTTTAACCCCCCTAATCTTTGTATTTAATTAAACCATCATGTCGATAGTCATAAGAGTTCAGATCCACTGCCATTGATCCAACTTAATGGGTTTTACTGGTGAATCCATGTTGTAGAAGATGATGATGTTTCCATGGTAACTAAAGAGCCTGTGAATGTCAAAATGGGCCATATCTGATGACCATGAAAAGATTTTACACCAATTATTTACTTGTATTGATAGAATTAATGAATAGTTAAGATCAGTAGATGATTTTAGTTACCGGGAGAGATTTAGGTTTTTATGAGTTAAACTGTTGGAGCATGGATTTGAGCAGGATAGAAAGTAACTGCAGCTTATGACTGATTCCAACCTGGAAATATGTGGGATAAATGTACAGTACATTACTGGTGGTCACACTCAAAGCCATATTGCCTCTGCTTTATGAAACCATTCTGCAGCTGTCCTCAAAGTACTTATAATTTACTTACATTTTACAGAGAGCCAGCTGAAAAAGATTGCACACTTTCAGGTCAATTTCATTCCCCCTAGCTGCAGCAAACAGCCTCCATACAGAACACGTCTAGTACAAACTGCTCTACTTACTGGCCTGGCACTCGATGTTAAGCCATTTAAACGGCAAACTTTTTCCCAAAGGTGCACGAGTACAAATGTATAGTACACTCTGCAGAAAATGACTAACAGGAGTTAACAGGGAACATAAATTACAAATGAGGGGGTTTCAAAGGTGCCCATGACGTGTGAATTGCTAAAACATTAATGTCAATAGTGTGAGGGGCAGAATGTGAACATGATGGCCAGAAAAACGTTGTGAAGAAGACAAATTTGCACAATTGATGTGAATAATAAGAAGAGGCTAAATTGCACTGCTAAGTCATGCTGACACAGACATATTACACACACACAATCTTCCTCAACCCCACTGGCCTCACACACATTTTATGAAGCGGCTCAGAGATGAATATGCTCGAAGACTACCTCCTTCACTTTGGAGGTCAGAATAAAGATTAAATCTTGTACAACCCCAGCTCCAAAAAACTTAGGATGCTATAGTAAATGTGGAGAATAACAGAATGTAACATCTCATACAATATTTGATATCAATCCCATCTATTTTATTTTGGCTTAGGGATGTTAAGTCTTTTTTAAATTAGAAAAAGATTAGTCTCTCAATACGAGGTTCCTCAGTGAAATTACTTAATAAAAGCCAATCTTTTTTGGATTACTTTCAATCTTTTTAATCACTGCCTTCAGACTTATACCACCATCCTACTCTCTTTATTTATTTTTATTTAGTTGTTGTTTTTTTGACCCTAATTAATTTTGTCTACCAGTTATTTTCACATTTGATACCTTTAAGTAATACCTAACATTTTAAATTAGGCCTATATATCTACAAGCTTTGTATAGTTCTTTTTAAATTTATGTTCTATTAATTTAAATAAATATGTTTCTATGTTCATTTTTATTATTTATTTATTGTCTTTTTTCTATTTTCTGTTGGCTGAGCTATTACTTTTGCACAGCACAGATTTATTACAGTTTTTTTTTTTTTTTTTTTACTGCACACATACTTTTTCCTGCTGTTGCACCCTCTTAAAGAGCCTTGGAGTCTGTTTTGCATGGGAGAAAATAATATAAAAGACAATGTATAATGTGTGAACACTGGAATTCTACTTTGTATGTACAGTTTCATTGTTCAAAAACATTAAAAAGAGGGAAAAAAACAAACAAACCCATGTATGATATTCAACAGAAAAAAACAAGGTAATTTTGAATTACTTGACAACAATCTGCATTCAACACATTGGGATGTGAAGCCTTTCCTGAAAAACACATCATGTTGATGAGAGTAAATGTTCCTTTAAATAACATACAGACTTTTCAGCAGTAATTATGTCTTTCCAGATGTGCTAGAAACAGTTTCTCACAGATTAATGAACTTTCCCTTTCTGTACTTCTGAGTGACTCTCTATGTAAGATGTTCTTTTTATACACAGTCCTGTTACTGACCTGTTGCTAATTAACCTCATTAGTTGCCAAATGTTCCTCCAGCTGTTTATTTTTAGTGGCACTTACTTGTCCATCCTGTTGTTGTCCCCATCCCAACATCATCCTTCTACACACACAGCAAATAATGGGAGTGTTAAATATTCAGTGTCGGTGTTAAATAGAGAGTGTTGGTGTTGTATTAATGCCACATTGATAAAAAAAAAACAACAACAACATTGCACGTGGTGCTTTTGTTAAATTCATGTTGTTAAATCAGGGTGTTGTAAATAATGGTGTTAAACAAATCCGGACTGGTGTAGATCAAATCACGTCCTTATGTATACGCGTTCAAGAATGTTTGACGGATTTAGGAAAAATGTCAACCATCGGCAACTTATTGGTCATTCTTACGGAGCCCCTAAGGGGACATTAGCAGTAGGAAAAAAAGGGTCAAGTATTGTGAGCATACTTTTACTTTTGTCTTGGGATGGTTACGTCATGACTCTGCGTAGCCGCCATGTTCGCAGCCTCCTTCCCTTCTGTTTACACAGTAAATTTTGCAGTGTTAAATCAACACTTAGAGAGTTTATTTAACTTCTTCTAGAGTGTATTTGGTCCCATTGTCTCCAAATTAACACTGCAAAATCTACAGTGTACTCGGAGCAACACATTATTTACCAAGTACTCTCTACTTCCTCTCGGTCATGCGGCTTTTCATTTACTTTACTTAACATTACAATATCACCATGATAACCCAATCAGTGTTAAGTGGTTTCTACTTTTAACAATAAATAGTGTTAAACAAACAAAAGTTGAGTGTTACATTTTTAACACTTCCAAAAGTGTTAATTTTACACTGCATAGTGTGGACACATATAGACACTTTATGGGTGTTAAAATTAACACTGGAATATTTGCTGTGGCAGTATTGCAAGTTTTCTTTGGAAATGAAATTGTTCACACATAAACTAGAAAATAACCATCGAAACTTGAGCAAGGCCTTCATGAGAGGCATGTGTGGTGTGAATTTGGTGATCCTCCATCAAAGCTGTCAAAAGTTATTGAGACTACAGTGTTCCCGGACGGACGGACACATGGACGGACATTTCTATGTCTTCCGCCAAGTTGACAGTGGACACAAAGCACTCTTGAGAGCACAGACCAGCATTCATAAAATTAAAAACATTTTAAAAGATAAGGTTATACCTACTCACGTTCACATTGTGTGATGGGTGAAGATAATTTTAGAATCGCTGTAAGTCAGAGGGGGTTTTTCAACAAAGGCTCAAGTTTACTGGTAAGATATAGACTGCTACTGAACAATAGGTGACAATAGGCATAGTCCTAACAGCTGAGGCATCTTCATTAGACCTACAAACTAATCAGTGGATGGTGGGTGGGTTTGGTTCTGAAACTTGGGTGAAAATCGTTCATGCAAATGAGTAGCAGGTAGACAGAGATTTTAAGAAGCGGTTGCAGATGAAAATATACTTCATCTGCACATTTATAACACAGACGGTCAGACAGACACAGACTGATAAATGCTGGCAAAAATATAACCTCCTTGGCGGAGGTAATAAATAACATTCTTTTGTTCCAATATTTCTGAATTTAAACAAATGGGAATCATCTGTTTTTGATGATTTGAATAAGATTCATCATATTACAGTAAAGTCTAACCAGTCATCAGCCACTATCTCTGAACACACAAGATGGAAAACAAAAATCACAATTTGAACATCTTAGTACACACTTGTTACATATTTAAAATCATTTTTATACAAATTAATTAGGATATATTGTATTTTTCCCCCTCTTTTGCTCCATTCCTATCATCCCTGTTTTAGTTTTTAGCCCAGTTTGAAATAATACAAAAAAAAACAGCCATATTCTGCCATAAGAAAAATCTTTTCCTTCTATAACCTGCAGCCAAAGCACATTTTTGCAACTATCAGAAAATGGAATAATATCCCAGAAGAAAATACGCTTCAGTAGATATTAGACAGGCAGAACTGATAGTAAGTTGGCATTATATTATTTCAGTTATTTTCCATTTATGATGTTTAATGCACATGGATCATTTTGAAGAACTAGAAAGGCAGATTTCAAAGTTCTTTTCTTGTTTTTGTTTTATCAACAAGTAAATACACAATAGTCACTATAAATTCCCTTCTCTTCAATAAGAGTTTGTCAGCAGTTTTCAACCACAAGACACTTTTATAAATACTTTCAATTAAGATGAGCAGCATATTCTCTTGGCGAATCATAAATCACCGTATGTGAAATGCAGACACAATGGGATTCATTCACTGACTCAACTGATACTTGCTGAGGCGGCAAAGTTTACAGGGAGGCCATAGCTCATGTGGTAACAATGACTTCACCTGGTAATAACCGCATGTGTACTCAATTTGTTAAAAATCTGAGACAATGGTAAGGAAGATAAATCCAAATTCACATATCACTTGAAATTATATGATGAATTAGGTGTTTTTTTTCTGTCTAAATAGTATGCAACAGCTGGAACTTTTCATTATTAAAGATAGAAAAGTTAGTTAATGATGAAAGAAACAAGCCTTGTGACATACTTAATTAAAATAATTATCATTAAATACCACCATCATCATCATTCTCATTAAACACACTAGTTTTCTCATTCATTTCTAAGAACACAGGTAAATACTCAGCCTGTTTACATACATATGAAAACTCCAACCATTATTTATTTCTGGAGTTATCAGATCAATTATGTGATCAGAAAAACAGAGTCATCCTTTATGTTTTATCAGATAACTGCAGTAATTGGATTATGAGAAATCAAATTATCATATGTATTTTTTCACAGTGCTCTAATGTCATTATGTTTGTATACCTAATCATCTTCTTTTATTTATTTTTTTCATCTGGACATCTGTAAAAAAAAAAAAAAAAAAAAAATGTAGAAAGGAAGTGATATAGTAAAACATGAGTAGAATTGTAATAATGGATTAAAATATCTAATTTTGTAATTTTATTTTATTTTTAATTACTGCATTTCAGTCAGTTAACTACGGTCGCCGACAGGTGCAAATTCACCGCATCGACAAAATGCTGCAAACACAAGAAAGATGCACAAACACATCAAAATAATACAACACAAACGCACAGTAACAGAAAAATTTTGAAAATACAAAAACACACAAACTCCCAAAAATACTGCGAGAGAGAAACACTGAAAATTCACTCCACAACAAAATGGAAGTTCACCCAAATAAAACAGATGAAAAAGAAGAAGACGGTAGATGAAGACAAAGTTGAAGTTTATTAATTTAAGAGATTACTGTGAAAAGGTATGTTTCCCTTCATCTTTTTTTTTTTTATAAACACTTGACCATAATCTGCTACAATATCATAGAAGAGAAATGTTGACACTGAATACATTTTGGTGGTGATCGGGGGGTGGGAACTGGGGTGTGGCGCACCACTGGTCTTGGAAGTGGAAGTGAAACCAACAGTATCACTCATTTATCTTTTCCCCTCTGCCTTGGTAGAACTCTGTGCTCTCTATGTCCTTTTGTAATTATAGTCATGCTCAACGATAAGGCTGCAGATGTGGAGTTATATGAGAAATAAAAAAAAAAACAAAAACACTCATAACAAAACCCTCTGTAGAAAAAAAATATTTTTGGCTCTTTCCTAAATTTCCTACATCAATCCTGACATGTTCTTTTTAAGGAGGGTTGTAGTGTTTAGCAGGTCATGACTGTACTCCAAAGGATAGAAAAAGTTTGCTTTGCTTTGGCTTTATTTCAGAACAAACTACTGCCATGATCTTTCACTTATAACCTGTAGGACTGTAACTCACACTTATCACACACCCTTGGTACTCCCTGAATATTACACATTCATGCACACACTTTGTGAAGCTGTATTACAGATCCATTATTTAGCTCAGTACTGTGGGTTGACCTCTCTGAAGTCATCAGAGGAACTTTCACACATTGCCATGAAAGAGATCAAAATGGGAAAACTTCAATTCAGTTCAACTTTACAGTACAACAAAATTAGCTGTGAAGCTGCTAGAGTTAGTTCAGAAAAAATATTTAAAAAGCATATACAAGCTAAATTATTAATATACATATGTAATAAATATAACATGCGTTGGACTATGTTAATTAGCATACAAGGACATTTTTGAATATAGCGGTAAACTAGTAAAAATGTATAATAATAATAATAATAGTAATTAAATAATGCTGCCAATGACCAAAAGCATTCACTCATATTAATACATGTTGATTCACAAATTCTATCAATAATTGGGGTAAAATGTGGTTTGTTGTCTTTTTATGGTCGTCAGATATGATCCATTTGGATGTTCAGAGGCTCCACAGTTACCATGGAAACACTGTCAACTTCTGGAACATTAATTCACCAGTAAAACCCACGGAGTTTGACAAATGACAGTGATTTTTGAGGCTTGCTTTCATGTTCACTCAGTGATATATTTAGCTGAAAAAGTCACTTTCTTCAGTTTTGTCTGTTTTTATATTATCATCATTTTGAATCTATTCTGAGTTTTCATATACATCTACATGATCAGTGAATTAAATATAGGGAAAATACACTTAATGGCATGAAATACATAGGATATTATAATAATAAATGGTGAGAAATCACTTAAAAAAGGTAAATAAACAAAAAAAAAAGAAGAGAAAAATCAATTTAGGAGCTGCCATAAAAGTTGCACTGTGTGTTTATGTGTTAAAGATAACTATTGAGCAATTATTCCAGCAGACACAGGGTTAAGCTATGTCTGCTGAGGAAGATGGTGTGTGTGTGTGTGTGTGTCAGAGTGATTTGTTGATTAGAGTTCAATGACCTGAATCTTCTTCCTAACAGGTAAAAGAGAAAATAATTTGAGGAAGTTTTCTCTGCTGTCAAAGCAGGGCTGCTCCTAAAATGTGTTTCCAGTTGCACGGTGATAATGATGCAGTCTTGAAACATCCTGGAGGTGTTTTCTGTCTGAGAAAGTACAGCTGTTACAACACACGGAAATGGATGTTCCTGGTAAACGTGGTCTTATTTGGCCCGCTGTTGAAACAGAATCTTCCTTAATCAGAATGTCCAGAACACCTCCAACCAGTGACAAGTTCCACTGAAACCAATTTAGTATTTTTTTTTATTTATTTATTTTTTTTACAATTTATGGAAAGCTTTACAGTGAGGCTTCCTCTGTCCAACCACTGAGGTTTCATCTGTGAACTTAATGATGGGGTGTGTGTTTTGGATTGGCACACGGCTGTGAGTGAAGGAGGGGGCTCATCACACATCCCTTTGTTTACAGTCAGTGAGGTGGAAGTTATGTTCCCCATACTAATAGACTATGGGTCTGTCCAGATGCTTTTGCAGGGGCTGATGTTGGGTCCTAATGAGGACAGGCTCAGCAAAAAAAAGAAAGATAGTATTAAAATTTGGAGCTCCAACCCATAAACATAAACAGCACCTGGGTGTATGTATTTCCAGTGATAAAAGTGACTGTTCTGCACAAATCTATAATGACTGAAATATGTCAATGTCTGAATAAATACAATGAAACTGAAATTGATAAAAGGCTTTGTCTATTGCATTCTACATTAACTAGTTGACATGGAGTACTGATGAGGAGTGGAACACAGGTTTTAATATGTGCCAGTAGGGTTGTTTGAGTTGAATTGGTGGTCCGCCAGGTCTATATTGCACTAGGGGAAACACTGATGATATCAGTATCGGTGCATCTTTATGTGGCAGGACCACTTTCAAAACATTTCATAGCACTAGATCTAGCAATGATGCAGTGAGTTGGTAATCATTCAGACTTGCAACTGTGGTCTGTTTGGACATGGGGATGATGGTGTTTGTGTAAACTGAATATAGTATATTTCTATGTTTGTTGAACCATGTGTGATGCTGAATAATCCTCTGTGGCTGAATCACAGGGCAGAGCCGGCGGTGGGGCAAGATGTTGGCTAGAAATCCAACATTTTCATGCTTCCATCCTGAAGGATTCAAACATGAATACATTTGCACAAAGGCATACATTTTTACACAATTACACACACATCTTCTCTGCAAATACAAGCACTATAAGCAATGCCAAATTCAAAATGCTATCCTGCTCATACTCATACCCAGAGAACTTTTATTTATTTTAGTCCAGTATAATCACAGAGTTCTCCAGGGGGGATATCTGCCAGCTCATGTGTTGCTCAGATTTATTACAGTTTTTCTCAACTGCTGAGAAACATTTCCTGAAACCATCACATTTTGAAAAGGATAAATACAAAAACTAAACCTCACTGACCTGTAACCACCCCCCCCCTCCCTGCCCAAACTTCAGAACCGTCTAAAAAATCCACACTCAAAATCTTTCTAACTCAATTCTTTCCCTCAACTGATGCAGAAAAAAAACATTTCAGTATAAAACTTCAATAAATTATAGGAAAGATACAGGATCACCTAGGGAAATAAAATCCAAACAAAGTATTTCTGGCTGAAAAGAGCCAGTATGAAATTACCAACAACTGTAAGCAACAAAGAAAAGATGACTCAGGTCACAGAGGTGTCTTAATATCATATAAAACATTAACCCTGGCTAGAAAAGGGGGAAAATTTAATCATGGAAATAATGTGCTGTGATGTTTCCACATGACTTTTACATCCATAGAAAATTTGTGTTAATTGAGTTCGGGTTTGACCTCCGAGATAAAGAATGTAGGAAGGGATCTGAGTTTGCACAAAAATAAAACTAATCTGCAAAATAAAGCTGAAAAGTGTGAAGAATGTTTTTTTTTTTTTTATTCTTTTGTCTTCATTATTAAAAGATCCTCTACCTCCATCTGCTCTAATTGTTACAGTTTTGTGAGCTGTTTTTATTCATCTAGTTTTGTCTCAGTTTTAATTAAACTTGTTTTCCAAATACATCCAATTGCAAAAAAGGAATATTTGACTTTTTTTCCTTTTTTTTTTTTTTTTTTTTACATTTATCTACTTATTGCACATTAAAATATTTTTTTGACTTGTTCTAGGAATTTGAGCTAGCCAATTTTTACATTACAATTAATTTTAAGCAATGTTTATAACAAAACAAGCTCCATTGTTGGGGATGAATATGACAGACACAGTAACTGTTTACCCTCAAGTCATTTTTACTTAATTCATACAATTCTACTTATCCATATCCATCATAGTTTAAAAAAAAATCTCACTACGAAGACTTGAAACAGGTATATTCTAAAATACGAATTTTAGCAGTTATCGTTCTTAGATAATATTTTCTTATATTAAGAAAATTTACCTACAGTGCAATTTTCTTGCTGTACTGGCAGATAATATTACTTGAAATTAGTGATCAAACAGTATGGATTTTGATGGGCCGATACAAAATAATTACAAAAATAATGACATCAGCCTCAGCCAATGACTGATACAAGCAAAGTATATTTCGAAGCCGATATTTGGAGCTGAAACAGATTTTTTTTTTTCTCTGCCTAATGATCACAAATATCAATAAATCTTTTTTCAAAGGAAACATTTATTGAACTAAAAATAATATTAAACACTGGTAAAAAAAAAAAAAAAAAAAAGGGGCGTTAATATTTCACATAAGAAAACTTACATTCAGATACAAACATAACAAAGTGTTCAGTGCATTGAATTATTGAAGTCAGTTCTTTTTAAAATAAACAATGACAGCAGCACAGAGTGTTCAGTCATGGTGTCAAACTGAAATATTCCTTCCACTCAGTTCACTCAGATACTCTTCCCTATAGACAGAACACAAATGATAGAACTACAGAACACAGAACAGCAACTTGCTTTGAATAAATATTTACAATGTGCAAGGTAGCACTCAGTCCATGACTCAATGAGAATGTAAACTACATGACTCATATGACTTGGTACAAACTGTCCTCCTGTCACCAAGCGCATGCCTTCAAAACACGCACCACTAATAAAATGTCCTTGGTATTTCTAAGTTCATGTACAATGACTGTGAATATTATGTGATAATACAACTTACTCTTCCCACACAGTTTAGTCATTACACCAATGATATATTTAGTTTTACTTAAATCAGTCCAGTTCTCACCGATACTTACAATTAGAAAAGAAAAATAGTTAGAGTTAAACTAATAAATATTACTAGACCAAAATGTTTTTTTTTTTTCAGTGTGGACAGTAGTATGTCCAAAAACACATACTGTCACCTGTCAGTAAATCACAGCAGATTTTTCTCTTTTTCATACCGATAAAAGACTAAACTTTAAATATGGACCCGGTCTATTACTTGTAATAAGACATTATAACCCAAAAATTATATTAACTGTCTTATTTTTGCACTGCCTTTTTATTGCAGTGTTAAAAGCAGTGCAGTGCTAAAAAATAAATGACAACATCTTTATCAGAGCTTCATGTTTCTTTATTGTTTCTGTCTCGAATAAGCTTTGTGTGACAATACAATGCCATATTCTAACAATTCACTTCCCACGTCTTTCATTCCGTGGTTAAATATTCATGCTGCTCCTCAGGGCTCGCCTCTCTAGAGCCCAGTGACATTAGGGCAGCAGGTGGCAAAGCTGCTTTTCATTAATTACAAACACACTCCTAGGTAGAAATCGCACCCATATATTGTACATAACCCAGACACACTCAAATAAAGCCAAATGCTTGACAACTTGTCATGTTTAAATCAGCATTTTAGCAAAAGTGACACATGGCGCATCATATAAATATAAGTCACTGTTTTGTTTTCCTTTGTAATGCACGTTCAACTTTGCTTCACATTGCAGAGCCTAATTTAATTCAATTTTTTCTAGCAGAAAATAACATTATTGCCACTTGCTGGCATGATTACGCTTGGCACTTTAATTGCACCCACTCAGAAAAGGCAGGCGGGCCAACAAGCTGGCAGGCGGGAAAGTGGATAATGGAGAAATCAGTCAGTCACCCCTCTGCTAACTCACAACCAGCGACAAAAAAACAAAAAAAAAACACATAGAAGCTGGAATCAACTAAAAGGCAGCTGCATAACGATCATTATGGGTGAAGCGATGGACTGTCAGTGACATCTACAATGACAGGACCCAGGGAGGTATCAGAAAGGAAAGGAAGCTGTCTGAAAAAAAAAAAAAATAAAATAATAATAATAATAATAAAAGATGTAATCAACAAGTCACAGCTCGATTTCTGTGATGGGTTTCTTATCGTCCTGTCATATGCCAGAGCTGCCTCTCTCCCTGCTGTCTTATTTTACATCTCTTTCATTATTCACTCTTTCTCCCTCTCTCTTCTCTCCATGCGCAGAACTGACAGACAAGATAAGAATAGTTAAAAAAAAAAAAAAAAAGTCAATTTCTGTAGTGCACTGTTTTACTTTAAAATGTATAAATATCAACAGAATCAAAGGGTGTTGTTCAGATAATATTCAAGACACAAGTAATTGGTTGATATTAATAACTAAATATGGATGATTAATCAGCACGGATATTGGTATCAAGAGAATATTGCTTCTCTATCAGGCTACTCTGACTTTAATTCAAAACAGTAAAAATACAATCACTTCAGTTTCATATTTACTTGTTAACAGTGTATTTTTGGTAACGTGTTAGTCCCAACGCTGCTCGTTAATGAACTTTGAGATTGATTTTAAGTAATTAACCCTCAAAGACCTGTAACTATTCACCTAGCTACTTCCAAATGAATGTTTTTTCCACATTCCTAAGTAATTTATCACAATTTATTCTAATACTATCCTCTACATTTTGCGTTATTTCATGAAAAAGTGATGTTTTCAGCCATATATATTATTAACTGAACATAAAAACAAGCATCTGCTGCAGCGGTTACTTGTCAGGCTACATGGTTTCTGCTGGTGAATCACTGTCACAGATGTTTTCATATGTTGGGTCATGTTTGATGCCAATGAAAAGCTGAAAACTGTATTTTACCTGATTTATTAAAACGCATTCATATGATTATTGTCATAATTTCAGATCAGCAGATGTTTAAGGTCACTGCCAGTGATTTAAGTCTTTGAGGATTAAGCATTTAATATTATGACTTGGATATTCAGTTATATGTAAAGTCAAAGCCAGTTGTTTCATCACTGAATCTAAAATGTTGAAGCATTTTTACTTAATTTACTGTCCGTTAACTCGTCAAACCACATTAGTGCATTCAGTTGATTGCATTGATTTCTGTTCTGTGGAAAACACAATGAAGGTTGTGATGCCTTAAGAGGAAAAGTAGCAGTATTTAATTAAAATTGAACTAAAAATAATAATAATAGTGCCATAAGAATTAGTTTTGCATCTCTCTAACCTAAAACATAAATCTTCCATAAAAAATAAAAATTGATCTTACCATTTTGACTAAGACATTATTGTCCAATCTCTCACATGCATTTGGTTTGAACTCCGACTGAGCTGCAGTAATTACCTCAATGACTAACATCCACTTGTTGCATGACTCACACTTTCAGAACCATGCCGTCTGGAGATGATGACCTCATGTTGCTCTGAACAAAGAGCTTTTTTTTTTTTTTTTTTTTTTCTCATTCCTGTGTTCAACACTGAAGTCAAAAGTGCACATATGAAGGTAAACTCCTTCCTATCGTGCTTATTTCACAATTATTTTTAAGTGCTGTTACTGAGGATGGAGCATCTCATGTGGTACAATGCTCAACTCTCGGTGGTTAAATGGTTGTATCATTCATTGTGTTTAATGCAGAAACACACTTTACATTTGAAATTTACATTCTTCAGATTATGATTGGGTTTTTTTTCTTGTTTGTTTATTTACATATTTTTGAAACTCCTGATCTTAACAGACATTACCTACTTTCAAATACATGCATCTCAAAAGCGTGAAGACTGGGGTGTTTATAAAGCTCTTTTTTTAATTGATATTATTTGACAATATAAGAGAAACAACTAAAGAAAGACACAGATGCATACCAAGAGGAGCTCCTGCTTTATGCATTCCCCTGCTTCATTAACAGCTGACACATCTGTTAAGCTTTATTATCAGTGTGAGTTTGTGTGGTTTGTGCATTTACGTATGTGTGTATGTGAGTGTCTTGAAATGAATGTGTGGCTGGATGTGTGATTGAATGGTAGTGCAGGGAAACTACAGCAGTATCTCACTTCATGGTTTAACACCAGAGGAAAGGACCAAACCCCCTAAGGTTATGGACTAACAAGTTCTGTATGAGAATTTAATGTTCTTCATTTACAAATACAAGTTCTGTACCCACAGCCAAATACAATAAGAAATCAAGATATGAGTGAAGTGTGGAGTTTCAGCTTTAATTCAAGGGGTTTGTCAAAAACATTCCATTAAATGCTGAGGGCTACAGTTGATTGTTGCTTTTTAAGAATGTATCTATCTATCTATCTATCTATCTATCTATCTATCTATCTATCTATCTATCTATCTATCTATCTATCTATCTATCTATCTATCTATCTATCTATCTATCTATAATGGAGGGAATTTATTTAAATATGTCATTCCATCGTTATTTAATTATTATTGCTGTGTTCTCCATTGTTGTTGAATGCATTGTATGTTGGTTCTATTTTTTTTTTTTAAATGTCTGGGTTGGTTGTTTCCAGCTGTTTTTGGAGGGTAGAAAAATGACTTGAGTTTACCGGTACTTCCTCATACATATCCATGACGCTGTAATTAGGCGTTTCTGATTGGCTCAGAGAATGACTGCATGAAGGAACACTCCCCCCTCCCTTCTGGCTCTGTGTGTGTTTACCATTCCAGAGTAGCATCCAGTTAGGTTTTGTGGAATCGCTTGTTTTGAAAACTTGCAGGAAAAAAACAACGCATTATTTGCACATGAACCAGTTTGCTCCGACATTTTTAAAAGTCTGTGCAGCTACTGTAGGTGCTAATGCTAATGCTACTTCACATTTGTTACAATGGGGGGTGGGCTTAACCCCAACCCCAGGTAACTCAGGGTGACCTATCAGATTCCAAAAGGAGGTTTGTGGTTTTGGAAATTGGTTTTCAGCAGAATGACACTTAAAATATTTGTTTTCCAAGTACTTGAACTGCAGCTCCATTTGTGTACACAGACTCAAATGCAAAATGTTTTAGTGTCTAAATACTTATGGACCAGCCTGTATTTTCCTCATTGGATTTCATCAGAATTAATGATCTCTCCTTCTCTTTCCTGTGGTTGTGGGCTCAACTGAGGTTTGTGAATTGACTTTTTAACACATTTTTCAACTGTATTGACCACAGAACCACGGCTCACTGTAGTGTAGCTGGGAAACACTGACCAAACTCCAGAAGCTACAACCTCTGTGATGAGTCACATGCCTGGTTGGGATAATTTGCGTAACATTATAAGGTTCAGAGGTCAGGAAAAGAACTCAATACCTTCAGTTTCATCATTAAGCTGATATGACAAAAAGTATGGTGGGATTATTATAACCCAGGGACCTCATGGGATTTAGAAATGTACTCTGTATGACCATTTCATTTAGTATTCACATGGGATAAGAAGAGACTGAACTTTACTCAAATATACTGACATTATGGGATGTAAGTGCTGACAACCAATAGGTTACCACCACTGAGCTGGTTGAAAGATTAAAGAAACATCTTTTTTTTTTTTACTGCAGGCTGTACACTCATCATCTATCTGATCCACTCTGGAGATTTTACTCTTCAGACAGATTTGAGCTCTATGCTGTGTAGTAACATGAAAACTGTAACGTTCATTTTATCGTCAGGTTACCCTCCATTTTCCTTAAAAAAAAACAAAACAAAAAAAAAACAAAACATAATGATACAAGATATGTCTAATTTCCAGGAAAAGCAAGTTGCCTGGGACTAGTGCAATATTATTTGAATATTGACAGACAGGTCATTTGCTATGAAATGTTTGCATTTTAAGATAAGATAAGATAAGATAACATAACATAACATAACATAACATAAATTTATTTGTCATACAATTGCAAAATGATAAAATAAAGACAAATTGAAAAAAGCTATTATGTGCATAAGTTGATCCTTGTACCATTTATAGTTGTGCGTATGTTAATCATGCTAGAGATTGAACAGGGAAACAATTTATTGCACACTTTATTACATGCTATATTGCATGGTTTATTGCATAGAGTTATTTGGAGCAGTTTTTGTTGTGGAGGCTGACAGCTGCAGGAAGGAAATCTAAATAATGGACATAACAGAGTCTTTCGAAAACTAAAGTCACAGACGACCTCTACAATATAACAATTATATGTATGTATGTATATATATATATATATATATATATATATATAATTACTGTTATCATTCTTATTTCAGGTTGTTTGCATGCACTCTTCTTGCACTTTATTCTGTTATGCCTTCACTGTTGTATTTCCACATTGTGAGATCAATAAAGTCTAATCTAATCTAAATTTTCAGATGCTCCCAGGTCACAATTGCCCTATAGGTTTGATGCATACTTGATCCAAAAAACTTAACTCATTTACATATGTCCTGGGCAAAATTTCCAATTTCCATTATAATTATTGCATAATTACTATTCAACAATCTATTCTGTTCAGTCACATAAATGGGTAAATTATGAATTAATTATTGCTTATGGCTGCTGCAAATACACTGCACTGGACAGTTGGCCCAGAGTAATGTGAGGTTATGGGACACATCTGTAATCACAATGTCAGCATCTGCAGCTCCTGCTTTAGCTTTGTGCAGAAATAAATGGAGATTCATGTCTCATCAGTGTGCAGAATAAAATGATAAATGTAGTCAGAACAGATGCTCTCTCTGGCTTTGATCATGGTTAATGAGGGTAAGTGCACACGTTGCCTGTCTTCTCCTGGACCACAGAAAGTAATGCATGATTGAGTGAAGGAGTTATGGCCATTTTAGTAGGAGTTTCATCCTAAATCTTAAAGAGCTCCTACTCACTACTGCTTCACTCACATTTCAGTGTTCGTATAGACCAGGGGTGTGTAGCCCTGTTCCTCGAGAGCCACTGTCCTGCATGTTTTAGAGGTGTCCCTCTTCTAGCACACCTGATTTAAATGACCGGCCTATCAACAAGCTCTGCAGAAGTCTCATAATGACCTTCAGGTGTTGGAAGAGCAACACCTGAAGATCTAAAACAGGGGTCTCCAACTCCGGTCCTCGAGAGCTACTGTCCTGCATGTTTTAGATGTTTCCCTCTTCCAGTACACCTGGAACACAATGCTGGCATTTATGTCCTTATCTTAGCTTGAAAATGAGACAACTTAAATATTGAATGAAAAAGCGGCAGCCTGTTTTATAGCCATCACCCTTAAATTTGACCTCTATGATTTTTTTTTGTTTAAGATTATAAAGCATTAAACTTTCTTTTTTTAAAATACAATTTAGATTATCATTATTAGGTTTTCTGGGTTCTGCACATGTTGTAGTTTGTTTTGCGATTGTGCAGAAACAAATAATAACACACATATTGTTTTCCACTCATGTCAATATATATATATATATATATATATATATATATATATATATATATATATAAAATACTCCTTCTCCAGCCAGTTTCTGACATAAAATGTGCTCTCAGTTTTTGCTCCTGTTACCAATAACTCAGTGATAAACAGGCTCAAGCCATTTGTCGGTGAAGTGTAATAAGAAACCTCCACTAATGGAAGATTGCAAAGTTAAATCACAAGGTAAGGAAAGGTCTTGCACACGATACAGAGCTCTAACATAGATGAATTAGTATGCCATGTGTGATCCGTGTCTCTTAAACCTGTCACAGGTTTTATGAACCTCTTCTAGATAAAGTGCTCCAAGTGAATCACTGGAGATGAGAAACAGTGTGGCGATGTTGCTTCTAATGCGAGCTGCAGTGTGGTCTGTTGTTACTTCCAGAATGTAGGATTAAACTGTGTACGTCCTCAAGAGGCAAATTATCTCTGACAAGCCTATACAAATGTTAATACTTTGGCGCACAACACAATATGAATTCAATAGTACATTGGGCTACACACAACACAGCGAGAAGAGGAGTGTCACTAGGGTCAAGGATGGCCATGCATTTCAATGAGAGACTCAGCCATGTGAACACATGCTTTCTCTGCTTTAAGTAATGATAAAAACCAGTTTGGACAGTAATCACGTCCTTAAACAAAGCCACAGTGAAAGACTATGAGCGGTTGCTATGAGGACTGACATCACTGAGAGGTGCATAAGTACAAACCATTAAACCTGCCTCCATTAATCCTACAACATGATATTTACATGAAAATTAAACCTTAGTGCCGTTATTTGACTTAATTACTTTTTTCTCAGGGGCTTAAGTCATAAAATCATGTTGGAAATATGAGAGGACATGTGTAAGAGCTTTAAGTTTATTCATTCTTTAAAATGGAAAATACTATGACTGAGGTATCTGCGGGTTTGAGGAATCCACATTCATGGATTTTTTTCAGACATTTTTCAAGGCATCTTTTATCAAATTTAACATATTATGTTCACAAATATAATAGTTCAACAGGACTTACACTTGGTGCCGTGAAACAGTCCTATCATTGTTATAATCCAGCTGATGTTACATTTACATTCCTGGAAGACTAATACTTTCGCTGGTGTTTAAAGATAATTAACGGCCGGATCCCAATTCACCCCTTGGCCCTCCCCTTTACCCTTACCTCTCTATTTTATGCATACATGTTAAGGGATACTGTTGTCCCAATTCTCATTTGACAGATGAGAAGGCCAAAAGGAGAAGGCGGTGTAGCTCTGTGTAGAAACTGAGATTTTCCAGGACCACACTATGAATGGAGGAGTAGGAGAAACCTCCCATAATTCTGTTTAAATCATTGGCAAGATGGAAGTAAACACAGTCAAATGTGCAGCAGTGTGATGAAAACCATACAAATGTAGCTACATATATTTTTTAAACAACTTAATCATTTGATTGGCTATTGAATCCAGTTTAAATATGTAATAGAACTCATGGAACAGAGACAGTTACAGCTGATGACAACATGGAGAATAGTTTCAGAAAGAAAGTTTTTGCATTTGTTAATTAGCAGCATTGATGACATAACAGATCATAAAAGGTCATTCCACTTCATAGTTGTTCCACATTTAACCCCTATTCATGCAGCTCCATTTCAACAGGTAGTGCAAAGGGCAAGGGGTGAACTGGGGTTGTGGTAAAATTTTAATTTAGGACAATTAAACTTAACCCTTTCATTCATGAATGATGATAACCTTTGTCGAGATTTATTTCCTGAGTTTTTCTATTCTTCTGATTTAATTTTTTTTTTTTAATATATGAACCGATTTTTCCTGGAATTACAAAAATGTCCACTCAGCTGGACAACATGTTTTTAATTTTCGAAGCAAAGAAACATCCATTTAAAACCCATCATCAGAAAATGAATTTTTAAAAAAATCATTCTGCTAATCTGATGATCTCACAATCTAACATACTCTAATACTAGTTACTTTAGTTATGAATTCATGGAGATAATATAAAAAAATATATATAAATATATATATAATATAAAAAAAAAACCTTCTTGATTATTTTGTTCATCAAGAACAGCCAAGTTATAGTAATACTATGAATTGCAGTGTATTAGATGATCCACAAAACTCATGAATATACAAGAGAACAGATTTGGAATAGTTGTCCACTGTAGTGACCAGTATGCATGCAATTATTTTTAGAGGACTTTTTAAAATCTGTAGATACTCTGCCAGCTTAGACTTGACTAGACTTTATCAAATTATGGTTCTCAGACCAATGCTGCGTATAATCAGACAAAATAAAATTAACTAGATAACAAACAAAAGGAATAAATACACAGTTGAAAGATAAGTTGAAAAATGGAATGTAGTCTGTCCAATCAAAACTGACCTCAATAAGAAGATTTTCCCTTTCTTATTTCTCTTACCTGGCATTCATAAAACCCATTGACATGACTTTCCTTGATGATCAAGACAACATTAAAGCCACACAATCATAAGAACACAAGTAAAAACTGCTCACTGTAGCTGTCTGTCCCCAGCCACTTAAGCAATTAAACAAGTAAATGGAAATCCACAGGGGGCGTGTAGAGCATGTGTGGTCTGAAATAAACATGAGGAAATACAAGATAATGTGGAATCAGATAATAAGGGTCATAAGTTGCACACATCAGGGGCTCAGAGATCGTTATTGCTTATCTACAGGAAAAAAAATTAATAAAACTGTTCATAATGGGAAAGGGAAATTGATATTGCATTCAACGGCAGCTCTCAAAGTAGGAGTCCGTGCTGTTCTTTGCAGACAAAAATAGCAGTAACAGACGGCATCACATCAAACTACATGTGTTTATGTCTGATCTAGACTGAGTGGAAATCAGTTTGAACAGAAACAAAAGTATAATATTCACACTATATGTCCATGTCCCACTCATACTAATGTAGATATTAAAGAAAATAGATGTTTTCCTCTACTTCTAGTCATGTCACCAGAACAGAGATTGACAGAAAATTAAGAAAATAATGACATTTTGAAATTAAATTATTACCTTTTAAATGTCTACAGGGTCTGGCCCCAGCATACCTCTCTGAGCTCCTTCACCCCTACGCATTCAGC
This sequence comes from Siphamia tubifer, assembly GCA_020466265.1. Classification (NCBI taxonomy): domain Eukaryota; kingdom Metazoa; phylum Chordata; class Actinopteri; order Kurtiformes; family Apogonidae; genus Siphamia; species Siphamia tubifer. The sequence goes on along the minus strand of CM035790.1, from coordinate 29,572,902 downwards.
TGATCTTTCAGGTCAGCTGACCAGCTGCTCCTGCATCTAACGCTCAGATGGGACCAAGTATTTTCTGTCGCGAATCCAAAACTATGAAATGAACAGACGCTGCTCATGAGACAGGCGTCCTCACTGTCAGATTTTAAAGCTGTTCTTAAAACCCACACCCCTTTTCTTTGACTTTTTCACACCATATAGTGTGTTGTATATATGTGCATGGATAGTTTGTCTGTATGGGAAGTCTATTTCTTTCTTTCTTTCATTTCATCGTGATTTTATCTTTTATAATATAACTTCACAATTTGACAATATGAACCAACACTTGGGACATTGAAAGTTCATATCTTAACCTGTCAACTTCATAAAAGATTAAAGTCCAATATTAGGAAAATATATACTGATATATACAGTGATGACATTTTATTTTCTGCAAATGGTTAAGAAGGTACACTGTTGTAAACATATCTGTATTAGTGTGGAGATGGAGTTAGTAGTGATCCAACCCTCTACCTCTATAGACTTCTGAATTGTCATTACCAGTAGTATTTTTTATATATTTCAGTAACGGGCAAATGACTATTTTTGATCATTTCCACAAACATTACAGGTCAGAGATTACAACAGTTAGCAATGTCTGGTCCAATGTGGTCTACAGGGTCTCTAATGTCTATGAACAGTGAGTGCACCTGCTTTGTTAGGTACCATGAAGTAATGGTACTAATGTAAGTAATGATGTTCAAAGGGATAATATTGATGTGGACAGAGGTCTGGATCAGCACTTACATCGTAATGTTCTAAAAATGTTGGTTCTCGTGTTCGAAAATATATGTTCCTTTCACATTACATGTATTTTTCTTGCATTTCTTTTGTTTTTTTGCCACTTAGGAACTTACAGAGCCTCAGTAAAGTATCACGAGATAACATTTATTATGATTTAGCGCTATATCAATAACATTTGATAGAAATATGGTAAATTAACCATGTCCTTGTCATTAACTTTAATTTTCCATACAAAAATAAAAAATAATGAATTAAAATGTCATGCAAGCAATAATAATAATAATAATCGGACATTTTATTTATCGTGCACTTTTCATTCAGTGAATCTCAGGAGTGCTACAAAAGTACAGGGACAGAAAAACATAAACATCAACCGTTAAAAATCTTCTCAAATAGGAACATTTTTCAGTCTAGTTTTAAAGAGTCCAGGCTCTGCAGTTCTCTGAGCTCTACTGAGGCACTGTTCCAAAGCCGGGGTGCAGCAGAACAGAAGGCTCTGTCCCTCATGGCACAAAGCTCGGTGGTGGGTGCATGAAGGAAAACACTGCTGGAGGGTACGGGTGAAGGACTGTTCTGAGATCAGTTCCTGAAGCTATGATGGGGCGTGTCCAGTGATGCATTTATGTGTGGCTTGATAGTCGATTTGGGCAGAAGCAGGAAGGTTATGTCCTCTAATAATAAGTATATTTCTATGAGTGTCCTATAAAGGGTTAAATTATTTATGTCTGCACTGCACCTAAAAACACTGCAATTTATATCAATGTGTTGCAGGACTCAATGCCAGTAAATGGCTGTTCCTCCTCATTAGGTGAACCAAATGTGGATAAATGTGAGGCATATATAATATTAGTAACATAAAGTGAATAGAAAAACATAAACTTCAAACTTAAAAGCAATTTTTTCATATGACAATGAATCATCAACTAATATGTTGTGACAACACATTAAAAAAACAGCAGCTGTGGTTGCCAGAATAATCCAGTTAAAAACATATCAAACTGTAAACTGATTTACAGAGTAACAAGAGAGTTTAGTAAGGACACTTGGACATGTGAAGTCAGAGCTTGGTCACTGGTTGACCTGTTACTGCACATATTTAAATCTTAACCTATTAACTTCTTTATTGCGTTTTTATATTTAAAAAAAAAAAAGGGTGAAAAAACTAACAAATAGGCTATTATTTTAACATTGTGGTCTTGCAATTTAAGCGGCACCACATTGTTTTTTAATTTACAATTTTATTTTTTCAAAACAATAGAAATATATTCATTTCTACATACATATCTGGTTTTGTGAACATACTCTTCCTGTAAAACCTACAGTTACATTTTAATCATTAACACAAAAACCTTCTCAAATAAAGAACCTTGCGTTGTATTTTCACTTACAGTTTCAATTCTACAACTTTTTGCTGTTTACAGTGAACTTATAAACCAGTAAAAGACAAACCAGACTGAGTATAGCTTTGAAATAAAGGGAAAAAAGATTCTACATCAATCTTTAACGACTCTTCAGCTAAAAAGCCTTGAGCTTTATGATCCATCCTCACAGGCACCTTTCAACACCTGGGTTTCTGACAAGAACAGACAGCGTTCTCCCACAGGTGAACTTCTGTCAAGTGTTTGTCACTCGGGCCACGGGAGATAAGGCTGACAGCCGGGATTAGCTCTTTTGTTTCTCAGTAGAGGTGAGGAGTGCTGCCCTTCTGCTCACGACTGTCATTGTATCAACTGAGAGGTTGAAGGATTACTTCTCTCCGGTACCGTGAGCTCAGTTATATTCAGAAGGGGAACAGAAGATGACGCCTTGTTAATTGGCTTCCCTCTGAGCTGCTTTGCCGTATCATTTCCTCCCTGATTTTCCATCTTTTTTTCTTTCATGTTCCCCTAAAAACCTAAGAAATTGCTTTTCCCGATGCGTTTCCAACTGCATTTTGACCTCAGTTATAGAAACCTCCATTATCTCTCTCGAACAGTTTTTCTTAGTCATTTGGGACTCGTTATGTTTATTTATCAACGTCCTTCTTGATGTCAAGCAATTATTATGAAAAGCGAGACGCGTGAGGTATTTGGGGCACGTTATGGGAATGGACCCTCAAAGATTGACATGCGTTGTATTGGACTGGAACCCAATTGGTGGGTTGTGAAATGTGGAGATCACTTGTTGCTCGATGTGCTGACCAGCATGGGGGGATTTAAAGTTGAAAGTTCTTGATAATTATTACGTTCCTTTTTAAGGAATTAACTACTTCGGTTTAAAAAAAAAAAAAATATATATATATATATATATATATATATATATATATATATATATATATATATTCAATATATATTGAAATATAAAATCTAAAAAAGTTTGCTTAAGGAGCGCTACCTGGACTCAAAATGAGCAATAATAATTAGAGGTGCTCTATTGGATGGGATAGCAAGACAAAAAAGAAAAAATTCCAAGGCACTCTCTTATAAGTGAAAATTAAAAAGCCATTTCGGCATCATAGCCTTCATCAGGGAGTCAGACTTGCCATGAAGCAGGAAGAGGTATTTAAAACTGTGTTAACCAATCACAAGCCTACACATTGCAGCGCTAATTAGGTAAAAAGTGTAGTATAAAAAACAGTGTAATATATAAAACCTCCACCAGGTGTCATCCTTAAAAAAGTCAATAAGACATAAAATTAAATTTTAACTAAATACAGGGTCTAAAAAAACAATAACAAACAAACAAGTTGAAAACAAGAATATTGTTTCAATAAGACATATTGAAATATGTTGATCTAACTGCTGCTAATGCCTTTTACCTTTGACCTTTTACATGTTTGTCCTTCTCCATGTACCTTGGAAGTGTGAAGTTGTGCCAGAACAACTTACATGTTGTCCTTTATTTGGCCAGGAAGGTCTCACTGGTTATATTTCTATAAAGTGTTTTACAAATCTAAAACAAATATTTGAGTCACAAATCAGTGGTAGCCCCGGTGCGTGTGCTGGATGCAGGAATCTACCAAAAAATGTGATTGTACTTTTTGGGGCAAAGACACATGGACCTAACTGCTGATCAGCGTTGACTGACTATTTGGCTGTCACCTTCCTGAAAAAAAAAAAAAAGTGTGAAGAACACATCAAATCGACTACTGACTCAGGTGTACCTTCTGTGCTTTGCTTGAGACGTAAAACTGGAAATGATGGAACATCGTATGGAAGCAAATCTGTTTCATCAGATTCATCACATTCAATTTTTAATAGTGATTTTTTATTTTTTTTTTGCATTGAAATGTAATGGGTGACTTTTTCGTCTTTCAATTCAACTATGTTCATAAATTTAGAATTAAAAAAATGCAGCAGCAAAAAGTTCAAATGCGCAAATTCAGATACAAAAAAATTCCGATCACACATCCGGGACACCAAGGATAAGCAATTAATTTCTTAAGTCGAACCACCAATAAGCCAATCAAGTTATGTTCACATGACAGGAAGACGGTCAACTACTGGTTACCCACTAGACTACATTGTTCTGTTTAAATAACCATATCAGGCTTAATTTTCAACTGACTTTCAAATGCTTTGCTTTTGATATAAACGTCTTTTTTTTTTTTTCAAAAGACACATTTATTACAGCTGAATTCTGTGTCAGAATTCTTTCTATGTCCTCTATGTAAATACTTTTCTTTATCTTGTTTTTTTCTCCCATCTCTTTTTTTTTTTGCTGTCTCCATAAACATTTTACAATACAAAATTAAGTACAGTATTTACAGAAATACAACAACTACCTACTGGACTACACAGGTCTCATCTTTCACCAACTTCTGGTCAAAAATGCCATTGAAAATGTAAAAATCCCATATAAAACACAAACACATAATACCTAACATAAAAAAGGCATGAGGCATGAGATCCTTATGAGGTTCCTCATTAGGATCTGCAGAAGCTATGGAAGGCAGAAACAGAACAAGAACAAACGGAACAAAAAACCTTTAATCAGAAGGGATTACATTTCTATAGCACTTTTCAAGGCACCCGAAGAGCTTTACATTATTGATCCATTATTCATTTACTCTCACATTCTCCCTCTGATGGTGGTAAACTACATTTACAGCTGCCCTGGGGCAGACTGACAGAAGTGTGACAGCCAACCACCACCGAATATTCAAACACCAGTGTGAGTGATACTGGAGGCAAAGAGGGTGAAATGTCTTGCCCAAGGACACAATGGACTGACTAGGACAGAGCGGGATTTGAACTACCAACTCTTTAGTTGAAGTGAGCCATGACTGCGTTTTACCTGTATTTACCAAGTTAAATGATAACACAAGGAAAAATTCATTAGAATCTAAATGTGATTCATGAATATATATTTTTTTGTGATTTATGAACCAAATATTGCAGTAAGAATGAACTGTAATAATGTAACTCCACTTTTTGTCCTTCTTTTTTTTTTAATCTGTGTTGGGGGAAAATGAAACTGTTTCCCTGCAGTGTCAATACCTCAGAAAAATGTTACAATATTTTTAGAAAGACAAGAGCAAAGATGTATGTTGTAAAAAGAAATGTATCCCTTTGAGCTGGAAGAAGAATTGGAAGGCGATGAATGACATAAGGTGATAACTTGTTCTAGGATGCAACCAGGGAAAAAAGGAAATATAAAAGATAAAATGGCCCTTGAGTATGCAAGCTATTGTTATTTTTATGACTGTGTGTGTCTGTGTATTTTAGATCAGTTGTCATTTCCATGGAGCAAAAGCATTGAAATTGTAGCTGAGTGGCAGAAGTCATTCACATGTCCAGTAACTGATGCCTTAACATCAGCCCTTTGTGGAATAGTTTGGACATGCCTGCTTTACATATACTGTTTTAGACTCCAGAATGAAACAAAGATAAAAAAAAAAAAAAAAAAAAAACTAAAACCAGCCACACAATCCTGTACAGAGACGAGCTCTGCCCTCAGTCACCTGCCCATTAGTTAGCACCTGGATTACCATGGTAACCACTGACCAGAATACATTTCATCTCAGTGTGTAAATGCATTTTCTATAATTGCATGCCACCTTTCCAAAAAGTTCCTGTGTTACGAACATACTTTTTTGTTCATTTTCCGAACATTAATGAGTTCTGAAAGGTTTAAATTTTCCCCCATCCAAGCTCTTATTATAATTCATATGAGAGAATTTATAACTCCTCCTGCATCAATTCACCTACTTTTATGAGACAAGGAAGTGGAGAAATATTATTACAATGAGTCTGCACAATCTCTAGGCACTAATAATAGTTGTAATTTACACATACATCATGATGTATTGATTTAATAAAAGGTGAAAATCACATATAATTAACTGCATTTTGTCACAGCCATGAATTTGGCACAGGGTTAGGGTCATCATTTATTTTTTGTGTCGGTTTTAGCAGTAATTATCGGGGAAAATGACAATGAAAAAGACATGATAGGTTAGATCTTTGAGAAATTCATATTATTTGGGTACAGTTGTATGGATATGAAGTCATCCCATTGGAAAAAAAAAAAACCTTCACAGAGATTTTAAATCAGATGTGATTTGTGTGATGTTACAGTATATATTTTTTTATATCCTTTAATTTAAGCTTCACAAGGCTGCAGCAGAGCTTTGTAATCCTGAGAACATGTTGAGGCTTAAACAAGATGAGAGTACAATAAACAAGGGGGAGAAAAACCATAACATCTCACTGCAGCTTTGAAGTGGGAACCAGATCAAATCCCCACAAGAAGCAAATTGCTGTTCTTTCCCACCAACCAAACAGATCAAACTGTCTTTCCTAAAAATAACAATCACTGTCTCCTCAGTGTATCCTCCATGGGAAGGAAAACACAAAGACTTTCATGTTCTTCTACTCAACACATTCATAGATGTCATTTTCTGTTCTACTGTGCAGACACCGTGCATGTCTATGTACAAAGTTTACAGTTACTTATACTTATGTTGTGTTTATGTTGACAAAATGATAACCCTTTGTAGAGCATATATATATAACACTGTTCTGTCAGACTGCACAGTTGGTATGATAATTGGTAACAGGGGTGAGGATCACAATTGGACAAAAAAGTAAATATGGTCTCTATCTATCTATCTATCTATCTATCTATCTATCTATCTATCTATCTATCTATCTATCTATCTATCTATCTATCTATCTATCTATCTATCTATCTATCTATCTAATTTTTATTTCACTATGCTATACTATACCATGTTATACTATACCGTATTATACTACATTATGCTATGCTATACTATATTATACTATACTATATACCAGTAAACCCGACCCGAAACATCCTATGACCCCAGGATGCAACACTGATGATGTGTTCAGGTGCATCAGAAGATGTATTTATTGACGATTTAATGACTAAATGGTCTGTACTTACAGTATATAGCACTTTTCCACCTTCATGCAGCTCAAAGCACTTTACATTAGCTTCACATTCACCCATTCACACACACACACTAATACAGCAGTAAGTTTCTAAGGTCTAAGGTCAGTCCTACTGGGGGCCTAAGTCAGGGTTCAGTGTCTTGCCCAAGGACACTTCGACATATGGACAGCTAGAGCTGGGACGCGAACCACCATCCTCTCGGTCATTGGGCGACAACTGAGCCACAGCCGCCCTACATGACTATTATACTATATACCAGTGATGCATGGGTCGATGTATAAACAACCCACAACTGGCCACTTTTTTAACTATCCTGTCCGCAACTTGGACCGCAAAAACTATATTTGAAAAAGATGGACCCGACCCGCTTCTCGACCCGCATTTTTAAAAAGTAGTCACTGGTCTTTATGAGCGTCACATGACCTTACTCACATACCTGTGTTTATTTCTGTGTTAAAACCTGATGTCATTTCTTGTATTGTTGTCCTGCTTCATCATTCAAATGTTATCAACGTGCAGCATCTAACTCAGGGGTCGACAACCTGTAACACCCAAACCATTTGAACCTGGTTTACACAGAAAAGAAAACACTGGGAGCTGCTCATCATCTATAAAAATGAACGTGTCCCAAACCTTAACTTTTTTTGTTTGTATGTTTCTGGAGCTTCCACTCTCCCAACTTTATTTTCTCTCTTGCTCCCTCCATACCGTAGGATACTGACGACATTGTACGTCACCTTCACGGAAATTCAGTTAATAAAGCATATTTACCAGGTTATTTTAATGTTTACCTTAAAGACCCGACTGGCCGCAACCTGAATATCATTACAAATATTTTTCAATGACCTCACTTTGGGTCAGCCCACACATGTATGTATGTAAAATACTATACTATACTATATTATACTATACTATATCATATTATACTATATGATACTATACTATACTAGATCATATTATTCTATACTGTACTATATCATATTATACTATATGATACTATACTATACTAGATCATATTATTCTATACTATACTATATCATATTATACTATGCTAAGATATACGATATTATACAATACAATACTATACTTTAACATGATATGCTATACTATTCCATGCTAAGCTATATTATACCATGCTATACTATACTACATTATACTATTTTGTGCAATACTACTATGTGGATTCATGCAACACATGTACCAACATGAGGGTTATACAGAGAACATTACTATAGTTGCTTGTATAAAGCAATGTGTCCTGTAATCAAAGATGAAGGCAATCCAAGGACGTACTGTGTATGGAACTTTTTTATATATACAGTGCAATCAAGTATTAACTCCTGTGTGTATCATGTGACTAAAAGAGACATGGAATGACTAAAGCATTATTTTTGTTTGTACAATGTCATAGATATTGATTGTAAGACCTTAAGTGATTTTGGTTATTATCAGGAAAACCATGGAGAGTGGATTGATATCAGCTCTGACATTAAACTTGTATTTGATATTTTTATTGTTATCATTATATTGTCTATACAAATGTACCTTTAGTTGTACCAACTGAAAATAAAATTAAGAAAACAAGGGTGGTCTAACATTTTTTTTCCTCGACTGTATGTTCATGGTGTGGCTGTTGTTTCACACATGGACATATCCACGTGTATGTTCTTTACACAAAGCAATATGAGACATGACACATGAACTAGAGTTTATAAAAATCTTCACTTTGGAAGGAACACTACTGTACATTGGTTCCATGTGCCAATGAAATACAAATGTTGGAAAAGCAGAACCTGTGATATTCATATGTGTGTGTCTGCATATGTGTGAAAGTTCTATTAATGTGACAGTATAGTGGAGACATATGCTACCCTCAACATGGCATCGTTTTCTGTGAGCTTTGTGGTTATTTTAGCAGTCTCTTATGGAAAATGAATGAATATCAAGGAGAGAATGTTGGTCGGCTCAGGTCTTATATTTATAAAGGATTGGGAAAAATTCCACATAGAAAAGTGTATCATACAGTTGTAGTTCACAGACAACTATAAAGTGTAATACTGAAAAGGAAAAGGCCTTGAAACACGGTAGTAAACTTGTCATATAGTCAATAAACACACTTTCTTTGTATTTTTATCAACAAAAGGTGGAGGTTCAGATGAACAAGCTGCACATTTGAGCTTTTACAGTATTTTATAAACTGTGGTAACCTTTATGGAAATGGGTTTTTAGTAAGGGTGTGAATTGGCAAGAATCTAGGGATACGGTACAAATCCTAATACTAAGATCAGGTTAAGGTTAAGGCTACTTTATTAATACATGTAGGTAGATTTGTTTTGCAGTTGAGGTAAAAAGAAAAAAAAATCCGTCTCACATACAGGCACAAACATGATAACAGGTGAACTGACATGAGCTGACAATACATAATTAAAATAAAATAAAATACTCTTGGTATGTGACACATTGCAATATATCACACTGTTTTTTTCAAAGATTATTTCCTGAAAAAAAACAGCAAATACACTATAAATACTGTTTTAAACACACTATTTGATCAGAACAGAATGTAATGTTTCATGACAAAACTTCCTTCTGTAAAATCTTTGGATTTGGACAAAGTTATAACATGTGGTTTTAACAGTACTAAAAAAAAAAAACCCCACTCACACACAAAAGTAAATCAATAAAATTGGGTTTTACAGAGATTGCAGTTTAAGGTTGTGCTCTATAAATAAAACAGATTAATAAACCCAAAAAGAGAAAGGTGAACTTCTGCCACATCTGCTTTTGAAAAAAATACCTAAAAATATCAATACAGTACTTTTTAAATATTGATACAGTATTGGGAAATCAAATATTACACAACCAATATTATCTTACACCCCTAGTTTTTAGATCAAAGTAAAATAAAATGCTATAGATTTGTGACTCACACTGGAACTAAGACTTCAGGAGGATCTTCATGAGTTGTGAGGCTTTGTTCTCTTGTACTGACAAATGAAACCATTGAACAAGAAGCCATGTGGAAGAAATGGGAACTTGAGGATAATAATGAAATTCTTTAAAGCCCTGTGCAATTAAATAATAAGTCAATATGACAAAACAGCAGACTAAGCACTAAACTTTATGAGTTTTGTACTTTTTCCTCCATTAGTCATAAATGCAATGGGTGAAGAAAGCTGATGAAGGCGCCTGTGTGGCTTAGATAGGCCGAAATGTACATCAGGAGTACAGGGTTAGAAGAGATGTTACATAAGTAAAAAAAAAAAAATAAAAAAAAATCAACTGCTCATCCAACCCACAAACTCATCCAACCCACACACAGAGCTATACAATGACTGGATACTTTAGATTTGAACAGAACTGCATATACACACACACACACACACACACCTTGGTGGGGGGCTCTCCCTGTCTGTCGGCGTCAGGGGTCTGTGTGCTGGCGCCCCTAGTAGTCATGGCCTGAGGTCCCTCCCAGTGTGGAGGACCCCAGGGTAGACGTTTCCATGATGCTCAGTGCCAGGTCATGTCTCCTATAGTTGAAGCTGTGTGGGTGTGCGTGTGGGTGCGTGTGCATGTATGGGTAGGTGTGTTGATGTGCGTATGTGTGTTCTGTGAATATATGGAGGGAGGGATGGGTACTTGTTTTTAATGTTTTTAATGCTGTAAAGCACTTTGTGTTGCACTTTTTGTATGAAAAGTGCTATATAAATAAAGTTTGATTTGATTTGACACACACACACACACACACACACACACACACACACAGAGGTTTCCATGTCTCATGAGGACCAAGTGTATCATCATCACTTGTAGTATGTATAAAGTATCCGTCAGATAGTTAGCACAAACACATGTTCTTTATTGTTATTATAAATATATTTTTAAAATAAAATAAAATACATGAATACAAATACATTCTTAAAATTTTAGAAATATACATATTTAGTTTTGCACCTATTTCCTTAATGCTTTATGCGGACTTCAAGAAAAAAAAACAAAAAAACAAATCATAAGCATACATTTCTGTACTTCACACAGATTTATATTTTTATAGTGGGGGCCTATGTTTATTTACTTAATTTAAATATAGGTTAAAAAATAAAAAGGAATGTTAAATTAAGTGGAGATAATTAAGTTGACTATAGCACATAGAGTAGATGGATAAATATTTGCGACAGTAGGCATTAAGGGGTTAACTCTGTCAGAGGTCCCCATGGCATGACTGTGTAAAACTAGAAAAAAAAACTAAACAAATAAAAAACAAGTTTGCAACTGTTAGGCATCTGGGAAAAGAGGGAGGATAGGTGTCATTATCCAACTTTTTAATGAGTGAGTGGATTAATAAACACCTTAACACATGTTGCTTAACGTGGAACCATTTAACTCACTGTTTTTCCAACCTTGGGGTCAGGAACCTATGTGGGGGTCACCTAAAATTTAAAGGGATCACCTGAAATTTCTAGTAATTGATTTAAAAAAATACAAAAACAAAACTAAATTAAAATGTACTAATAAAAAAGTGGTGCCAGGAACAACAAACCCCACCCCTTGCAAACATTGTACCTGATTTGCCTCTCGTATCATTGTGAAAAGACGTTATTGGTGACTGTGACCTTGACCTTTAGACCTACATTGACCGAAATTTAATGGGATCTATTCTGGACCACCTTGTACATTCCCTGATTATTTCATAGAAAGTGGTCCAGTAGTTTTTGCATAAAGTTGCTTAAAACTAACCAATCAAACAGACAGACAGACACAAACACAATACCACTCTCCCCATTCAAGGGTGGGGTAAAAATATCTGGTGAGGTGAAAGACAATTCCAATCCATAACAGACATTACAAGCTGTGAAGCTGAAACGTTTATCTGTCAACTGTTCACTGTGGTCAGTTTCAGATACTGCAGCTTTTTCATAACTTGAGTTATTGTTTGTTCAGTATTAACTGGACTGACTGTACATATCCTGAAGGAAAATAAAATCTCACTTTGTGCAGTAATCTACATATGGCTTTTCTGCCTCTGTCCATAATAATATACATAATATAACCTAAATGTTGTATACAATTAATGTGTTTTTGCAACATTATCTATCTATCTATCTATCTATCTATCTATCTATCTATCTATCTATCTATCTATCTATCTATCTATCTATCTATCTATCTATCTATCTATCTATCTATCTATCTATCTATCTATCTATCTATCTATCTATCTATCTATCTATCTATCTTGATTGAAAACAAATACATTTTTGCAAAAAAATCTTTGGTCATCAGAGATTTGTGATGTTAAAATGATATACCAATGTAAAAAGGTTGCTAACCACTTTTTTTAGAGGAGAAAAACATGTTTCTACAAAGACTAGAAAGACAAAAACAAGTTTGCAACTGTTAGGCATCTGGGAAAAGAGAGAGTATAGGTGTCATTATCATGACTTTTTAATGAGTGAATGGATTAATAAACACCTTAACACATGTTTCTTAATATGAAACTATTTAAATGCATCCACTGCATGCTTCTGAAAACATCTACAACGTCAGAGATAGACTGAGATGGAGATGATTAGTGTCTAAATGTCCAGGTGTGGATGTGAGGCAGGAGTAGTTCAGGGACATCCGTACAATAGAGAATCACAAGACATTTATGCAGAACATACGAGTCTCTGTTTGAGTCTTTGCACTGTTTTTACCACCTAAGAAAGGCCTGTCATAAAATCTATATTCATTTAAGTGAGCGCTATATTAAAAATGTTTTCACTTCTTTTTCTTGCCATCATTCAGTTCTTTCCCACACTGAACCGATGCCCTGAAGTGTACTTAAATGACAGTTCATGGATGTATTGTGTCACTGCGGTGTTTTAACACAATATTTCAGATTCAGACAAATTGACCACTTTAGGCACCTGTTTTAAAAGAATTGCTGCTTGTTAATTGGAGTGATGTAATGTTTTTATTAAAACCTGTCATAACATGAACAATGTTTAACAGAATCTAACTGGAGGACATATAGGGTGAACACATCAGATTAGTTTGGGATATGCCATTGTCAAACAGAAAGTGCCAAAGTGAGTGTTCACTAATAAACAGGGTTCTTGTAGGTCCTTGAAAAGTCTTAAAAGGCATTGAATTCATTGTTCTAAAAAATAAGGCCTTAATTGGTATTAAAATGTCACAAATCGAATTAAAAATGTGGACACATTAGTAAGATTTATGTTACCTTGAAATCAAAAGTATTTGGTAACATTTGCCTATATTACAAAAATTATTATGGTGAGTAGAAAATGATCCCTTTAGTTATACTTAATTGGGGGGTTTTTTTTGGTTGTTTTTCTACAAGTGTGTATTTATATGGTGTGTGTGTGTGTTATATTCAAAATGTCAAAGTTATGCTTGTTATGCAATGGTTCATGAATGTAGCAGCAACTGGACCAAAAACTCATGTTCTATTTCAAATAAACAGTTGGTAAAACTTCCCCCAGGTAATTCATCTGCTGTTTTTTCCCCTTTTCAATTTTGGTTCATTGTCAGCTTGTTCTTAAATTTAATTTCAAACGGTATTAAAAAAAAAAAAAGGTCTTGAATTTTACTTTCCCTGAGCTGTAGGAACCCTAAATAAATTCTTTCTGTTTATTTATTTACTTATTTATTACACATTTGTTGATTCCAATCAATACATTGAATGTTTTAATGTCAGCATTAATGCATTGCACTCAAATATGAAGTTTTAGTGATTATTTCTGATTCAAGATCAATGTGTGCCATTACATACATCAACTGGAATCCCTTTAGAAGTTAAGCAAAATAATTAAATACAGCACAGAATCAAACTTGACCATCATAGATATGGATTGTTTTAACAACCAAGGGCTTATAGATCAGGGGTGTTCAATCCTGGTCCTTCAGAGCTACTATCCTGCATGTTTTAGATGTATCCCTCTTCCAACACACCTGATTCAAATGATAAAACTCTCATCACGTTCTGCAGAAGCCTGATAATGACCGTCAGGTGTGTTGGAAGAGGGATACATCTGAAACAGGGGGGCCCAATCCTGGTCCCCCAGAGCTACTCTCCTACATGTTTTAGATGTATCGCCCTTCCAACACACCTGACTATCATTATCAGGCTTGTGCAAAACTTAATTAGATGTTCATCATTTGAATCAGGTGTGTTGAAGAGGGATACATCTAAAACATACAGGATAGTAGCTCTGGAGGACCAGGACTGGGGGCACCCCTGCTTTAGATCCATTTGACCAGTTGTTGACAACAATAATAGATAAAAAAAAAAAAAACAACACAGATATTTAGCTGCTAATTAAAAGTGACCTGATATGTAAGAAGTGATAATATGTATTAGTAGTTCAGTAAAGACCAGTGTCTCCTTTAACTGTGCATGGAATGTCTGACTATCTTTGCTGCATTAAGCTTTAATTGTATCTGTATGAAAACTAGACATGACTGACTTCAAACTATTGAGAAAAATGGACATGTTATTTCCAGGTGGGACCATGAAACTGGCACATGAGGGACGTAATTATTAACCAGGGAGATGAAGAAACTAAAGCATGTCAAACTAATTTAAGAAATCAATATCCTATTTTGTGAGACTTCTAATACAGGAGATAGTGAGAGCCTTAAGGCCTTAAAGTCTGAAAAGCTCGAAATATCATCACATTTTAAGAGAATATATGACCTCATTTCAGGAAAACTGCTCACCTGAAATTATTGCATATATGTGTACAGTGATGGGGGGAAAAAAAGTTTTCAGACACCCTTAAAAATGTACAATATTAGTCGAAAAATGTTTTTTACATTTCAAAAAGATATGGCTTCATTAGATGACACAAACAAATGTAAATCCAAAAAATAACTGCAGCTCCCTATCACCACTAAAATATAATAATATGTTCCTTGTGCCAGTGTCAAGATTTTGTGAAAAGTTCATGAAAATCCTTTCGCAAGTTTTTTTTTTTTTTTTTTTTTTTTTTTTTTTTTATTACCTTGCCTACAGACAGACAAACCTTAATGAATAGATATAACCTCTTTAGTATTGGCATACTTATACTTCTATGAAACTGTGCACACTCAGAAGGGGGGTTTTGGAGAATGGAACAATACTGAGCACAGTTAAATGGTTCTTAATGCAATATTTCACATCTGCATGGATTGTCTTTGTGTGGTTGTTTCTTCATGTCTATTTACTGTACACTTACTCTGAAGTCAATTCCAACTGTGGAGATGAAGCTCCCAGCCAAGAAAGCACCATCCTTAAAACGAACCAGAAGACAGGTTTTCCCCACACCGGAGTCTCCAACCAACATCACCTGCACAGGAAAAAAAAACAACAGCCAAAAGTCAGCTACCTCAAGCACCTCTCAAGTCACAGACTGGAGTCGTACAGTCTAAGCTGGAAGCCAAAACAAACAAGTCAGAGTTATATCAACCCAGAGGATAAAACTTCAGACTGCCTGAGTGATCGATCAACAACACCCAAAACTGAAAAAAAAAACAAAAAAAACAAAAAACCATGAGCTGCTGTTCATACATTTAATTAAATACCAGTTTCTTACTTATTACAGAACATTTGAATCATTCAGCTAAATCAGTTGTGCTATTCTGGTGTTTGGCCAGTGAATGTGTGTGAATGACTGTGTGCTCATTATGGGCAGTGAATGGCCTTAGATACTGTACTTTCTGTAAGTAAACACCATGTGTGCAAACACTTTTACAGCTCTTGTATGCACACGGGTAGGATCAGAAGTAGATCTATTACAGTCGTGCATTTTCGGGTTTTTTTTGTTTTTTTTTTCTCCCTTCGTTCTGAGCTGTGATGAAGTTAAAGGTTTGATGTGATTACTGTTATCAGGTTAGCTGAGGGACTATGGGCTGCAGAACGTAGGAATCAAAAGTGCCTCATGGGTACAGAGAGGAAGCAGGGAGGAGATGAAAGACAATGGAAGAAGAATGAAGGATGTAAGAAGGTCGCTGAACAGATACCAGCTAAGATGAGGGGGAATATATTTAGGCGCTCATCTTTCCTTCTTCTGTGATCTACATTTCTCCTCTAAATATTCCTTTTTGTTCATCTCTGCATCTGTTTCCTCTCGCTATCGCTCTTTCTCTGCAGCTGTTTGTCTCTTCCTATAAGCCAGCTTTGTGTGATCCAATACTGGAGTGTACAGGAGGAAGTACCTGTCCTCTCTGCTTTACCTTTATTAATCAAATGCCATTAAATAAGTAAACGTGTATTTATTGTATTTATAGGGGTGGGGAGGTTTATATGAATTTCTTCTATTAAATTAATTTAATATGTAATTATGTAAATTGTGATAATGTAAATCATGGTCATCTGTTCATTTACATGTTAAAATCAGTATTAAAACTGTAACATCAACCTGTCCTGGGACTACAGGTGGAAATTAGCATTTTTGCTATAACCTGGTACAATGCATCTTTCCTTTGTGGTCAATGTAAAAATTGTACACTGTCCCTGTATAAAATAAAAATGAAATGAAAATGAAAAATGAAATGAAATATAGAATAATTGCATCAGAGAACCCCCCCCCCCCCAACAATATAATAACAAAGCAAAAAGACACAGGAGAGGTTTTCTGCAGAATCACAATGAAAAAACTCTGTTGAATCACCTCATTATATGTATGGATTTAGTGCAGTTGTTCTGTGCAGAAGATAGCACTTCATACCAAACAGTATGGGTGAACAATCATAGTTCCAAAAAAAAAAAAAGAAAAAGAAAAAGAGCAACACAATGCACACACATTAAACAGCTGCTTAAAAAGGTGTAGGTGGTGAAATTCCATTGAAGCTAAGCTGGGAGTACACACTAGGAATCAGTGGGTGTGCATCTGTGTTTGTGTTGTCTTGAAGTGACAGTACTCACACAAATGCTCACTTCAGGGAGGCTGAGTAAAACAGAACATGCACCACTGACACAAATATACATTCAACCAGTTGCACTGCACGAGCAAATGATTTGTTTGCTGGCTGGTGAAGGGTAGCATGCACCTTCCCAGGTTATCGATCGTTTATTGACACAGCTGGTGTCAGGGACTCTCTGCTGTTTAAGAAATAAATGTGGGTGTAAAATAAATAAATGGACAATGAAAACCAATAGGACGATAAACGAAACACAAACAGGCTTCAGGTGTGTTTTTATTCACTCGTATTATACAAAAGGAAAGTGTCTAAATATGTTACAATCAATATGGGATTATTTACTCTGTGGTGAGTTTAGTGCATGTGTTTTGCATTTTAGTCCCTTTTACTATCATGTCATGTTGGAGGTAAAAAATAAAATGTTTGATTGATCATTTTATTATGCATTAACTCAAACAGGATACTAACCTTAAAGGCGATGTCATAAAACTCGCTGCTGTTGCTGATGGAGGGTCTACTGGGATGGACCACTCCGTTTATTTGCACAATCCCCGGGCTGCTTTTTGCAGATTTTCCGCTCCCTTTCCCATTGGGGCTTCCACCAGACCCAGCTTTGCCTTTCACAGCCTTCTTGCGAGACATTTTCCCCCCAATATTTCTGAATTTATAAACAATACCCGGCGAATGCAATTACAGGAAGAAAAATAAAACCCAACCAGAATCTGCAAAGAAAAATCAATCAATCAAACAAACAAACAAAAAAAAAAAGAAGGACCGAAAAGTTGCAGATCCGACAAAACTTCAATCAGCTGATCTTTCACCTGCGCGTTTTTCGCATGTTCATCCGCCACCTTTGCTCAAAGTAGGTGTGAAAACGTCCCGAAATGTAAAACAGCTCTCGCTTCCGTCGTTTGTTTTCAGCCTCTTCCTCCTCCTATTTGACAGCTTGCTCTTTTCAGGACATCAGCATCGGCTCTGGTGCGTCGGAGCGGCAGCAATTAGATGTGATGTGGCAGAAAACTCCACCTTGAGTGGGACACGGGGGCGCTGCACTTTGCCAGGCTCAAAGCTCCAGGGCGCTTGTTAGACCGACTACCCCCCCCCCCCTCCCCCTCCCCTTTTACACCTTTATACACAGAGACACTGGAGGCAGCAAAACAACTTCAACAGCTGGAGCAACAAAGCATCTGTGTTACCTTTTTACTGATTATGAGGTGGGTCGTGAAGGCCACATGGAGCTGTCCTTGGTCCTGAAGAGCAGCTGCTGAACACGTCCCTCTGAAAGTGAAGTTAAAGTAATCACCTGCAAATATCTATCAGTCATACTGTGTTTTATAAGCCAAGTTTAGACATATAAAAGAAAATTGACTTTGAATAAAAATGTTAATGATCTAAAAGGTGTATTTAATTAATTTAGGTCATCAATATGAACTTTTTCACACTGTGGATGCAGACATACCCTAAAACAATGTTCTAAGTTCCAGCCACCTGTAGAACGGGTTTAATGTGTGATGTCAATATTGTACCACAAGAGGGCGACAAAAGAATATAAAAAAATACTATAATGGCAGTTTTGAGCTGTAACTGTAATTAACCAAGATTTACCAGATAGTTTCATGAAAGTGTTTGTATTAATTGTATTATAGTGTATAATGTGCAGTAAATTGGCAGCATGCATAAGTTATTGTAAATGCAACCACTTCACAACCACAAAACAAAAGCAACATTTTTATTTCCTTTTATCATGTGCAGTCATATACAATCAAACATTTAAAGATACAGTACAAGTGTATATGTGGTAGAGTTCATGGGTATTAGCATCCCAATTATGTCCAGACTGAGTCTGTATAATGTAGGCAGTTGTGTTCAGTAACTAAATGAAACAAGTATTCAGAGGATGCATTATTAGTATTTGAATGTCACAGGATGGGGGAAAAACAGAAACAAAACACACATACTATATAGAACATATTGGTCACATCAATGATTGTACCAATTAATAAAATATGAAATAAATGGGCACCATTTGGTCAAGAATACATCAATTTTCAAGTGTAACTTTGTGGTTATATTTTCCATATAATGAACACCTTTAACCTTCTCTCTACAATGTGCTATAGTAGGGGTGTTTGGAAAGAGATTGGAATAATTTTCTAAGCAACTAGATATTATAATTAAATGTTATCTATATCATTTGGTAGTATTCCTAACACAAAATAAGATGGTTTTAAGGGAAGACTTACATTTACACACTTTTGTATTTCATTGTGCATGTTTATTATATGTTCAGCCCTGCGATGAACTGGGTGTACAGGGTGTACCCCCCCCTTCGCCCATTGTAGATGGATTAAGCCCCCAGTGACCCCCACGACCCTAGTGCGGATAAAGCAGGTTCAGATGACGAGATGTTTATTCAATATCATAGCAGTTTTGGACAATCCCAAAAATATACAAAAGCAACATTTGAGACAAAGTTTAATTTAAAAAAACAAACAAACAAACAACAAAAAAACCATAAGAGTATTATATTTCAGTGGTGGGCTGTCAGGGTCTGCAAGGCCTTCTCTGTTGGCCTTAAACTATATCTGAGTAACAGATGTTAATTATATTTTGTTCATGAAAATGTATTAAATAATTCCAAATGGTCTGTCCACTTCCTTTCATAGATTTTCCACTGGTTGTGCTGCTTCCATACATGTATTTTCACATTAAAGCATTTAACCAATCACATTCAGACATCACTTGTTGCCAGGCAGGGTCAGAGTCAAAGCACTCTGTCTGGAGGCCTTCAGAATCACTTCTGGTGGCCCTCCAAGCAAAAGATAAATGTGGGTCATGCTACTGCTTCAACCAATCAGATTTTGAGTTGACACCACGAAGGCCTTCGAGCAGGTTACGGTGACGTCATCATATTCTCATCCTTTGATTGGATCGTCAGAGTATCGTAACCAAAGCTAACAAACTGCATTTGTCGCGAGCTGCGCCAACAGAAATATAGTTTTTGATTTATTTGCTATTTTGTTAACCTACAATGGCTGAAGGAGAAGAAGTGGATTTGGTTGCAGATTTATTGCCAAAGTCATTTTCAACAAGGACTTTATCAAGGAAAGCTGGACATTATTAAGCTAGCAAGTCTGTAACAACCAGGAAATGGATTTGAATGTCACGTGCTCTCCACTAACTACGAGTGTTATTCATCTGTACGACTGAGGAATTGTATTTTGTGTACGAGGAATGTGAATATTTGGTGAGTAAAATGTTGCTATTTTCTATAATATTACACATTTATGAGGTTAATTTTGATGCATTATGTGCGTAGAAGGAAACGTACGGTTTGTTTAAGGCATTTCTTACAGGTACAGGAGTTATGTATATGCGATGCAACAGCTCTTTATACTGCATTTCTGCATATGATGGCTTTTATTGCCATAAAATAGTTATTGAGGGGTGGATTGATTCAGACGAAGCACCACTGAAGGCCTAAGTGCCCGCCACTGCACTAAGTAGTGTGAGATCAATAGTGGTATACTAATATCTCTAATTTGTGTATTTAATATTACATATTTACTATTGCACACTTTGACCTTGCTTACAGTTTTGTCCCTGGCTCTATGTAAGAAATGCAGAAAGGTACATATACTAAAACCCTCCAAATGTTCCTGGTTATGGTGTATTGGAGAGAAAAATACACCATGTACTAAGTAAAGTAGATGGTACCTCAGAGAGCACATACTGCCACAAACCCTTATCTTGCATTGCTAGAAAAAGTTCAACAAAAATTATGGTTCTGTGGCAAAAGGAATGGGTTCATCCTTGGCATATACACTAAACTTCCACCAAGTTCCATGCCAACTGGCGCTAGACCTTTTGCATAATCCTGCTGACAAACAAACAAAACAACCAACAACGAGACACTGTCCTTGGCAGAAGTAATAGCCTTTATTTAAACCGCTTTTCATGTGTAGTAGGTCTATTATTAGTGGCGTGGGCTGCAGTCAGTCCTTCCTCTTTGCCCTCTTCCAGCTGCATTTAAGGAACTGGTTGCAATCAGACCAAAACAGTTAAAGAGATGGTCACTGGCCTCGCTGTGACTCCTTCATGCACCCGTTTTAATTCATAACACAATTCATGCCTCCTTCTAACATGGAGGTTGTCACTCTGTGACAGGGTTCACATATTGTCCCTATTTGCAACAAAGAACAGCAGCATATTCTGATTAGACCCTGATCCTCTGTGGCCAGTAATGAGATGCTGTTGTTTTCCCCCTCTGTAATCTAGTTTGTTATGCAATATGGAAGTTGCGTATGATACAACTGGCTTTGTGTTCAAGTGCCAGACTGTCCAGGCTCATTACAATACACTCCACGATCATAGCCCAGAATCCTTTTTATACCATAAAACAGGAAAGTAAAGTGAGCTTGTATGACCTCTGACCTCCACTATTTGCCAATGACAATGAGGCACTTTTGTTTATTCATGTTTAACTATATTTTAATTGTGAAAGAACATCATCAAATGAGTTATTCAACTTGATTTAGTATAATTGCCAATTTTCAACTGTAATATCTCATTATACAGCATAAATGAAGTAGAAATGCATGAGATAAGCATTAATGACCCTTCACCACACCCCCATATCACACCATGTACATGTGAAAACGCAGTGTAAATGAATGTAAATCATATAAATAATGTAATGTATGCAAATACCATTTAAAATTTTAACTGTTTAATTTTTTTTCATTTCTCTGATTATTTAAACACAAGATGTTCTTATTTTTTCCTTTATATTTTACTCTTGTGCTTTTTCTTCTCTTTCTACCTGTAAAATACTGTGCTGTATATTGTTACTGAAAACTGTGGAATCGTGGAATGTGGAAAAATCTTATCTGATCTGATCTGATCTTAATTCAGTGCTTTTCAACTTATTTTTCTGTTGCACCACAGACTTCATAGTTGACCCCAGTGCTCCCGGTTTAGAGGGACCATGAAGTCTAGTTGTAAACACACAGACAGCTGTAGCCTCTGGTTTCTGTCCCTAAATCTGCTGTCAGCATTTTTCCACACCCCACCCATCTACATGTGGAGCAGGGGAGTACACTGTCACCGGTTTGAGGGAATACAAACCCCAAACTCCACCAACCCCCGCACACGACTCCCCTCGACAGCTGAGATTCGTTCTGCCCCCAAAGCAGCTGTCTACTGTGGCAACAGCTGGGCATTTTGGAGGGAATAAGGGATGCGGATAGACAGGGTCGCTGGAATCCATCCCTGGTTTCAGAGAAATTAACAGCCTTGTCAAGATGAGTTAAATATGCCCGGCAAGTGTACTATACGTTATGGGGCCATAATGTGTAGTTATGAACCATGTGCTTATGTGTCTCTAAATGTGCCAACATATATGGCAGCACTCTTAGATTAAAAGGTCACTCAGTACAAATTGTGGAGGCAGTTCAGAAAAATCTAATCAACCAAATGCACATTTTCTTTGCCTGCAATAACAAGGCAGCAATTAAATTACAGCTGTCTTTTCAGTCTTACGCACTATAAAGAAACGGTGTGAGTCAGCTGTCAAGAATGCATCAAATAACATCATTTCAACATGTTAATTAGGAGCAAATTACAGCACTCTTTCCTGGGCGCAAGTATCCTTTGAGGTTTTACTTCTCGCCATGATATTTCCACCAGGCCGTTGGGGTAAGAGTGGGTATTTGGTCTGATGCTTGAAAAAACATGTAAGGGAGGCTGGGGTGGTTATAAGTGCGGTAAGGTCACGATGCCTTCAGGGTCAGATCACTGTGCAGGCGCACCCAAAGGCCAGGCATTTGTCAGTTTACCCAGGGTCAGGTGCCCTGAACGTGGGATGGGTGGCGTGCGGCAGCCTGACCAGTCGCTCAACCAAAGTCACAGCAACTGTTGAGCTGTTGGCCGCTCTTTCTCTCAGCTGCTGGCAGTCTGAGTGCGGTGAGGAGGGGCAAAGGGGCATCCTGCCAGCCTACACCCCTGTTTGTCAGTCCTTGGCGAGAACAACCATCAGTGGACTGGTACTGCCTGGCACTTATTCGTTCCCTGAGGCATCTTAAATGAGAGCAACAGTGTGTGTGTGTGTGTGTGTGTGTGTGTGTGTGTATGACAGGGAAACTGAGGGAAATAAAGAGAAGAATAATGGGTGGTATGGGTGCTGGATGTGTACACTGTATTAAATTGTGCTTGTACATTATAAGACTTACTTGAATATAACCAAAAGTCAAAGAGGTTTATACTTTTACTCGTGTTTATTGTGACTTTGAATGCTTATTCTTTATATTTAAAAAAAGGTGGCTGCAGAGTTTAAAATATTCTTGATTTGATCAGTCTGTATAGTTTATTTTTCTATAATCCTTCTCAAAAAAATCCAACCTCAGGCTCCATAAATGTACTGACATGGTGCTAAAAAATTGTTTCTCTGTTTAGTGACTGAATATTTCATACATGTTTAGTGATTTAGTAGCAGTTGGCCTTTACTCTTACAATTAAGCTGCAACTCATATTTTTAAACATGTTCCTAAGTGGTCGACACTAATATTTAATCAGACTGTCTTTAGTTTGACTATGGTGCACATTTGTCATGTCATTGTTTCAGCAAGTTTATCCAATGTCACATTTTTTTTCAATCTCATTTTATGGACAAATGACAACAGAAGCAGCCCCTGTATAACACTGCCCCCACAGGTTTGTACAGTAGGCACTAGGCATGATGGGTAGTAATTTCTTCATCTGCGTCTGGATGTGGATTTACTGGACCATATGACCTTTTGTTATTGAAATGAAGTCCAATTTTTATGCTAGTCTTTATCAATTTGATGGCTGTTTGAGTTGCTGTAGGGTTATAGAATTTATTTTTCAGGCTGAAATATATTCAGTATTTATCCAGTGGAAGCATCTTAACATTTTACCAAGTTGAGAAATTATTTTGGGCCAAGTTGTGTACATGATTTTCCATTTGTAAATGTAACAAATCTATTCAGTAAATGTAATGTACACAGTACACACTCTTAACTAGTTGCAATTTGATTACAGGTATATGTAGTATTTTTAAAACTTTTCTCAGCTTCTGAATTTCACCCTCAGTCAGAAGGTGATTTATTAACTAATAAAGTAACATTTTTACTGTTCCCACTTTACTGTGTATGTAAGAGCTCAATGCCACCATAATGTATCTACTACTGTAGATCCAAGTTCCAAGTAAAGTGGAGAAAAATGAGCCTTTGCAAAAACAATGTGTTCTGATGGCTTGAAATTGCCCTGGCATGGTTTTTTTTTTACTCAATCGTGCCATATTTTAATGTGCTAAACCAATGAAGCCAAGCCCTGACTTCAATTTTGTCATCATACAAAATTTTTAATTCTCTTTCCTCAGTGTCGTAAAAGAGGTGACACCAATGATTATTACCTTTCCAAATACGTCATCACAACATCTTGGTGTCACACTTGCAATTTCCACCTCTGTTTTAACACTGTTTTCACAGTCTCGGCTGTATTTTTTTTCTTCAAGATTTTGCTGTAACACAGCAGGGGGTCTTTATTAGTAAGGCCTGAGAGAGCTGTAACAGGATTTAATCTAAAGTGTTGAAAATAATACATGCACACCCCTCTCCGGGCCCTGTTAAAGATCCAGACTTAAGAGTCTGAGCCAGGGTACCAGGATGGAAAAAAAAATCTATGAGGGCAATAATCACCACCAGGGGCCCATTTTCCCCCCTATATCTGCCCCTTTTTTCAGTTGCCTTATTTATATGGATATAAGCCTTTAAATTAAATTCACTTTGAAAGACCATGTGTTCGTCTGGATTGATTTAAGGTGCAAGTAACTTTTGTTCCGACGTCTGCGAAGATGCCAGTCGGTTATCTTAAAATAGAGGATAACTGGTTCATTCAAAAGTGGTGGGTGTGTTAGAGCCCTGCCATAAATCCCTGCTAATCTAGGGTGCTTCCTGAAAGCGTCAGTGATATGCTGTTGCCGTGGTGATCAGATTTATGACCTCACACATGGTGTTGCTGTCAAACAGAGAGTATCAGGCAACGGAGTGCATGCAATGTCTTGCTCATACAGACCACAACATGTAGAGAAAAGCATATGAGTGCTTTCACACACACACACACACACACACACACACACACACACACACACACACACACACACACACACACACACACACACACACACACACACACACTGATCATAAGGATTATGAAGTCTGTAAGTAACATAGATTGAGTTGGACATTTGGAAACAGAGAGTAAAAGGGTGTAAAGCAGAGAAAAAGCAGAGATTCACTGCAAGGCATGCCTAAATTGCCCCACTGCCATTTCAATCCTCTTTCTACTCTTAGACGCAGAACAGATTGAGTTTTAGGTGGCCATAATTTTTCACAGCTTAGAAAGCAGCCAGAAAAAAAAATGACTGTGTCCACTTTCTTTCTCCTGCTGCAGGACCAGAGGTGGGCACTACATGTCTGCGCTCAGCTGGAACCACAGCAATAAAACACGATGACACACACACACACACACACACACACACATACGCAAACAAACACACAATCGCACACACATACAAACTGCGGCAGAGAGTGGGCACACAAGCACCAACTGGAGGGAGCCATGGTGAGCGGGAAAAGGTGTGAGCAGGAAAAGTGGTGTGTGTGGGTGAGTGTGAATATGTGAGAGTGTGCGTGTGTATTTGTAGAGTTTTTGCAGTTGTGACAGCTGGGATGAAGGAGTGGAGGCGGCGTGTGTGATTGGAGGAGGTGCCAACAGAGCAAGTGTCTCTTTATTTTCATCACACACAAGTGTATCTGTGTGTGGATATATGTTCATGCACAGTACGTACATCTGTGTTTGTGCCCGTTAATATCATCTCCATGGCAATTTGATCTGTATGTTCAGAATGATCTAATGAGGTTTTACATAAGCACAATGAGCACTAATACAATGTGCACTGTATGTAAATTAGCCTTGTGTTTATGTAAAACATTCATGTTAAATTAGGTACATGGGTAACACCTTAATTGGATCTTACGTCTGCAGAGATTTTAAGTGTGGGTAATATTTCTTTTTTTTTTTTTCTTAATTCTTTTTTTTTTTCTATTTTAGGAGAATTTTGATTAATGCAAGTAATTAGTAATCAATAAATATGGACTATTTTTCCTCATAATTCATGCATGAAAAAGTTCAAAAGTCGATGATGTTGAACAGACTGTCTCTGTACTTGAAAGTGATGAACATTATTTGCAGACAAAACAAAACAGATCTATTGTCAAGTAATACGCTGTTCAGATGTTACAGATGCTCTGTAATCTGTAGGTGGGCTCGCCAAATACAGTTTTACATGTTCATTTAACTAATCAAAAACATTTGTAACATATCACTTAATGACTGTGGCATTTATCAGTGCTGAGTGTTGTGGTTTTCATTACCTGAGGTTCATCTGTGGAGAATCATGCATCAGACATTAGAAACATGACCTTAAAAAGACTCAACAGTGATGAGTCTCTCCAGAAACAATGTCATGGTTACCGTGGATAATCCACAGATCTCACTGTGGACACTAGTATTTCTAGGGGCTGTATCTTTGGTAGTAGTTCCAATAAAAACTGTCCACAGCAAGGTCTGTGAATTGTCCAGAATATCAGGGATGTCATGTGTGTCTGTGGAAAAACCCACTGTGGTTACCTTTTCTGACATCATGTATTAACAGTCTTAGCTGCACAAAGGAAATCCCTTCACCTTCACTGTATCATATACCTCTGCTGCTTATCTCC
This sequence comes from Siphamia tubifer, assembly GCA_020466265.1. Taxonomy (NCBI): domain Eukaryota; kingdom Metazoa; phylum Chordata; class Actinopteri; order Kurtiformes; family Apogonidae; genus Siphamia; species Siphamia tubifer. The sequence goes on along the minus strand of CM035790.1, from coordinate 29,546,026 downwards.
TTGAAATTCAGTTGAACTGACCCTATAAGACATATTCGCTGCTGTGTACAGTGTTATTTTGCATGAATTTGTGTTTATGTTGGATAGGTGAGGTCACTCCACTGCTGGTTCAGTAATGATTCATGGCAGCCGCTGCAGAGCGGCAGGCAGGCAATGATGAGGTCATTCAGCAGGCAGGATTAAGGCCGTGACAACTGGCGCTGTGGCCAATGCCAGCGCTGACCCGGGCAGTTGTGCAGCGGGCATGGTGCGACGGTCCCAGCTCCACACCAGCATTACTCCACTGTTGTTTTTTCATTAGCTGGTACTGGCCCAGAACACGCTGCGCCTTGCCAGGCCCACAGCATGAACCCACAGTTGTTGCAGGGCTTTAGGGCCTTCTCTCGCTTCTCCCCTCCCTCCCTCTCCCCCTTCATCTCTGTCTGTGGTCACACTCTGTGACCACGGTCCTCATAGGGAATAAAAGATCAGGTTACGTACCAAACACACTCGTTAACTCAATTATGCAAGCCTCGAACACTTTGATGTGTAGCGATAACGCCAGGATTACTGAAGGGACAGATGCCATCTGACCACAGCAGAGCTTTGTTGCAACATGCCTCAGCTACCACTGATGAAAGATGAATAAAATAGACTGGCGAGGGTCAGAAGAAGGACCACTTATGACTGACTGAGCTGAAAAATAGGACATCATCATGGTGGACTTAAACCATCTAAGTGACATGTACGAATGTGTGACATTTGGAATATAAAATAACTGGAAAACTTTAAAAAGTTAGTAATTGAAACATTTGAAATACTTCCAAATTCACTTCACTGAACATCTGTTTCACACATAAGTTCCTAACAAGTTGTGTGGCACTATATTAGGTGATTTCAGGCTTCATTTTCAATCTTCTGTACTTAAATTCTCCCTCTTCTTCTTCAAAATGATCAAAATACATAAAATACAACAACTCGCCTTTCACTTGTTCCTACTTATTTTTCAGTGAAGCTTGGACATAAACCTAAAACCATTAGTAGGACCACTGAGACCAATTAGCAAAACATGGCCAAACAAACCTTGCCTTACTTTTACTACATGTTCTTTTTTATCCTCCTTCATTTTTCCACTCTTCCCCCCCTACATATCTTTGGCAGTTGATAAGTGTTTTATTCATTTAAGCATCCTTGATACTTTGCAACTGTAGTGATTCTCTACACAGCGTCTCTCTATGGCCTAAAGGCCCGACATATTGATGTCTATCTCTCACATCAGCTCCAGATGTGAACCCATTGGCTTAAAGTTTGGTTCTGGTGTTTATAGTAGGAGTTCAGCTAGAAAATGACTGTGTCAACAGTGTGCGCTAACAGCACCGAAGAACAAAGACATTACAGCAAAGAACACGTTGCTCCAATTCCAGCCTAATTTATATTTTTCACTGCTTTATCTCATGTATATGTTGCCTATAAGCGTTTTTTTTTTTTTTTTTATAAGAGTCTACTGTTTCCTAAGCATGAATCAAACCTCAACAGTCTGACAGTGAGCTTCATTTCCCACTAGGTGGCAATACAGTTGCAGAGTCACATCACTGAGAGACTGAAAACACCTGTGAGATTATAACGTCTTACTTCACACTCCCCTGGTCTCCTCCTGTGTGCACAGTTTCTATCAGGACACTTAATTCCATCCATTAGAAAAATACAAAAGCCTTTTTTAGACCCACAAAGAAGAACCACCTGTCTAAAAGTTTTTACTTCCAACATTCTTATAAATAAAAATATCATATCATATCATTCAGCTTTAATTTCTCATATGTCATTAAACTCAGTAGGTGTTTAAATGACACGTATTTGTCAGTCAAGACACTTTCAGGTTTCAGTTTAAAAGAAGGAAGCTGTTAAATCTAATGCTTACATTTAACTGCTCATAATAGTTCAAGCTTAGTCTGACTATTCCCTTTTGAGTTTCACAATATGTCCATTATTTTTATTAAACAAAGAGGAAATAAAATTTGAACAAAAATGGTGAGTTTTTTTCATTTGTATTAATTGTTACAGTTTTAAAACGTAACCAATGTTAAGTTAAATAAGCTGCAAAGATTTTTATCCCTTATTGTGCCTATTTTCTTTGATTTAAATGTAATGCAACATATATTATTTGTATACATAATTTCTGTGCATATACATAGTTTATATATATATATATACACAGAATAACCTTTTATAATGTAAGGAAAAACATTGTAATAATAAACGCAATAATAATAATACAATTATAATAATAATTTAATAATACAATTATCTTGCAAATGTAAATCAATTCAAACCAACAAAATAAAAAATGCATGATCAAACTTGACTTAAGTGATACATTTATAACTTTCATCCCAAGTTTTAACCTAAAATTCTTCTCACATTTAACTATGTCTGGACATAATAAAAATGTAATTGAGGGTATATGTCTGAAACAACTGAAAAATATATGAAAAAGGAATAAAATCTGAATTAAACTATCTTCATATGTGACTGGATCAATGTAACACCTGCTCTGTATGTCCTTTTGGAGAGAGTGACCATATTTAAGATACTGTATTGTTCAGTCATGCTACCAAGAAAAAAAAAAAAGGAAAAGCAACAGGGGAGATGAAGTTTTCCTATTGTTCCACACTGCTGTTAACACAGTTAACTCCTACGTAGAAATATGCAAGCAGTTATGAAAGGTTCTTCATAACCTTCTTACCTTTTTTGTTTGAGTTACGCTTCTTAAACTACAGCCAAAAGAACAACAAAAACAGTTGTTTTTTGATGTTAGCGAAGTCTCTCTCTCTCTGTGTGTTTGTCTGGAAGTCCCCTTCACTTCCTAACTACCACCAAATGGTGTCCTGTAATTCACAATGTGCATGTACATCATTTAAAAGCAGTCTAAACCCAGAAGCCTGACCTTGGGATTTCTCTACCACATGAAGAGGCTGCCATATTTAATGTAAACGTATGACCAATAAAACAACAATAAGACAAATAAACAAGTCAGTGTCAGAAATAAACAAAATGAAGACAATAAATCAACAATCTTGTTAGCCCCGAGAGTGTAATCTACTGAGATTAGGGACACTGCGGTTTGCCAATGTCCACAGTGTTTACTTACATCTCACAGGGGCGCAGAAAAGATGATAAAAGAAGAAAGGAATGATGTCAAAAAAAGGATAAAGTGGGTGCTGAAACGAGAGAAAAAGAAGATGACAAATGGAAGAAACGACAAAAAAAAAAAAAAAACATAAAAAGTAAGAATGAGGAGAGACAAGCCTGGAATCAATAATCTGGTTTTTCTTGTTGGGCTGAGGAGGGGAGACTGAGTGAGCAGCGCCTGAGGACAACAGACCGCATCCTTCCTTCCTGCAAGGCAACATGGGGACAGGAAGAGACGCTTGGGGAGGTCACTTGGCCAGGGACTCACTTCCTGTCAGGGTCACCAGGGATCAGGGGATAAATACTTCCGTGTCACCAGAGAAACCACCTGTCTGCGATTGTCTCCCTCGCCGTTCACGTCCCCTGAATGCAACGCTAACCTCAATCGCATCCAGGTGGAAAATAGATGCATGAGCGGGGGTGGGGGGGTGAGTTTGCAGGAGCAGGGCCTGAGGGTGGCATCGTTCTGTACCCCCCCCCCACCCACCACCACCACCACAGCCAGCTGGGTGTCTAAAGTTTGAAGTAGACAAATGAGTCTGGGGGTGAGGTATGTAAACTGGAAACAATCCAAAATGTCCATCTGACAAATGGAAAAATGGTATTTGTTAAGTTGTTAGGCTGACTGTTAACTGCCATTTAAACAAAGACAAACCAGTTCTGTTGTGAAAGCTTGGCAGAGAAGCAATCTGGCAGAAATAACAATGTGTGTCTGGTAAGATATGGCTAATTAACGGTACATGATCTGTATATTACAATAGAAGCAGGTTAGGGTTTAGCATCCAACTATAGACTGTATATCATTGCTTAATATAATTACCCATTGTTTTCTGAACTTTTTGACATCAGTAGTTTGCATTTTCACCATTTTTTTTGGATCCAAAAGTGACCATATCAGATAATAGCAGTAAAACCACAAGAGCCACAGAGCTGAATTAATGCTAAATGTGACCTCACTGACTCGGTAAAACAATAAACTTCATCAAGCATTGTATGACACAACTAATATGGAGCTGTCAGTCAGGAAAAAAGTATGTTTTAATATACAAGCCAAAACTCAGAAAGTCCAAATGGACAGACTAGTTAAGTATTAAAGACCTAGAACTGCTTTTGTGATAACATCCTGACCATATTATTACATCTCAAGTAGTAAGTATTTTATGAATTTACTTCACTGACCATGTAGATGTTCATAAATGCACAGGGGATAAATAAAATGTTTTTGTAATCAAAGAAATACCAAAGAAATAACTTTTTCAACAAACTATATTGATAATTGATGTTGAACTAAGTATCTACAAACACTAACATTGGTAAAAATGGCAATTTTGTTTTTTTAGAACATGACCGTGTTTTCACATTCATTATGGTGTTTGTTTTTTAACCCTTTAAATCCTGAGACTTAAGCAATTACACCGTTAAAAAAATAAAATAAGCAACAAAATGAACAAAATATGCCAAAGTGATCAGTAAAATGAAGAAAAATTTATATTAAACTAAAAAAAGAATATGTAACATGAACAAAGTAAGACACTAACAGGACACAATTGAAGAAAAATAATAAAATAAACAAAACGTAAAGAAAATAAACAAGAATAAGCAACATCAACAGAAACTAATAAATATTCACAAAATAACAAATAACACAAAAAAAACAAAATGAAATTAAAAAAAAGGAATACATGACTAATGTTGTAATTTGGTTCCAATAGGTTCCATACGTGTACATCAGTTCCATGAACAAAATTCTCAGTAAAATAAACTAAACCATCCATTCAGAACGTGTCAGCGTTGACGCATCAGGAGTTAAAGGGTTAAACATCTAAACGAGCCAATGAAAAGCTGCATTTAAGAGATTTTGATCAAGTAATTTATTCTCAGAGAACTATAATATAACTTCTGTTGTTGGCATGAGCTAACGCTATATCTAAGCTAATGACCTGAGTGTCTCCATTACTTACATCTACGATAACAGACTCAAAACCCCGCCCACACCAAAGGGAGGCGAGGGTATTGCTTTTGGTTCAGTATTTTTGTTTAACCAATTTATATGACATTTACCGAAAAGGTGCGAGGTGGTCCAGATTAGATGACATTAAATGTTGGTAAATATAGGTCAAAGGTCAAGGTTACCAAAAAAAAAAAGTGTTTACACAATGATAAAAGGCAGGGTGAATCAGGTAAAACATTTGTTTTGTTGTGCCTGGTGCCACTTGCTTTTGTTCTATTTCGATTTCCTTTTCTTATTCTGTTGCAACATTTTTGCACAACACTAAAATACCATTAGCGTAGAAATTTAGTCCACTAACGCAACCACAAAAAAAAAAAAAAAAAAAAATCAGTTTCACTAGCACAAACTTCACATAAACACATGAGAATCTTACAAAGTGAACATTTAAGCTTTGTTTGCAATTTCCCACGTTATCTTAGCTCATTAAAATTGTACCACTGACCCACAAGACAAGTCAAAAAATGTTTTGTGTTGAAATGATCACGCAAAAATGCTAAATGCCTAAACAAACATATATATATAGGGGGATTTCCACAGTGGGAGTAAATACAGTACAATGAAAAACTGTGCACCATTTTAAAAACTTACACCAAAGGATTGTGGCACTCTGGGTAAAATACATGGACAAACTTTGCCACTGTGACAGGCAGAAGGACGACTTAAGCCAGATGAGGAGTGTGTGTGTGCGTGTACGTGTGTGATTGTTTGTATGACAGTGTGTTTGAGAGTGTGCCAAGCCGACCAGAAAGCGCTGGCAATTTCCTTGAGATGCAGAGCTTCACCGCACTCCCCAGGGGGAGGCCAAATAAACCTCAGATGTGCAGCAGGATCTGTCCCCCCCCCTACTCTGTCTCTCCTATCCACCTCCTAAGACTACAGAAACACATGGAAGTGAAGAAGAGAGGAATAAAAGGACAGGGGGTGGGGGGGTAGAGAAAAAGAGGAATGGAGAGATTTTTGCTGCTTCATTCTTCGTTTTAAGTTGTCATCGTAGTCAACTCCGGGGAGGTTTGTAAATGTCTATCATGTACAACGGAGCAGGGGAGAAAAAAAAAAAAAAAAAAAATCATAAATTGTTCCACGATGCATCCAAGGTCACAAGTTCAAAGCCGTAAAATACAGGAATAACTACGCAGAGTGTAATTATAGAAGTAGAAGTAAACCTCCACATTGTTTCTACCTCACAGACCTGTGTCTAAATAATTTTTGGAACAGGAGGCTGCGTGGTGTATGAATTGGACATGCATGTGTTTGAGTGCACATGTGAGTCCAGAACAGTTGTACGAGTTTAAAAAGAACTAATTTTAAAAAATTATTCCAGGAGCTGAAAGCATTTATGGAACCGTTGAACCCAAATGTCCTCGTACCATTCACTCCACTCCTTTCTAATGTCATTCATGTGGTCATCTATGCATCAGCTTCTAATTTGACTACCTGAAATGCCTTGTAAATGTTATCAAGAGTAAAACATTTTAACTCATTTAGGTTGAAATTATGTTGTTTTGAATTGCACAGAAAGCAAACTTTATTCAGCCTCTCCCAAATCACCTGCGGCTATTGATAAAAACTTTACTATCAGGGGAAAGTAATTATCTGTACATTATTACGACTCCTGAGTCACACCTGCGTTTTCACTACAGTGTGTACTCTTTAAGCAGTTAGGAAATCTGCTAAACACACACACACACACACACAATCACATACACACACCATTTACACGCCACCCTTTCCTTCGGGCCCCCTAGGCAATAACTGTATGTCAACACACACTCCTGGGTAAACAAATAAACACGCCACCAGGGCGTTTACCTGCTTTTTCACTTCCCATGGGGGCATCTGACAACATGGCTTTACTGCCGAAAGAGCTTTCCTTCCTTTACTTAAACTGGTCCTGGTTTCTTGCTTGTTTAAGAAATAAGCTGTGAAAAGCCTATCAGACTATAGTGAAATATTTAAATAATAAGACTACATTTACCAAGAGAGGTGGATAAGTAAAATACATCAGGGAGTCACTATAAATCACCATATTCTGTATATAGACACAGAGTGTGGTGGGTTACAAACAAGAAACTGATCCAAAATTGAAGGAATCATTCCAAGATACACACAACCAATATGTACAGAATATATGGCTGCATGGAAAACACATGAATTATCATCTGTTCACAGTATTGATGTATTATCAGAACATAGAGCAGGAAATCTGTCATGTCCATAGAATGCAGTGAAACATTTAAATGGACATATTTAGTGTATATAAACCAGAGCGTATAATCAGCCAACACTGTTCTCTTGTCGTCTTCACACCCTCATAGTCAACTGAGACCAGAGCTGTTCAACCACAAAGAATACACTCTATGACTCTATAGGAATAAAATATCACAATTATAAGAAGTATCTCTGGACATGAGGTGTTGAGACTGGCTGCTGTTTACTCTTCTCTTTCACAGTTTTGGGCGTCATTACTGTCCTTTAATCCAAGATACTGGTTCACAGTGTAGGCTCTGACACCACCTCCATGCTTTCCAAACTCAGACCTTTAGTGCTGCCAATTTGGACTAATTTGATGCTTGTTGTTTTGCCATTCTTCACCCCAAGCTGGTTGACTTACATTTAAAAACTATCCTGTGTACATGGATGGATAATACAGGCCACATTTTCTATCGCGATATATTCGATTTTTACTTTAGATTAGATTTTTTTGAGCATCGAAACACATCACATGTCCCGCAATTTATTTGTATGTAATTTTATTATTTATTTATTTATTTAATAAAATGTAATTTAAAATGTTTATATTTTTTTTTATTTATTCATTTTTTTACATTTGATATTTACTTTTTACCTCCACTAAGGAGGTTATGTTTTTGCCAGAGTTTGTCTGTCTGTCTGTCTGTCTGTCTGTCTGTCTGTCTGTCTATCTGACTGATGGATCTTGATGAAATTTACAGGGTAGGTTGGTAACGGGAAGATCTGGAAATTATTAGATATAGGTGATGATCGGGGAGGAGATCCTGGATTGTGGATCACTTTGAAATGCATTCTCCATTAACCGCAGTGTAAAATTTCAAAGTGATGCAGAATCCAGGATCTCTTCTGGATCACCACCAAAATGTAATCATTTGTTCTGTGTGACACCCCCAGCACATCTTGAAAATTTTATCAAAGTCCGTCCATAACTTTTTGAGTTATCTTGCTAACTACCAGACAGATAAACAAACTCTGGCAAAAACAATAGTTGTTCTGTAAATTCAAATGGAAAATATTTCATTTATGTTGTAAAATGCTATTTTTTTCTGTTATATAAAACTTTCATACATGTAAACAAAAACAAATGTCAAACACAAAAGCCAGTAACAAAAACAAAAACAAAAACATCTTAACTAGAGCGTTAAAGCTGCAAATGAATGATTTCCAGACTTTTAATGTTAATGATGGAAACAATTACTTAGCGTGATCGAACATATAATAACTTAAAAGAAAACAGCAACAGAAAAACAAGGATTTGATCATCTGTCAACAGCAGTGGGAAAATATTTGGTGAAGTGTGGGTACATAATAAGAGTTTTCTAAATCTGAATAGATTTTTTACAGACGCTACATGTGAAGATAAAAAACATTTTGATCGTACTGTGTGTGGTGTTCTCCAATAATCTAAACACAGCACAATAAAAGAAACGCCACCGACGTTCTAGAACATAGTCCTCCAAGCCAGAAATGTCACCTGTTCAAACATGACCGAACAAAAATGAAGAAGAACCATAGCAACAACCGCAAAACACAAAATGTTATTTCGGTTGTAGTACAATGGTGGAGATGTTGAATAGACATTCAAGGTCTTCGCACAGTCCCACCAGCTCGTCTTCCATTTCTGAGGTCCACCCAACTTTATGTTTCAGATCGGCCATGCTTGTTTTTATTTATGCCTGTTTTCTTGTTCCTCAGTCAGCTTGTTTTTTGTTTTTTCTATTTTCTCTCTCTCTCTCTCTGTATTTATCACTTGCAAACTTTACAAAAATGAAAATCTACACTACCAGTCAAAAGTTTTACAACACCCCGACGTTTGAGGCTGATAATGGATTTATATAGCGCTCTTTTGGCCACTCAAAGTGCTTCACATTAGTGACCTATTATTCATTCGCTCTCACATGCGCACTCTGGTGGTGGTAAACTACATATGTAGCTACAGCTGGGGCAGACTGACAGAAGCGTGGCAGCCATTTTGTGCCTACGGCCCCTCTGACCACCACCAAACATTCATACACCAGTGTAAGTTACACTGGAGGCAAGGAGGGTGAAGTGTCTTGCCCAAGGACACAACGGACAGACAAGAACAGAGCGGGATACAAACCACCAACCACTACTGGACGACCCACTCTACCAACTAAGCCCAGGCCGCCCCCATCATCATTGATCAACCTCTACTGCTGCAGAACTGCAGAAAGTTGTTTCAACCCATCCCAAAAGTTCTTTTTGTATATTGAAAAAACAAGAGAAAATGAAAAAAGAAAATTCTTAAAAAATTCTCATAAAACCATTTAAACACTCTTAAAAACCCTTTTAAAACACCTTTAAAAAAAAAAAAAAACATCAAAAAAATCCTTGAAAACCATCAAAAACCCTTTGAACACCCTTAAAAACATAATTTTTCAGTTTTTTTAACCTGCTCACCTTTGTACTATTTGAATTTCTCCATTTGACTTGAACTACTTGAATTTCCCCCGAAAAATTAAAAAAATCAGGGTGTTCTAAAACTTTTGACCGGTACTGTATAAAGTATCATATTGTGCAACGGTGTCTAATTGTAGATTTTTAACATAAACATAAGAATCACAACATCACATTACTTAACTGGCCAGGGGGAATAGGAGTTTACAAGAAAATGTTAAAATATTTACAAATGTTTATGTTTAATTTGCATTTTGATTAAAAGAAAAACTAACTAATTAAGTTGATGTACTGTTTGACCTCACTGTGAAAAGAAATAATAAATGTTTTCCTGTGTCTGTATTTGCATTTGTCAATGTGGAAAATTGTCAAAAGAATAATGAGATTAATGAGAAATGTTTCATTAGACTTTGTCTTAAAGTCAGAGAGGCCAAAAAACATTTTTCAATGTTTCTAGCAAAACAATTACAAATGTCAATCCAAAATAAAGAGGAAGAAACATAGCAACAACCAGAAAACACAACACGCAACATTTAGTTTCTCTTGAGGTACGACTTGGCGGAGAGGTTGAATAGACATTCTAGGACTTTTAGCTTTTCTGTCCTTTTTTTTGTTTCAACAACAAAAAATACAGAAAAGAAATTGTACAAAGTAAAGTTAATATTATGTTAAGTTGTAAAATTTTTAATTTTTAACATCAACATAAGAATGACAACATCCTATTAATTAACTGGCCAGGGGGAATAGGGGTTCACAAGAAAATGTTTGTTTATATATATATATATATATATATATATATATATATATATATATATATATATATATATATATATATATATATATATATATTGCTTTTTGATTAAAAGAAAACTTAATTGACTTGATGTGCTGTATGACACCACTGTGAAAAATAACGGACATTTATATTTGTAAAAATTTTGCCAGTAGAATAATAAGATTAATCATGGATATTGCATTAGGCTTTGTCTTAAAATGAGAGGGGCCAAAAAGCACATCCCTCAAAAACAACTGAAATTCTTTTTCAATGTTTCTAGCAATAAAATTACAAATATCGATCCAAAACGCAGCTTACTTTTTGATTGGCTACATTCCTTTCCATGTCACAATTCATGGAATCACGTCTCAGGAGTCATCGGCTTTCCTCACGCACAAGAACATTTGTGGTCGTAAATATTGAACAAATTTAATATTTACGATTGTCGGCGTTGACCCAATCCATTTTGGAGCCGATTATTGGGACAAATTCACTCTTAACACACCTCAGACCAGAGGATAATCTTCTAAAACACAAGATAATCTGGCGTTTGCTGTCGTTGAGTCAGGAAAAGGGAAAATTGGGTCAAAGTCAGCGTGATTATCTTTACTGTATGTGTGTACCCCGCTTTACTTTACTCTCAACAGACATGAGACTTAAAATCATCAAGCTTTCATGCCACTGATTTTACATGTGTCACATGAGGTCTATCTTGCTGCCCAACATCCTGTGACCTTTTCAATTTACGCAAGAATCCAGGTCTAATTTGGTAAATAGCCTACCTTGAATATATAATACAGACACTAAGCGATGGGAGAGTGAAGCTGCTGCAGTAGTGGAAAAGGCCTTAACATTTCTACTGCTGCACAAAAAAACACTGTGGTAATATTACCTAACCCTGCTCTTGTGTTGCTGAGGTGCTTGTAAAAAGTCATTCCTGTAAACACATACCCTGAAATGTCATTACAAAGGAGACTAAACAGACTCCCGACCGATCCCAAAACCAACTTACAAAACCCACGGCAGCACCTTAACCGCATTGGCAGTACTGTCATTTTCCTGTTTGACGTTCTCTGTTTTTGCAATCATCGTTTAACCCTTTAATGCTCATACTGGTCACTCCAGTGGACAGTTAATCCACAGCTGTTCTCTTATAAATTCATGGGTTTTGTGGGTTAAATGCATCCTTCGATACACTGTAATTCATATCATTACTGTAACTTTGCTGTTCTATGGACAAAATAATAAAATATTTTTAATTTATTTTTTGGCACATTATCGTCATGAAGTAATAACTAGTATAAGAGTGTGTTAAAATGGGAGAAAACATCAGATTATGTGGCTGAATTTTTTTGGTTTTATTTTTAATTCACTTTCTGATGTCAGGTTTTAAATACATGTTTCTTCATAATTCCAGGAAAAATAAGTTAATATGTATTTAAAAAAATGGTAACACTTTATAATACCTACACACAATTGACTATGTATTAACCATTTATTACCCATTTATAAAGGGGTTGTTCATTATGTATTAACCATTTATTACCTATTTGTTAATGTCTTTTAAAGTGTAAATGTAAAATTAGATTACATACAACTGTTTCTTTGTTGACCTGTAAAGCAGATATACAAACACTGCACCTGTTGGTTAAAAATAATGCAATTTTAAATTTAGAAGACACTAGTATGAACCTTTACAAGACAGTAACAAATGGTTAATACAGAATGAACACATTTATAAATGGGTAATAAATGGTTAATACATAGTCAATTGTATGTAGGTATTATAAAGTTTATCACATTGTGTTTTTCATGCCTAAAGAATAATAATAATAATAATAATAATAATAATAATAATAATAATAATAATAAAAAAAAAACTCCACTAAGGTTCTTGAATTCATGCACCAAAGGGTTAATAAATATGTGAGCTGGAATAAACACAAGAGTCTGGGTCTAGATATGAGACTGTGATGGACGTGGGGTTGCTCTCGCTGTACCCAGTCTCCGAGGCTCACAGTGGGGAAGTATCCGTTTACCCTGGGTCTCCTTCTGACTCTGGAAGGATGCCTGTAAAGCCAAAAGGAAAGGGGGGTGGGGGGGGTAGGATGGTGGTAGGGGCCCTGTGGACTATATGTGTTTCCATTACGATTATTGCGCTGCTGAAACACTAGAAGTCTCATATTGGGGATCCAATTTTATTAAATCAACGGTGTGACAACGCTGAGCTGTTTCCACAACATGAACAGGTATGGTGGCTGTGAAGTGCCCAGACAAAGTGCTCTTTGAGTGCTGCGGTCAGGCTCTGTGCCAGACACCTTTCCACACCTAGCACTTGGGGAGCCTTATAGAGAGTATGGGCCGAGCCTGTCGTTGCCTTTACCATTATTGCACTCAACACATGGCCAAGACGTTCTGATAGCTGTAACGCTGTTGCTACCAAGAAGTCATTCTGTATGTGTGTGCGTGTTTATAGGAAGGCTGGTTGAATGTTTTTGCTTCTGTCTGTGCCGCGCTTTGCCTGTGATTAAATGTTCTGACAATTATTTTACACTCTTATAACACAGCTGCAATTACTTGAATGATGAAATATCCAGACTGAAATATAAATGTAAAAACAGGTGACAGGTGTGTGTCTGGCAATCAGCAGTGGTGTGTGTGTGTGTGTGTGTGTGTGTGTGTGTGTGCAAAACTGTAAGTAGAGGCCAAGTGGTACAAGAGAGCAAGTGAGTCCTTTTACCCCAATAGAATAATTGAGAGGCTACAAATCATGATGAGAGCCTAAGTAAATAAATAAGACAGAGATTATTTATTTGATTTCGGGGAAGTCGGAGCTATAACTCATGTCTCATTGGAGTTGGCGCCGGTGGTGCTGTGGTTTCCAACATGCTGGGAGCCTCCTCCCTACTAAACTCCGCTCTGCTCAGACTCAAGACTCAACTTACAACAAAACTTCGAGTTGCTAACACCCTGTAAAGCACAGCAAGAGAAAGGAGGCATACAGAGTGATAAGTCTGGGTCACAGTGTTAATTTAACAACTCGGGGCATGGCGTGGTCGGTAAACAGACCACGATTATGACGTTCTACACTGTGCAGGTAAAGGTGGAGTATGGATGTAAATGGATACATATAAGGGAATTATTCATTGTTATTAAGAAAGAAGAGTGCATACACAGAGGGATAAAGATGAGAAACAATCTGATGGTTCAGCTAAGCCTCTTCACACTCTTCTCATCACGTTCTTACATGCTGTTTCTCTGCAACAGGAGGTCTGGGAGAAAATCACTCTTACTTTTGCTCGATTCCAACCCCATCCCTCCTCTCCTTCCTTGGCTGTCGCATTGCCAGTTGAGCAGTGTACAGGGCGGCTGCCATTTTGGCAGGGTGAGTCTTTTCCCTTACATACTTATTACAGGCTGATTTTCCCCTTGGCCCATGTCTCCTGAAACAAGGTGTGCTCATTCGGTGCATAGGTCCTCGACAATCTGGGCTGAATTTAAAGGGGAGTCAAAGAGGAATGGGTTTGCCGAGATGTATGAAGGAGTGCTGGCCGGAAATCAATGTCATGTCGCAGCCAGATATGATTATGGTAATCTATATTAATTTGACCACAAGTACATAAATACAGATTAGGACACGCCATCTCTGGTGAATGCACCCACCCACGAACTCATATATGCAGTACATACACACACTTTTTGGCTGCGCTGAGAAAAGAACATATGGAAATACCTTTAGACGCAACAGTGATATGTGTTAGAAAACAAGTTTATGAATTAGATTGTGACAAGCTTCACATGCTCATGTGGTAGTGTCAGCCTGTGTCACGTCACATGCTAAATGGAAATGAACAACCAAAAGCAGCAGTTGCCGTGGTGACACGTCTGCGCAGACACACATTAACACGTACGCGCACTTGAAGAAAAACACACATACACGCACGCGCGCGCGCGCACGCACATTCACAGAATGAACAGACAAGAGCACGCACACACGCAGGACAACACACTTGGCTGCAAACAAGTCCAAATGGTGTTACTTCCCCGGGTGAGACAGCACCCTCTGGCCTGTGGGGGTAACAATAGGATCCATTCTGCACTGTCCCCTCTGCGCCGTTCACAGCTCTCCGTCCCCTCCCTACACGCTTATGACTAATGACCTCGGGGCAGGGGTAAGTTAGAGGTGAAGGTGTGGGGGTGGGGGGGGGGTGATGCTGTCATGTAAGACACCAACACAACAACATTATCACATGACAAGAACTCAGCACATAAACACATCATTTAACACATTAGATACATATTTTCGAGTAAGATTTGCCCCATTTCTTTTTTTTTTCTCGTGTTCATAAGCTCTAAAACTAATTTTTTTGTACTTTAGTTTTGCTATATGTTTGTGAAATACTCTTTTTTTTTTTTTTTTTTAACCCAGTGATACTTTTGTGGCAGTTCTTAATCTCTTACTACAACACGTTGCTGACATTATTTTGACAACAACCACATTAATGCACCTCCACTTGTCACACATAAAGTGAAAGTGAACAAAGTCATCTTTACAAATGTATAAACCTTTCTGAAGTGCAACAGCAACATCACATACACAAACATTGTTTTCCAGAGAAGCCAAATATGACAAATGTGGCTGCTCTTTTTTTTTTTTTTTTTTTTAAATCCATGGATCTGGACAAATGTGGTGTTGGTTTCCACTCCATCAAACATAATTCAGAAAAGTATTTAGGTCCAAAATGCACATAAGATCCACATAGGCACAGAAACTTATACTACAGAATATTTATTTTCAGAATTTTTTTCCGAAAACATGTGAATACTGTAAAAAGCATTTAACAGTTATTCATTTTTTCCCCAAATTTTCCAATTATCGCCACTTTGGAAAAATGGACAATTCCCCAAATTTCCCCTCTGTAAAATACATAAACATAACCACAGAAAAAATGATCTAAAAGTGATATTTTTACAAATAAAGTTCTCAACTTTGAACTACAATATACCAAGACATTGGTCTGTTGCTAAATAGTGTATTTCACTCCATACCTACCAAATGGAGTTTTATACAGCCACGTTTTCACCAAAAAAGGGTAAAAAAATCTACATGTATTTGTGTTTCTAAGTGCACAGCTTTTTACCTGTCAAATAAAGTAGTCCAACCTATAGGATGTTACCTTTACAAAGAGCTCATTATTTTATCTGTACTTAAACTGAAGAACAGATGTGGTTTATATTTTGCATTTTTCAGTGAAATTCAGATATTTTCTGAAAGTAAGATTTACTTATCAGGCTGATGTTCATAAAAACTTAGATTAAAGGTTAGGATTATTATATCAAAAACAGAGAAAACTGAGGAAATAGTGACTTTTCACAACGAAATATCTCAATAATTGATCTTAAAACAAGTGTCTCCATCCGCTGTAACTGTCCATGGGTTTGACTTTTGAATCAAGATGAGGGTGTTTCCATGTTCACTACATCTGAACGTCCAAATAATGACCATGAAAAGACGACAAACTGCATTTTCCCCAGTTACTTATAAATTGATTCTATTAATATATCAACAGATCTTACTCATTTTAAATCAGTAAATGAATTTGGGCTCAATTCTTTTTTTTTTTTTAATTAATTTTTTTTTTTAATGAATTCAGACTTTTTCTTTTATTTGCCTAATACACTTGCATTAACTTAAATGAAATGTTTAATTTTATTCTGACAAAGGTTATATTTAAACCTCTTGGTAATGGTTCTAACTACTTTCATCAGTAAACTTCAGTGACGTCCCTTGTTTGATGTCCGTCCGCAAGGACAGTTTCAAACAAAAGTCACGTTTTAGACAGATGATGGATCGTTCGCGGCGCAGCATTTGCTGCTTCAGCGAGTATGCCAGAAAAGCTTTGAACATGTGTCACCGTGAAAAGACGCTCCACATTAAGACCATTAGAAGTGCAGCTAAGCAGTTGCCACATCTTCCTCTCAATCAAAAAAAGACGTTTAAAATAAAACCCACCGTATCACATTCCCTTCAGGAATACTTTGAGTAACCAACAGGACTGTATAGCTGTCTAAGGTTAGCGCATGTATCACTCAGCTGGAAGACTGGAGGAGGGTGGCATGAGGCCAAACTCTGCTGAGGGGAACGTGTGCGGGGTGCAAGGGGCCGGAGAGAAAGGCTTGAGCTGGAGCGCACAGATGTGGAGGCACTGACGGATGTATCTGGGACAGATGCACACTTCGCTCAAGCATGTGCAGCTGTGTGACCATGCACAAATGTCTGTGCTCTTTTAGTATTTGTGTTAGTCTGTGGAGTACAACTTTTCCACCATCACGTATACTACTGTAGATGGACCATTTATGTTTAAGGGTCCTGAGTTGCATCATAAAACAAAACAGTCAATCCAATCTCAGAATTTAACGTTCCCTGACAATTTATTTCCCACTCCACTGACATTAAACACTAAAAGATGAGACACAAACTGAAAATTACAAGGCTGATGCCTCAGTGTAATGTGGCAGATAGAGAAGGAGAGAAGCCAAGGATTCACAGGTGTCATCGTTTTGACAGCTCGCTGATTATTGTTGCTGTAATTGATCATCGTCAAATAGCAAAAAAAAAAAAAAAAGAAGAAAAAAAAAGAACAACAAAGGTACTGAGTGAATCACAGAATGAGCTGTGTTTGTATCCAACTGAGTGTGTGTGCATGTGTGATCGTTGTACTGTGACTGTAATTACACTTTGTGTGGGTTACTGCCCACTGGTATGACTGCATACACACAGGACTGCCATCATTAATTTATGAATCGTCAACAAATCAATAAATTGAAACTATTTTGATAAATGATTGTCTGGTGAGAATAATTTTTTCAATGAGAAAAATGACATTTCTCTGATTTGAAACATTTTTTAAAAAAATGCTACATATACATTATATAATAATTTCCAAGAGATTAAGAGAAACTGTTTCATTTGGTTGCTTATCACTGGCTTTGTATTCTCCAAATAATTATCATTTTAAAAAAAGTTTCAGAAAACTAAAGTTGATGGATATGGTCAGTCCTTGGATTATTAAGAGCAGGCAGAGGGTCTGTGGACAGAAAAGGTTTGGTTTAATGGATTATGTTCAGGTGAATGTTGATCTGAGTTCATATATCTGTGTATTTATAGATAGATGATCTTAAGATAACTACTTCTGTCAATTTGTTGTTGTTTTTTTGTTGCTGTTTTTGTTTTTTTTCCCTCATTCTCATCAGTCTTTTCTTTGTCTTTAGTTGATATAGATGATTTATTTTAACCAAATACTATGTTTACTTGTAAATGTATTAGCTGTAATGGGTTGGTTCATAATAAACCTTAGCTTCATTTTTTGTCATTCATGCCAAAAAAAAAAAAATCTGAAATGAATATAAATAACTTTTGCTTCATTAGAATTAAATGATATAACATGCATATACAGTAGTTCATATAAGGTGAATACAACTTTAATAAACCGCCTCTAAAAGTGATTTCTGCCACAGTCAGGCCATATTTTCTCCAGCAATGGTAGTGAGAAGAAAAGTTCACCATGATCCCACGCTACTTTTATAATGTAATTGGTGACTAATTTTGTTATTGAATTGAGGCTTACACCATCAGAAGCAACAGCTATGGTTATATCCCTGAGCCCCTCCATTCCTTAACCAGCTAGTTATGATGTCATGATGTGAGCCATGCCCAAGTCATGATCTTTTATTTGCATTTGATTTGAAGTCAATCAAACAAATAGTTCCAGACATATGAATATGTTTAGTGCTTTTAAACTTTTGAGAGGCCTCTTGCAGATAATCTAGTAATGGTAAATCATCCAAAATCAAATCAGTTCTTTGTCTCAATGATATTCATTGATATGCGAAATAGTGAATTTCTAAACTGAATAGCTTTCATGTTATCACGTTAATTAACATAAAAACACACCCCCAATAGTCAGTTTTGGAATATAATGCATTTAAATGAAAACTTTCCTCATCTATAATTGTATCTTCATTTATTTTGGTTGGTAACTATGAATATGTTCAGACATTTAATACATGATTCATTTATTAATTAAAGAAATTATTAATAGATGGTTAAAATAGTCATTAGTACCAGTGCCCATGTGTTCATATGAGTCATACTTGCATCCATGTGTGGACGGTTATAATGGAAGCCTTTTGTTGGTGTGAGCTGCAGTGCTTACTAAGGCCCTAATTGGTCTGCCTGCCTCAACTGCCTGATGGCAAACAGACTCAGGTGTGTGACAGACACCACCCTCCTCCACTCTCCCTTCCTTCTCCTCCTCCTTCTCTCATTTCCCAGTCTGGTTGACTCACTTTAATGACTTTCGAGACCTGTGTTGTGCCCACTGCTCTCTACAGTACTAATGATTACAATTTGTCCAGCCATCTGATTAAGGACGTGGCTATTAGAGCACCGTGCCACACTTAAAATCATCCCCCACTGACTCTGTGCAGAGAGTTTTATAGGCACAGTCGATGGAGTGTCACTGAGGAATAGCTCCACACCATCAAAAGCTCTAATGATCTTAAATAGCATATGCATGTATTTTACAACTGTACCGCTCATAGAAAAACCACAATTATATGGAATATCATTCACAAGGTGCAGTTAAATACATATATTTTTCGGAGAGAGGAGCTTAGATTGTGGTGAAATGAACCCAGGCAGGAAACAAAACTGATTTTTACAGGGTAGGGGCACCCGAAACTAATTACTTATAACATAAGTTGAGGTCTGTAATAAACAATTACTTGGATTACACCAGCATCGAGCCTCATAAACACTGTAGCTCCAAACTACACCTGAGTTTTCAGTCTGTCTGGATGCTGAGCCAATGCACTACCTCACTGTAGAACCATGTCTGACAGTTTGGCATTTTTCCAAGCAAGCAAACACAGGTTTTAAATGCCCTCATCATGTTATGTTTTATTAGGATTAATTCAGTGAGGATAAGGAAACAAGATAAGCAGAGTCTGGGTTTCATATTGGGAACAGACCAGAGGTGGAAAGTAACTAAGTAAAAGTACTTCCTTACTGTACTTAAGTATATTTTTTAGGTATCTGTACTTTACTTGAGTATAATTTTTTCTGGCAACTTTTTACTTTTACGTCCTACATTTGTTCATAAATATCTGTACTTTATACTCCTTACATTCTCAGAATAGACTCGTTACTTTTTCAAACTAAACAGATGTGACAGTATGAAAAATAAGTCACTAGAGGAAAAATCAGTGGAGGAAAGAAACTGACTTTATATATTATAGTTATATGACTATTATCTCACAATTATGACTATTTATCTCACAATTTTGACTTTTCATTTCATAATTTTAACATTTTATCCTATCAATTTTGACTTTTTATCTTAAAATTATGCATTTTTGAACTTTCATTTGTAATTTTTTTTCAAATCTCATGATGACTTTTTTTTTTTTATCTCAATTGTGAGAAATTTTTTCCTAAATTTCCTGCCCATACCCACAAAACTGAGTACAGTGACCCTATCAAACACATTATCTACACAGTAACTCACTTTTAAACTCAGATTTTTTATGGTTAAATAAGTATTATTGCATTCATGGCAAAAAAAATAAATAAAAATCAGTTTTACTTTTTTACTTTTGTACTTTATTACAATTGTGAAGTTGTCCTTTTTTTTTTTTTTTTTTTACTTTTACTTACAGTAAATAAATGAATAAATCAGTACTTCTACTTTTACCAGAGTATTTTTTCACACCAGTAGCTGTACTTCTACTTAAGTACAGAATGTGAGTACTTTGACCACCTCTGGAACAGAATGATTTGGAGAATAAAAAGAAGTGGCAGGTTGGTGTAAAAACAAATGCAGCAGTGAAGTGGTGTGACAGTAAGGAACAGAGATCTGTGAGTCATGATGCTCTTTCAAAGAGTCGAGGGATCATCCACAAATAAAGTGCAGGCCTTATGGTTCCCTCTATCCAGTACAAATGTTCTGTTCCTCTTCCCCCCAAAGGCCAATAAAACAAACAGCATGGACTGAACCACACACTAACTCCCCCACCTCCTGAGGAGTGTCATCTCAGCAATTGCTCTTTTTTTTTCTTCTCTCCAGCTCTTTAGTATTTTATATTAAACCTTTTTTTTTCTTCTTCCTGATCTCTGTTCTTCTCTAAACTGAAAACTGAACAGGTGAGGAGGACATTTGGATAAAAAAAAAAAAAAAAAAAAAACTGCCCTAAATTGCTCACAGTTCCAAACTCTTCAATCATTTTGCCCTTCCTTCTATTCCCTGGTGTATCTCTCTTTCCCTCATTCCTTTCCTGGCTTGACTCCAGTCCTCTGTCGGTAGGCGTAATGTTGGAACACTGTGCTCCCCTCTGCACTGTCCAGCAATAGAACATGCAATCAGATCGTACACTTACGTTAAAAAAAAAACAAAAAAACATTACCACTTTGTTTAAAGAACTGAAAGACAATCTCTTCCATCTGATCTTCTAGAAGTATGTGCTGGTGTGTTTGGACACTTCTTCCATTTTCCTCTTGTTGTGTTCTGTTCAGGAGTGTGTTACAGTACTAGCTCTGGTTCATCCTACTGTTGTTGCTTACTATACTGCTCTTAATCTGATGCAGTTCTGTCTGAGAAACAAAATTCTAGGCAAAGAACACAGACCCACAATTTTCTAAATCTAATTCTTGAATAAGCACAGCACACAGGAGGAGGAAGCATTTGCATTGGCTGTATTCCCTCTTGAACATTCCCTTTTGTTTCTTCTTTATTTTATTTTATTTTAGAGCATAAACACTGTGAAACAATTAGAAAACATTATATTATTCTTCTATTTTTAAATTAAAGGATAAAGTCTGAACAGCGTTTACAGATAAGGGTTAAGAAAAGTGACAAAGTTTACCTTTTCTATAAAAGTGCACAACGATATATGATTTGATTTGATTTTTGATTTGATTGCTTTATTTCAAACATGTGCAGAATGCAACAATAATCAATACAACAATAATAATAATAATAATAATAATAAAACACAATGACATGTCCGAAATAGAGTAGGATGAAGCATAAGCTTATTTAGTACAAAAATTATGATAATAATAAAAATAATAACACAAATAATTTAGTATTTTAAATCAACCTAAGAAAACTAGCTGCTGTCTCTAAAGCCATTGTTTGGTTTGTCCATTTTCAATGTTTTGGTGAAGGAATATTAAAGGGATAGTTGACTATTTTTCACATGAATTTGTATAGAATCAGTGTCTTTACTCTGGTGCACCTACAGTGACTTACCACCGACAGTGTCCTGTGAGCCTCATTCTGGTCCGGTTTTGGTCAAAGCGAAAGTAGTCCCGGCAGGTTTCCTGGGGTCAACAAAATACATCGCGTTTCTTCTCAAAACAATATGTGTTTGAATGAGTGATTTATTTGCATAACAAAACCATCACGGAACAAAAACTCACACCTGGTAATTGCTTAGAACTATTTTCTCTCCGTGCCGATCAATGCGTGTTGTCACTGCTAACAGCTGTGCGCTTTAGCAAACTACTTTCATCAGTTGTTCGGCAGTGTTTGCGGCTGCTACATACAGACGCACAGCTGTTAGCAGTGACAACGCGCATTGATCGCTATTGAGAGAAAGTAGCTCCAAGCAATTATGAGGTGTGAGTTTTTGTTCCGTGATGGTTTTGTTACCATATATATAAAAAAAAAAAAAGGTTTTTAAATCACTCATTTGAACAGATATTGTTTTGAGAAGAAACATTTTTGTATTTTGTTGACCCCAGGAAATCTGCCGGGACTATATTCACTTTGATCAAAACCGGACCAGAACTCTACTCACAGGACACTGTCGGGGGTAAGTAACTGTGGGTGCACCAGAGTAAAGACACTGATTCTATACAAATTCATGTGAAAAATAGTCTACTATCCCTTTAAGTCAAATTCACAATGACCCTGAAGGAAGAAGAAAAAGGTTTGAGAAGCAGTGGAAACATGGAAGATTTCACAGAACAGACATGATCCTTGTGTACTCACAGTGCAGCAGTGATAACACTGGGGAACACAATTTTTCTTGAGTTAAGTCCGACAGCTGTTTTTAACAAATTTTTGGGTGCGGAATCCAAAACTGATCTCACTTTTTCTCTATCACGTCAAGGTTTTGAACTATAGAATCCCTGTTTTCTTAAAACATATTAAACATACTGTACTGAACAAGGTGTGTGCTTGTTTTATAAGAATTTTCAAATATTGACATACAATGAAATATGAAAGAAACACACATGACTGCAATGATTATTTAACAATTATCATGTTTTGACAAAGGATATGGCTCCTGTATTTATACTGTAATTGTACTGACCTACTGGGAGCTGCACACACCTCTTACTCACTTGTGACTGTACAGTACAAACAAGTTTCCACATAGCTGTACATGAGTCCAATCGTAATTAACTGGAAAGTCTTACTACAATGAATCAGTGGAATTTTGTTTATCTGGAAGCTAAGCTGTGGAGGAAAACCTTTAAGTGCTAGAAAGAAAAACTAACTGCAATTTTGGAATCAGCATGCTAACTTTAGTTTTAATCAGTATAAACATCTAACTCGAGAGATTTCCCCCCCCCCCAATGGTTCCCCAGTGTTATCCATCCATCCATCCATCCATCCATCCATCCATCCATCCATCCATCCATCCATCCATCCATCCACCCATCCATCCACCTATCTATCCATCCATCCATCCATCCATCCAACCAACCACCCACCCACCCACCCATGCAACCACCTATCTATCCATGCATCCATCCATCCATCCACCCAGGCAACCACCTATCTATCCATCCATCCATCCACCCACCCATGTACCCATCCATCCATCCATCCATCCATCCAACCACCCATCCACCCATGTACCCATCCATCCATCCAGCCATCCATCCACCCATCCACCCATCCATCCACCCATGCAACCACCTTTCTATCGATCCATCCATCCATCCACACACCCATGTACCCATCCATCCATCCATCCATCCATCCACCCATGCAACCACCTATCTATCCATCCATCCATCCATCCATCCACCCATGTACCCATCCATCCATCCATCCATCCATCCATCCTCTTTGCCACTCACTACATATCAAGCAATGTGCAATTATACTCAAATAAAACTACTCAGTTACATTCCACCCCTGGCTTTGTCTCTGTTTTCCTTTTCAGACCTGGGTCCAACAGTTAACCAGACATGCACCCCAAATCAGAGCCAGGCTGACTGAGATTAACATGAGTCTGGGATCATTATGCTGTTCATGAGCCGTGTCCAAAGCAACAACTTTTATAGCACCTGTAACACACCAGCTAATCTGTCTGACACTCCTGACCAAATAAACACAGCGTATGCCACTTTAAACACACACACACACACACACACACACACACAGCAGACTCACGCTCCCCTTTCCACTTTATCTTGCAGCACTGAAACAACATATGAAAAAACAAAACGCATGTGATGTTTAGGTTGTGTTGTGTGTTTATTGACCTTTGACTTTCAGTACGGTCTTATCTTTAAGCACCAATGCCAGCCAATGGGAAATTGTAAACATGCACAAAATGCACACACCCTCAAGAAGCAAGACCCTTTTCTGTCCGCAACAGCACACCACCGTCTCTGTTTTACCCATCAGTCAATGCCAGGGATAATCAGTCAAAATTAATCCAATAAACCAAAACGCAGACCCCTACATTTAATTACAAGAATTGGGACCATGGAGCGGAGCACATTCTGCAAACACACATACTGGCCCCTTTATTGACAAGCATACTGCACTAATTGCACCCTCTGTGATTATATAATTTAACTGTATTTAACTACATTAGTAAAATAGTGGAGACTACCGGGAGTGGACATAATCTTTGGGCAGAGGAGATATATATAATTGAATAATTTTCAATTCAGTATCTGATAAAGAGTGGGAAAAGAGGCCGGAAACTTCACGTTGGTTGGAATCGTGTACCTCAGAGTTATCATTAAAGTTACTCAAAGGCAGCCTTGTGGTGGGTTTGCCCTTTGCCCAGAGCCTGGTGACTAGTTGTGTGTGAATGTGAGGAAAGGAATGATGATGTTCCCAGGGAAGCACAGGGTTAAAAGGTCGCCAGTGACAAAGAAACTTGCAGTGGATGATATGTATTTTGATAATTTTATAAATACATGTAGAAAATGGCAAAATAAAAAAAGAACTTTGAATGAGACTGATTGTTGTGCTTCTTTTTTTGGAATACTAAAATAATTAACTTTAAAAGTTTTAATACAAACTCTGAAATAAACTTTTCAGGATACTTAACTTTAAGTGTTTAGAATTAAATATGAGAAGAGTCAACCAGTTTTCAAATCCAAAAGGTGTTTATTGTAGGAGATACAGC
Source organism: Siphamia tubifer (assembly GCA_020466265.1). NCBI lineage: Eukaryota > Metazoa > Chordata > Actinopteri > Kurtiformes > Apogonidae > Siphamia > Siphamia tubifer. The sequence goes on along the minus strand of CM035790.1, from coordinate 29,520,959 downwards.
AAATACAATGAAGAACCTCGAGGCTAGATCTACTACCTAAGTGTGAACAATCTTCTTTTATACCTTCTGAGTGGTGGGCGGACTGGTGTTTTTCCACTATACCCAAAATAATGGAATCTAGTAATTTTCCACTGTCTTACATTTTTTTAATTATTTTTCTATTTTTTCATAACCTGTTGTATGTTTTCACTGTAATCGTGGTGGCATCCATGTTGCTTCCCTTGTTATCAGCAATGAGGTGAAATTGGCATATCGCCAACCACTAGATGCCGGGGTTGGGCCATACATGTTGTCAGTGGCTTTGGACACCTGGCTTGTCTTTGCATAGACCTGAAAAGTGTACGTCAGAGCTTTCATGATGCATCAGATCCACATCAATACTTTATCTGGGACATAGATAAATAATCCTAAATCACACATTGGATTGATTTCCACTATAGCAGTGGGGGTTTTTTCTAGTGCAGCCTTAGGATTTCACATTAATTTGTACCTGATAATAGTATTGATTAGTCCCCTTTGATATGATCAGGGGTATTATTTTGGTTTCTCCCACCATGGATACATCAGTTCAGTAAAAAAAATTAAAGGTTCACACTCCCAAATATATTTTCTTTTCGACTTTTGCCTCTTACTTCCCCAGAGTGTTATTGTTTTGTTTTTTAAAAAAAAAACACTTTCCAAATACATTCTGTTCCAAAATGCAAACAACAAGTACCACGATAATACTGGTTATGATACGGCACTGATGAACGCTGATGAGCCCTGAGGGACAAGCAGAGAATCCCTGCAGGCGGAAGTGTGGGTGATCAACCAGAAGACCAGGACATGTGGTCGGGGTCAAGGGTCATCTCACCCCCATCTTTAGCACCCCCGCACCGCTGCACACAGGAAGTCTACAAAGTACACACAGAAGCGAGGATGCGCGCACACACGTACAGACACACACAGGCCAAAAAAAAATTCCTTGTGGTTCCTTCAGGGCTGACCCAGTAACCGTCCTGCTGCAGCCGCCGTGTGTTCGGCTCAGAGATGACCTGCTCCTACAGCTCATAAACGCAGGCCACCCACAGAGATACAGAGAAAGAGAGAGGTAGGCGGGGGGTGAAGGGGCTTGCACCGGCCCAGAGGCTCTCCTCCACTGGCCAACTGTCATGTCCTGTGACCTGACCCACCGGACCTAGTCTTGTAATAACACACAGATCTCACACACTTAGAAATCCACCAAGAAGAGAGATTCTATAAGTTTCCTTCAGGTGGTTTTCTAACTAAAAATGGGTTTTTATATCAAATCATTAGAATCTGGTGCTTGCTTGTTTTGTAGATTCATAAATAACTAGGCTTACACAATCAGAAGCAGCAAAAAAGGGGTAGATCCCTTAACCAGACTGCTATGATATCATCATGATTTGATACATCCCCAGGTCATGACCTTTTACTTGCACATTTTTTTAAGTCAATCGTGCAAATAGTTGCAGAGATATGAACAAATGAGCTTATAAACTTTTGAACACCTCTTTGTGATTCAAATCATCCAAAATTGAATCAGTTCTTCCTCTCCATGTCATTCATTGCAGGGTTGAACGATTTTAAGAAAAAATAAATAAAATTCTGACGGATATTTTGCGATTTTGATTTCATTCACAATTTTTTTCAAATCAAGTTTTAGTGGTCAACAACATTTGCAAACATCACCGAAACATACATAATACCATTCAAACAATAAATACAATAACTCTACTGCAAGAATGAAAACTAAAGTTAAGAATTTATTTGTCCATTTAAGACCATCTGGGGTCATAGTTCAGTAATATTTAGAGTCATAGTAACATTCAGAACTTCCAACCACTGATCTATCTGGTGATTTTTTTGGAGGGAGGGTACAGTTAAAGGAAATGTGGGCAAGTAATGGGCACAGAAGTGAAAAAAAATATGGATGAAACTGTGGATCCCTGGATTATTCTAAAACTATTTGTTTTATTTTGAAAGGATCATTATATCTGGCCACAGATATCAATGAGCAGCACTGATGGTGTGTGTTTTAGCCAAAAATAAAGCCCTTAAAAATGAGTTTCTGAGTAGATAAAGTGTTTAAGGTTTAAGGTTATGGATCTAATGTATGTGGGTATGGGATTATAAAGTAGACCATACAGGACTGTGTAACACTAGTACTTCTGTCACATGACTCCCTGTCAGTCCACCTGTAGTACACCCACTATTGATAATGAGACTGAATATTAAACATTGTTAAGTCCTGTTTCTTTTTTTAGTTGACTTTAGCTGAAATTAGATGATATTACATGAACACAGTGCACCCATTTGTTTGACTCTATAGTTGGTGTACGTATTGTTAATACTTACAATAACACATAATAGTTAGAATTTCGTGTTTTTTTTGTTTATTTTACAAAAACATGGTGGGCCACCAGGCTTTGCAAGATTTCTGTGGGAAACCCCAACATATAACATGACAAGTAATATATGTTTTGTTCAGAGGAGGACAATGAGGGAATAAAGGATTATATTAATGCAATGGGTTACAAAGCTATATACACTGTCAATAAAGTTATTATTAAGTTGAGAAGGATGTAGAGTGGTGGCTTGGGTATTTTCAGGAAGTATTTCTAAGTAGCATAAGACACTTTTCACAACTTGTAATATTGCAGAAAACTGAAAAAAAGGATTTCAACCAATGATACTGATTTAATCAGCGCTTAATATTTATTTACTCCGTGACTGAAGCTTAGGAATTCCAATCATTACTGAAACTAAAAAAGTCAAACACGTGTCTATAAAGTGTCATAAAATAATGACAACCACCATTGTCTATCTTTCTCTCAGTCAGTGAAGTAGTTGCATCAAATCAGCAGTACGCAATTAAGTAAAAAACATACTTTTGCAATAAATATTATTAACTTTCTTTTATCTAAATTATCAAACAAATCAATTTTAAGGCTGAAAAATGTACAAGTAAGTAATATGCCACTTTGGACGCATCTGACTGAAGAGCCATTTATACGATACTCTTTCTGATTAGATCTTTACTAAATAGAAATATTACATTACTGAGTATAAAAGGAGTTGCTAAACTTCATTGTGCTGTTGCCAAACAGATGGTTTACTAAACTGATCTAATTTGTTTTTCAAGACCTCTAACAACTGTAACGCTCTGTCTAATCTTACACAAAGAGAAAACAAGATAATTGGCCAATCTGTGATTACAGTGACTATGTCATATACTTCTGATATTTCTGATTTTGCTTGATTGACTTGGTGGATTATTATTAATGAAACAGTGACGCTGGTTACTATAGTGTTTACATGAATACGGACGGATATTTGCTTCAATTGGAGGAAATATTAGTCACTTGTGAATTGCTTCTACTCTGTCTTTTTTTTTTTAAGACTGTTCTCAAAACTTGCATATTTTCTTTGACTTTCGATACCACGTAGGATGTTGGTTTTTTTGTTTTCATTTGAATTTTCTTGGCTCATGTAAATTCAGCATTTTACTTTTTTTATGTATTTACTGTAGGTATTTTTTTGACTTTTAGGTATTTTATAAAGTTGCTTATTTTTCTCTCCACTGCTTTTAAAGTGCATTGCTAATAAATTTGTATTGGATTGGACTTGAGGACTCTAATAAGTCAATTAAAAGTGTAACATTGAAGAATTCTGCCTCATATTGAGTCATGAACCAATAAAAAAAAACTAAATAAGAACATATTTCATGATTTACTGACTTGAGTAACTACCTTGTTTTCAAAATGGTCTAACTCTGACAATCATATAGGACCAAAAAAAACCATGAACACAAGAAAACTATGTTACAGAGACAGATGTCAATGCACAGAGCTTTGACTAGACTGAGTGATCACTATGACATGTGGTACAGGAGATACTTCCTCCTTAGATGCTCATGCAAATATCAAGTCAGACAAAGTAGGAAGTGCACCTGTTAACCTGTAACCTGAATTTCCAAACACTCTGTGCTTACCACTAGGGCAAAAAAAGAAAAGAAAAACATAGCTGACGGCAGCTAACAGACAAGCAAACTTCTATAATTAATTTCTAAATCTAAAAGTTTGCATATTGCTGTATGCAAGTCCTCTGCAGACTGAAAAACAAATCAACAACTGCAGGGTGGCACTGTATTGCAGCAGTTACCAAATGAATTACAAATGTTCTTTTAGCTTACAAAAATGTCGATAAATGGCCCCTTTCAACTAAACTTTTTGCTTGTCCAGAGTTAGCAAACAGAGGTTGCTGTGGGACAGAGCGATGATTATGTGCAGGATGTGTTTGGTACTGAAAGATGTTGGGGGTTGTTAGATGAAATAACAGTGTGATGACTGTTCAGAATCCCACCCCAGACACAGACTTTCATTAATGACTAGAAGTCTGGTCATGAACTTGTGGCCTGGTCAAATAATGAGTGCATTTTGTGACCCCTGAAAGAAAAAAAAAAAAAAAAAAAAAATCACTTAACTTCTCTCACTTCTTAAACTAGCAACTGAAGGCAATGTATTATGTTCACACTGATTTTGTTAGACTATTCCTTTGAGCCTCAACTTAATTCAGCTTATCAGTGCCTCAGCAGATGTGAGGGTGTTTGGTTGTGTAAAGGGCCAGATGTGTCGGGCACCTGTAGAGTGCCGTCAACACTAAAGTGAGGACCCAGCGGCGAGCAGAGGACAGTAGAGCTTGTATGGGCCAAACACAGATGCACGGGGTCACACAGGCCTGCCATTGTGCAATGCATTCACACACACACACACACACACACACACTGAAGTGAACACACACACACACCTGGGACGGGATGCAGTGGCAGCAGCAGCAGCAAAGTGCCACTGTGTTGGACTGAATCAGAGAGCCAGCTGCTGCCTTGCTGTTACAGGGAAGATGTAGTCTACTGGTCCACATTGGTTGGAACACTGGTTAGCAACCCAACACAATTTTAAGATGATGAATGGGGACTATTTACTAAGAAGACATGAAATTATTTGTAGGTAAATCTCTTCTAATTGGATGTTTTTAGTACATATTAGAGCTGTGGACTTGGATCAAATAAGTTCGACTCAAGTTTAATGAGGTATCAAACTCATAGCCAGATACAGTCCAAATTGATCTCAAGTGACCACCAGTAAAATAATGGCATAATAACTTATAAATAACCGCTAAATATGTATTCTTGTTCTAAGGCAAAGAAGTAAAAGTGCAATTTTTACAGTATTGTGCCTCAGTTTCTCATATATACATGTGCATTACTGATTATAGATATACAAAGGAACTAAACATTTAGTATCACAGATAATTATTGTTAAAATTCCACTTATTCTTATTACAAAATCTCAGTTTGCTATTGGTTTTTTACATTAATGATAGACTGATATATCAGCTGGCCAATATATTGGACTAATATTATGTTTTTTTTCTTGTACCAGTATTGCCCTGTTGTGTTGGCCAATATGCTTTTTTTTCCCCTGCCATGATTTACTGATAGATAAAGTTGGAGATACTGCTGTTGACACTGGGAAATTGATGTAGTAATACTTGGATGGATGCATAGTCATTATTATTAGGTCATTATGTCATTATTTTACTATGTACTCTGATCCACTTGAGATCAAATGGAGTTGAATGTGGCCCCTTAATTAAAAGAACGTTGACACCAATTGACTGTTATTATCATCAGTGTTATTTTTGCACCTCAAAAGTTCACCCCATGGGCTGATGTGGACAGTTTGTCAGACTGGGTTTGACCCACAGGCCACATATCTGATAAAGTACCTTAAACATTCAGTCCTTTTAGGGGAATTTAGGTGTTTCTTATTACAGATAATTTCTAGTGTCACCTGAAAATATCCTATACATTTTAGCTGCCCCTGGAAGAGCCCCTCCTATGTACAGAAGGAACTGGTCACACCTCCATGTTTACAAGGAAACTTAGTTTTGTTTCTTATTTGGTTACATGAATGTTTTATGGATGCAATTCAGCATTAAGGTGCGTTACAGTCACACACTGTTTGAATGTGGACAAGAGTTAAAAGCTAAAAAATAAGAAATGGAAAAAAAAAAAACCCTATGCAGAACGTTTGTGTTTTTGTTGTACCTTAAAGACAAAGCAAAATAAAAGAACAATAACAAGTAGAATGGGGAAAAAAATGCACCAGAACAGAGGTCATGGACACATATCTCAAAATTTTCAAAGTAACCCATAAAGATCCAAACACTGCCTGATCTAAATCAGTGTTTACCAACCAGTGTGTCGTGACAAATCATCAGGTGTGCCATGAAAAATGACGTGGTTTCACCTTATTCATACTGTAAGTGAGTGTGATTATAGATACATACAACAGCACACATCACTGATCCATTCAGAGTTGTTGAGCTGTGGTTGTCTTTCTTAAATTCCTGTAAGAATGTCAGCTTTGTGTTGAACTAAACAAGCTCGGGTTTTGCACCAAACAAGTAAATCAAGACTAGATTTGCATTATATTTCAGTAAATCTACTTTTTCTGAGATGTTTCTTTGGTAATGTGCCTCGTGATTTTTGTAATGTAAAATATTTGTGTGGCTCAAAAAGAAACACTGATCTAAACTTTTAATACCAGTTGATCCACATCCCTGTCAATACATGAAAACAACACTGGGGAACACAATTTTTGTTGAGTTGGGTTTGACAGCTATTTTTAACTAATTTTGGGGTGCAGAATCCAAAACGGATCTCAGTTTTTCTCCATCACATCAAGTTTTTGAACTATAGGATCCCCGTTTTCTTAAACAGATATGCTTTATAATAATTTTCAAACATTGACACACAATGAAATATGAAAGAAACAGGCATGACTGCAATGTTTATTTAACACTATCATGTTTTTACAAAGGATATGTCCACTGTATTAAGACTGTAATTGTATTGACCTATTGTGGAGCTGCACACACCTCTCACTGCACTGTCTCCATGGTAACTGCACAAACAAGTTTGCACGTAGCTGTAGATGAGTCCAATCATAATGAGCTGGAACGTCTAACAACAGCTAATCAGCTGAATTTTCCTTATTTGGAGGTTAAGGTGTGTAGAAAAAAAAATTTAACGTGACTGCTATTTTGGAATCGACATAACAATTTTAGTTTTAATCAGCATAAAAATCTAACTCAACAGATTTTTTTTCCCCTCCAAATTGTTCTGTAAGTAGTTCTGTAGTTTGTCATCTTTTCATGATTATCAGATATGGCCCAGGTGGATGTTCAAAAGCTCTGTAGTTACCATGGAAACACTGTTTTCTTCTACAACATTGATTCACTAGTAAAACCCATGGTGTTGGAACAATGACAGTGGATAGAAAGGCTTGGTTTATGTTCAGTTAATGATATATTTTATTGAAAAAGTAACATCTTTTGCAGTCTTCTCTGTTTTTGTTATAATAACCCTCAACTTTAATCTGAGCTTTAATGAACATCTACATGATCAGTAAATTAAACACAGAACAATACCTGATTTATACTGATAAAATACAAAGTACAGAAGATAATATTATAATAAATTGAGCTAAATTGCTTAAGAAAGGTTAAATATAGAGAAAATAGCATTTGGAAACTGACACAAAAGTAGTGCTGGGTCTTAATGAGTTAATAAAAAGGCATGGATGAAACTAACCAGCAAATGCCACTAAATTCCTCTAAATTACAAGTTCTAGCTAAGACACAAAGGAAGAAAACACACTATCTGTGATAGGTCTATGTGGTTTAATAATAACTAATAAAGTGTAGACGACTAACCTGTTTGTTTCATAGATATTTTAGATGCAATACATACATTTATTATATTGTTTTAAACATATTTGAGCTTAGAAAACCTAAAACAGAAGTATGTTTCTATAAATAAATCCCTATGGCTCTGCATTCATTTGTTTTTGGTTACAAATTAAATGTCACCTACAATGCACGATAGGAGTGATGCTTACCATGGGGATCTAATTACGGCTAAAACTGAACCAGCTTAAAGATAATGTGCTTATCTACTAAATTCTTATTTGTATGATGAAGGAATCTGATTTGCCACTTGTTGATCTTGGGACTTCAGATATTCAAGAATTCACCATTTCATAAAAACCAATGCGGCATTTATGAAACCTCCAGAACTGTCATACAGGATTAAATAGTTTAAGAATCTTAATTACTGATTCTTTAAAAGTCCCATAACATGATGCATCTGGACATTGTTTGGGGAAAAAAGGATTTTTTTTCAAGTCTGAAATGTTAATTCTTGTTTTAATAGGAAAGTCCCTCATGTTTTATTAATTTATTTTTAATGAGATTATAGGATATTATTCACAGATGTCTGATGATGATTACTGTATATTAGCATCATTTTAAAAGAAGTACCGACCCTTGTTTGTTGCATTTGAAAAGGGCAGCTATTTTTGGTTGAGGCTCTAATATGTAAACCAGATTTACTGTATATCCCACTTAAATCAAATTACAAAACATCACTGACAACTGCTGTTTGAGGGGAAAAAAGACGAAAGCAAATCCCTGAATCAAATCAACACGAATAGAGCCATGTGCATGCAACTGCTTGAAGTGCCAAAATAGCTTGAATTATAAAATGGCAAAAAGAAAATATAATGTGTCTGCTTCAACATCAGCCAGGTGCTCATAAACAGAGATTATCTAGAAAATGTAAAACAAAAAAATAAAAATTAGGATTAGTCCTAATCGTATGACATATCTGGTACGTGCAGAGAACAGGAAGAAGTACAGTGTAGATCTGATCGAGCTTTAATTCTATGTAAAACTCTTCGACACTGTAGCAACTGAGGGTGGATGATAACAACATTCCTCCAAATGCCCTGTTTAAAAATGCAGATGCCAGATAGCCCCCCCACCTCCCCAGACCCCTCCTTTTCTACACTCTTGATCTCTCCTCTTTGATTTATTCATTTTCTATGTTGGTGAGCCAGGCAGGACAATGGTGCCTTTCATAATCCAGTCTGTGTCCCACTACCAGCAGCCTGCAGTCCCCCAGAGACTCTAATCCACCAGGCCAGTATGATTTGACCTGGTCATGGCGAACTGGATCTTGTTGGAAAGGAAACACAAAATAAGAATCTATAATTACATATTAGAATGAACTTTATATTCAAGGAAAAAAAAAAAGATGCCAAACAGAGATTCACATCGATGAAAAAGTTGAGGGTCTATTCGAGGTATCTGTGTAAGTGTATGCAGGGGTAAGGCCTTTCCTAAAGTTACACATGTTGCAGTGGGTTGGATACATAACACTGCTTATGTACTGGGGATGTTAATGATTGTGAATATCATATAAACAGAAGGTGCGATAACTCCAAGTCATATAGAAATAACAAAAGCAGGAAAAAAACACATGAATTATCCAATTCTATAAGTAATGTCACCAGTGGAAACAGCATGTAATGTTTTGTGTAGGTTTCTTTTCAGTTCAAGATGAAGCAATTGGTGTGGGAGTAAAATATGGAATGAGAAAAGAGGGACAAGAGCTTCGGGGAATGAAGGAAGCAAGAGAAAAAGGAGGCAAAATAGAAAGGGGGGGGGGGTGAGCAGAGGTCATATTGCCTCCCCTTGTACTTGCTCTCTGAGGTGCAGGGAGGCTGACTGCATAGTCAAGGCTCCTGCTTAGAAAGACAGCCTTTCTTTTCTCCAGGCTCTGGCTAATGCAATTGAAAGAAATTAGTATAATTATGCTCCATATTGCAGATTGAGGAGGCAATGTGGCCCGTGGGACGAGGACGGGGAGGGCAAGCGAGCGTGGGTATTTGCTGACGGGAATAACTAATTCATCAGCTACTTTCGCTATTTATCAGAGTACATTCTTGCATTTATGACATTACAGCTAATCAAATAAAGAGGCCTTGGAATGCTGCATCTTTCTCAAAATGTGATTCTGTTAATGCGAAAATGACTCCACCTCCCTCTGGCCCCAAAACGCTGTCCTATCAACCATGTCCGAGATCCTTTGCCCACTCAGTTGGGCAGAAAAATCTACCCGAGTCAATTGAGTTGTCTCGCTCACACAATTGTACTAAATGCAAATTCTGGAGCCATTGTCTTCCATTGAAACACAGCTGCACATACACTGAAACACATGTGAGTGTGCAGCAGAGGACAGATCTATCAGAAGAGGCTGCTTTAAGACAGATGTCCCCAATTCTGACACATATATGAAAGAAAATATTAAAAAGAAACGGTACAAAACAAATCCATGTCAATAATGTATTTCCGTACTTGACATGGACTATGGACTTCTGAGAGAAAGCACAGGAGGGGGTTCTTCCAAGCCCAAACCAGAAGTATGCATTTCACCGCAGTTTGCCTGAACATGGTTTCAGGGCCCTGATCCACCATTATATATGCAACAGTGACAGTAATTAAAGTGTGCTGTGTTCAGGGGTCAAAACGAGGTGCAGAATGATGGAGGGAGACTGAGGTAAAGAAGAATGAGACTCTACGCTAAAGAAACATGACAGGAGGACAAGCTTGTGTCACAGAAATCCTGCTCATATGCAATTAAATAGGGTTTATGGTTCATTTCATTTTAATATTTAAATGGTGTTCATGCTACAGAAGTGTAAAACAACTTAAATGTAAAAGTTCTACAGTTGGTGTAGTGTATTCTGGCTTTGAAGACAGATGATAGAGGCTTTTTATGGTTAGTTTAGGCGCTGAAAGCACTTTGTTAGAGGTAAGGGAATGATGCCAGAGTTTGGTTTAATACAATAAAGTCAGCAAATTAAAACAAAAAAAGTAACAAGTAACCCAAGCCAAAGCACTCTCATTTCCTAAATCTGAACACAGACGGAGGTTGTTATGCAAATGCTCTGGTCTTTAGTGGTCCACCTACCTCTTGTCTATTGGAGACAGGTTTAAGAAGTGACAGGTCCTTCAATGAAAAATGATGTTTCCTCGTAAGACACTCAAAGAACAGAATATATTTTGGAATAAGCAAAATAGGAAGAGCTACATTTACTAGTTGCAGTTTAATTTCATATAAAAAATATATATATATTTAAGGAAAATGTAGACTCTACTTAATTGTAATAAATTGATGATGTTCAATGACTTCCAGATGATTCACAGGATGTGATGATGATGCATGTGTCACAGTGTGACCTTGAAACACACTTGAGGAAGACCTCTGCTTCCTCAGGCCGTCCGTCCGGGCCCCACCCTGTAGAGATGGAGGGAGCAGTGGGGGGTGGAAGAACACCATTTGATCACTGCTCCAGGGAGCACCAGGCCTACACATCATCTATATCCTGTTTGGGAAAGCAGCCTTTTGAAACCCATCTGCTCATGGATCCCAATGGCATCATCAAAGACACATGTGAGACAAGAGTATGCAACAAGAAAAGTCCGGAAACCAGCGACTGCTTTTCATGATCATATTCAGCATTTGTAATTAAGTTCCTGAAGAACAAAGTTTAGCAGAGAACAGTAAAGCTGAACATCACAAAAATATCTTAGCCAAAGAGGAAAGTAAATATATTACGGGAAATTTTCGGCAGCCACAGAGCTGATGTCTACCCACTCAGACATCCACTCATCATACATTCAGTATCTTCCTTTGGGGATTAACGGGTCAAAAACCAGATGATGTCTGGTTTTTGCCCCTATTTTTATATGCATAAAATCATGTGTGTTACAAGCATGTGACAACACTCAACCCACGCATGAAGACAGACAGAAAGCAATATAAAATCTGTTGAAACTAATAGGCATGAACAAGTGCTTTTATGGAAGAAAATAATTAAATTCAGACAAAAAGATGAAAGGCCCATGAGAGGAAAAAGTCATAGTTCTAATTTTGTCCAGAGACTGAATGACCCAAACTTGACTGAGAAAAAAAGAACTAAACACCTTATTCTAATATTCATGCTCTTAACTCGGACCATCACTATAATTCACTAACTACTATTATAGAAATACTCATGAGGTAAACATCAAATGAGTGATGCTCAAATCTCAGTGGTTGTGAATTAATAATAATGAAACATGATATTTCTGTCTGTATCATCCATCTGTTTTAATAGAACTGAATGGAGACAATTCCAACAATAAAAAACAAACAAACAAAAAATAGCTTACCACTCAGTCCCCATTTCATTCCAAACAATGACTTTAACCTATTATTTAAAAGGTCAAATAAATCATAGGAAGGAAAAGCATCTCAGTGTGCAATATTCATCATTTTATCCAGAATAAAAACAAGAATTACAGCTTATCAGTGAACTGAATACACTGGATCGCTTGTACAAATGACTCTGACAGTTGTATGGCTAACTATACTGAATAAGTATTAAAACCAGAGCATTTCAAATAACCATTAAATCATAATAATATACAACAATTATTAACAAAATGCTCCACAGTGGTTATTGCTTCACAATGAAATATTGGGTAGAAAGATTTACACTGGAGATTTGTGGCAGAGCTGTGTAATAAAAAGTTTTGTGACCAAAAAGGAAAAAAAAAAAAAAAAGATTGTCAAGGTTGTCGAGACACATAACGTGGGCCGTTAATCAGTCACGGAGCGGAGGGAGGCGGCTCCCTCAGGAAGCAATTAGCTGTGTTGGACCAGTTGCTAATAAAACACTTGGGTTACAAGCTACCCACAGCCCAGCCAGGCCAGGGAACCCAGGGCTGTGGGTGTATGTGTGTGTGATGTTTGAAGCATTACAGGTAGACAGAAAAACCACAGTAGCAGCAACTTGAGCACAGCAGCACTGTTCGTCTGCTTCAGTTGCTGTTAAAGTTATATTTCATTGAAAACCTGACACCAGCTGTGTAGAAAAATATGTATGGCTTTTTCAGACCATCACCATGTGCCACCATCACATTCAATGAACTGCAGTAATGATATGTTTTCAAAGTAAAAACACAGACATAAGAGTTGGAAGAATTGAGTTTTCATATATATTCTTCTTTTTATTCATGGTCATATACAGGGATCATCTTTAATTTGTTATAAGTTATTACAAATAAATGACATTGTCTTAAGGTGAAACACTACGGGGTACATTTTTATAGAATATATATCTCCATGAAACTTACCCTGTTGATTATTTAAACAAGTTTATAACAATGTATTGCAAGTTTTTAAGATTTGTGTGTAAATTAGGCAACGTCTAATTAAATACGTGCATACATTTTTAGTAGATAGATCTGAAGATATGACAAAGCCAGTTGTAATTTTTTTTTTTTTAATTTTGTTCAAACATAAGATGAAAGTAAAATTACAGAATAATCTCCAGATATATGCTTTCATTATGTAGGAAATCAAAATATATTGGCCGTAGCCTTTAAAATTAAATTTTCAACATATTTTAAAACAAAAAGTTGCATATGACAATCAGGCCAGGAATGGTTTATTAATAAATCTCTCTGTGTATATCTTTACAATATTGTTAAGTGTTTAACTGGAAGGTTTTTTGTAGTTAGGTGCTGAGATGTTTCTACCAAAAGTAATTTTGAGAAAATGGCATTTAAAGATTTACATATGAGAACTGAATGCATTTCAAAGGGAAAAAATGCTCAAAATCAGAATAAATGCTAAATAATAATAATAATAATAACAATACAAAATATTTTAATCTCATTAAAATTGATTATTTAATAACCTGGCAGGTACAAAATATACAAAAATTGATGACTGCATGAAACATTTATCTATTTTCCTGCCATGTTTCACCTTAAACATTTCAGAGATACAAATATTTTCTTCCAAATTTATGGACAACACTTTATATGATCCAATTTTCAACTCTGATTGTTCAAAATGGTACAAGGTAGGAAAACATTCATTAAATAACCACCTCCCCTGTGTTTAATATCGTATTTTTTTAACTGTTGCCAGCTGAAACATGCAGATATATAGCACAGAATATGATTCAAGTAGGAGTAGTAACCCTGTCATCATGATTTGTTTGTCATGAAACCTACAATTCATTGCAACTAGTTTCATCCAACATGACCACAGCGGGGGTTTAACTGCATTTGATGATTTTCATATTCAAATCCCAGCTAAGTTACTTTATCAGAAATAGCATAGGTTGGTTTGAGTTTGCAGACCTGAAAAGCATTACAGTATATCTATTAACTACGAACAATCTATTACCACACAATATGACACAACACTTATTTTTCAATAAAACTACATGCCATATATGAATAGAAAAACATGCAATTTATTATCAACAGCAAACAGGTTTTATTTTCCAGTTTTGCTGAACAACAGAATATCTCCAGAAGACTAATCTTGTGATTTATGTTATTTTCATGATTTTCAGGAAACAACTTGTCGTCTTGTCTCGTCATCTGAACCCGTTTTATCCTCATCACGAGGATCACAAGGGTCTTTGGGGGCCTAATCCAGCTACAACGGGTGAAGGTAGGGTACACCCTGTATGAGATGTCAGTTCATCACAGACATTTTACTTGTATTTTATGCATAAACTTCAAATTAGATCATTTCGACCCATATATAATGTGTTTAAAGCTATAGCTAGAAATACTGCTGTACGACTTCCGACTGGTTTTGTGCTGGAGGGTCACATTTAATACTTCCGTAATCTATGGATAAACTCATTTTATCATCTGACCTGCTTTATCCTCACTAGGGTCACTGGGGGCCTAATCCAGCTACAATGGGTGAAGGCGGGGTACACCCTGAATGAGTCTCCAGTTCATCTCAGGGCTGAACATATATAGACAAACAATCACACCTATGGGTAATTTATATTAACCAGTTAACCTATCAGTGCATGTGTTTGGATGGTGGGAGGAAACCGGAGTACCTGGAGAAAACCCACGCGGACACGGGGGAGAACATGCAAACTCCACACAGAAAGGTCTGATCCTGGAATCATACCAGGGTCCTTCTTGCTGTAACCACTGCACCACCGTGCCACCCAGAAGCAACTTCTCAATTAATCTAATGAATTTGATATATTTCTGAGCCTAAACTGAGTATTAGTGACTTTGAAGTTCCATCATAGACAGAAAAAAGTAGTGAATCACTCACTAAATGAGCTCATCACTTATGGCAAGAATCTGATTAAAAGGAAAAGTCATCAGCCTTAAACCTGCACAGGATGTTATTTGGTGCAACATCAAGTTTATGTTTTTTACAGTATGTGAGAACAACAGTAGGTAAAAGTCCAAACTATCACTAACTATTACAAATAATAAAAATATCATTGCACAATGTAACTAAACCTTAAATACAGACACAGAGAAAGCTACTCCATATCTGAAGAATATTTAGACATTGGGGGGGGGGGGTAGTAGATGTAACAAACCATATTCCCATGATGGTAAACCATTGGCCTCACTAGTGAGCCTAGAGTCCTGAATAAAGTGGCCAGCAGCCACTAAGAGGATCCTAAAAACCACCCCTTGTGGTGTGGCAAGCATAGAGTTAGATTAGGTTTCAACTCAGCATCCATGCTCTGCCAAAGCCTGGAGACTAGACACAACAAAATGAAACCGTTTAGGAGACAAAGCCCATGGAACGCCACTTCAAACTCTTTCCTGGGGGTGAGACAGGGTGAAAAGAGATAGAGGGAGGGGGAAGAGGAGGTGGAGGAGGAGGGGGGGTGAGAGAAACAGAGTA
Source organism: Siphamia tubifer (assembly GCA_020466265.1). Lineage (NCBI taxonomy): Eukaryota > Metazoa > Chordata > Actinopteri > Kurtiformes > Apogonidae > Siphamia > Siphamia tubifer. The sequence goes on along the minus strand of CM035790.1, from coordinate 29,505,307 downwards.
GGAGGACGATGTGGATATAAGTGGAAGCACATTGACAAGCTGTGGACAGCAGGCACTTCTCTACATGTTTAAAGCCCAGCCTGGGTCCCAGTGTTTAGGATGGATCTGTTGAAAAGACTGGTTACTGACTACACGCTTGGGACATATTTGATGGCATTTTGTAAGGATTAGTATCCACAAATGTTACCATTTTTCAGAGCCTGTAGAAGGTGTTAACTTGTGACCGTCATAAGCAAAGGCCCATTTGGCTAGCAAATATGTAAAGCTGTTCCTCTGAAATTGCTGTACTTCTTGTATAATGAGACTACAGTTGAGAATGTGTAGCTTATTAGTATGTTACAACCATACTGTCATTTTTATTTTTTTATTTTTTGCATGCTTCTGCCCACCGAATTCACCACGATTATAGAAGAAATAGATCCAAGTTAGATGTGTAACCAAGTCAGTAATCGCTGTTAAATCAAATTAGTAAGTCTTATTTTATTAATTTATTTTTCTACATAAATACAAAGGAAATCAACCACTGCTTTCTACAGCATGTCATAAAAAGATCCATTATTTGTAGTGTATCACAAATTAGGCTACATTGTGCTTTGGCAGAAAGACTATTCTTCAGGAAATGAAAGATGTGGAAAATATAAAGGCATTATTGTGACAACCTCCTCTGACTGTGCAATCCAAGGTTTGACTTCTTGAGGAATGTCATGGTGGTCAGTTTAAATGATTACTGACAAACATGGAGCATTTGGAAGTGCCAGCCAAATGCAATTAGTCATACCAGACACACGTAAACAGAAAAGGGGGTTTACAAAATCAAATCTGAACCTGACCGGTCAAACACAATGTGATAGAAATTTGCAGTGTTCCAAGACTAAAAATAAATCAAAAAAGATGTACTGTGATTCACCAGAATTCATGAGGATAAGTAAAACTCAGGTAAATAGTCAACATTCTCATATGATGTTCATCGAAATGTTTCTTACTTGGTTAAACGAACCATTGACTAATAATTGTTTAGACTGCAGCAGCAATGACCGCATTCAATTGATAAGTGCTTCCAAATAAGAATCAGAACACTTTAATAACCCATAAAGACCTAGTGCTATCTTTGTGGCAGTTCCATATTTAACATTTCTTAAATGATTTATCACAATTTATTGTAATATTATCATCTCTATTTAGGTATTTTTTCTACATTTAATTCACTGGTCATGTAGATTTTCATAAAAGCTCAGATTGAGGGTTAATACTCTGCCAAGGAATGGTGGAGTTATGTTTGAATTCACTGAATTGATGATTTGAATTCTGATTTTATGATCTATTGAATGCCTCCCTTTTGTTGATAGTAAAACATCACAGCTGTGAGGTCCGGATGAGCACAGGGCCATTGCCACTATCTTTTTTTTTAAATGTTTATATGTCTTTTATTTTAATTGTCTTTCAATGCATTTTAACCATTTTAATTTTCTTATACGTTTCATGTAAAGCACCTTGAATTGTCCTGTACATGAAATGTGCTATACAATTTGTACAATATGTACTCTACACTATATTGTATTATCAATATAATAATAAAATATAGATACGTATGAAAAGTATGCAAAATATAGTTTTATTTTTATTATTATAAATATTTGGTTATATGGTGGATTTATGGAAAAGCATAAATAATTTTATTGACAACACAGATTGATTAATTGTACATTTCTCACACAGTGCTATGAAGTCATTTGTTGTGGGAAAACGCCTGCATGTATGTATGTTTTATTGCACAATGAGGTGTGTCTGTGGGCCAGATTTTCACATACTGTGTGGTCCTGCCTCAAGAGGTGAGGAGAAGAAGAACCTCACCCTTAGTCAACAGAACTGGAGAGTGTGTTCTCTGGAATCTCGGTGGAGTCCTGACTTTACTTTTCCCAGTGAATGACACAACATGGAGAAAGAGAGAGCGAGAGAAAGAGAGAAACTGGAGAGGCATTCGTCCAATGACAGGAGAGATATTCCCAGGAAGGCGGGTTTCACCGATGTGATGAGTCAGCAAATATGAGCAAGGATGCAGTCACTCTGTCAATAGGCAGATGATTTAACAAAGAAAACAGAGGAAATGTTGTGATGTCCAAAGATGAGAGGACTGTGAGAAGAAGGGGAAGACCCAAGCAGTGGGAAAATCTGCATTATAATTCCTTCATTTTTGTTAAAACAATTTAGGTCAGGCGTGCCCTTCCCTTGCTCCCCTCCTGGCCTGAGGGTCTCCCCGGCACACATGTTCTGCGGCCAGCTTACAGCGATTAGCCAGGCCTTCCTCTCTGACAGGTGCACCGTCACGCTTTCATAAACCGGGTGAAGCCCCCTGTTACACCACAACATACACAGGACCCACTCGGTGCATCTTTGTGCCAAGATTATCTCTCTATGATGACGAACCGACAGCTGATAGAAAGGCAGTCAATCAAAGTGATCGATGATAATTAAACAGATGTGACTAGATATTCCTGTCAGTTTTAATCCGGATGAACTCTTTGTATATTGGTAATGATACCAAAACCTTATATGTCCTCCACAATTTATCGTCTTTGGGTTAACCACAGCCAGTGGCATTTCCTCATAGGAATCACACACAGCCAATATAAATTATGAACTCAAAAGTTAAAACAGTCAAATAAAACAGATATTAGACAGACCACATAATATGTCTTGAGTTCTGCAAAAATGAAGGAGCTTGCATTGAGAGCGTTTTCTCCCATTTAAATGGCCTCTAATTACTTTCAGTCTCGGGGAATCAACTTTGGTTTTTACAGTTGTAAGCACTTAAAGGAAAATTATATTCTTGGCACCTGAATTCCACTGTGGCACAGCTCTGCTTCCCATATCCACACCAGTCTGATCGAAAAAACACCGACAGCAGCACCGTGGCAGCCTCAGTGTTTGGCAGGAACCACAATGCAGCAAATGCAGAGAAGCAATAAGAATCATTAAAAAGAAGAAGAAGAAAAAAAAAAACTCCAGACATGCCGTCTGTCTGCTTTTCTATTTGCATTCTAGATGTGCAGGATAATGTAACACTGCTTAGTAGGGAGGTGAATGTAAAGAAGGATTTTTAAGAAATTACACTGAACAAAAAGAGTCACTGTAAGCAATTATGCTAACAAAACTGAAGCAGACATTCCAATAGCAATTTCTGAATCTGTTAAAATCATTTTATTCTACTGTATATGTGTGTGTAGTGTTCTATTACACCTTTATACACTACATCTACAGTACATGAACACAAGATCAAAATATATAGTGTAATATACAGACTAGCACCTCAACTGCCCGGCTACAATTGGTTAAAGACTTTCTAACTTATAAAATCTAAAATATAATTTTTGAGGCTTGATTTGACGTGTGCTGTAGATGCAAATTTGCACTTTTGCATGTTATTTTGCATTCAAAACTTCCCAGCTTGCCGTGGAAAATGAACTGTATAATGCACGAAGATGGACAGAGAGAAAGAGAGAGAGAGAGAGCGAGAGGGAGAGAGAGAGAGGTAGCTTTGAATAGCAAATAAGTTCAGTTCAGCTCTGTGCATTTTTCAATGCAAAGTGGCCCACTTGGAATGATACCTATCACTACACATGTTACTGTAGCTGCTGAAAAATAGGGAAATGAGTGGTGCAGATACAGCAGTTTGTTGGCATTGGCCCAAATTCTTATACTTCCCTGTTCTACCAGAGTTCAGTTTAGTTGTTTGCATGTTTTTTTTTTCCCCCTGATATGGCCCTTAAGTGTAAAAAAAATATATATAAAAAAAGATGAACAAAAACTAGGTTGCCATTTCCTATAAACATGATAGGAACTGTAATGTACAGGAATACATGACATTTTCTGCTTTGTCTCTCTCTGTCTTAGAAACACATGCAAATGCAAATGCAAAAAAAAAAAAATCTGTTTTGTTTGTGCTGTTGTCTAAACACAAAATCCTTATGGACCCCCCCTCCTCACTCTGTTCCTAACCCCCAACCCCCCAGCTGTGTCCCGGGGAGGTGAAACTCAAACCAGAGCGCAGAGAGCTCTCTCAACTCCTCAACCTCTCAACACATCCTCAGCACTACCCTTTGAAAATAAACCACGCCGGCAAGCCCCCGTCTCAAACTCTCGCCTCATATGTGAGCACACATGCCCCACACTCCACTGGGAGCTCTTTGGAGACTTCCCCGCCGCTGTTCCAGGAAGCAGATGTGAGAATGGCGGCGATCAGGCATGACGCTTCACTAGGCAATATAAAGAACATTACTCTCACAGTGAAGATCTGGAGGAGAGGTGAGAGGGTCTGTAACAGCCCAGTACTCGCTCAGATGACTCAGCTCGAAGCCAAAGGATCGGATCAGTGCCACATCACGAGCATATGGCTTCATTTTGTCACAAACATGAGTTGGATGCACGGCTTAGACAAATTTATCATGACAAATGAATTGATGTAAATGACTGTAACTGATAGTGATTTGAGAGTAATAGGCCGCAAGAAAAAAAAAAAAAAAAAAAGGAAAACCACTTAAACAATAACTTCCACACGCCCACGAGTGAACAGAGAGTTGATGAAATATTTAGTGATTTGATATAGACCAGTGACACGTTCTCGCAGCTTCCCACACTCTAAAACATGTGGAGAGATGGAGCTCCAGATGGCTAGAAGTCTACATTGTTAGAGATCCACCTTCTAATAATGATCTCTCTCACACTTGCACAAAAAATGGAATGTGAGCAGAGAGTGAGGAACCCAAAATGACCCAGAATGTATTGTTTGTACTATATCAGATGAACCACGGTGACAGATAAGAAAATGAATAATAACCCAGAGCGCTGCATGTGGAGAGGGAACCGTGTCTTGGTCCTTAAGGCTGCAGGAACGGCAGGTCTGTCTTGGAGGAGCCCTAGGGGACTGTGTGACAACGCTGTGATGAAGCTGATATCATGTCACTGAACTCTAGCATCTGAACACGAGCAGGGCCACTGACCCATGAAAAGAACTGCAGTCATTCAGAAATGATGGAAGGAATAACAAATGGATGAATGCTGGAAGTTATTTTGTCATTTAGGACAGATGCAGTCAAAATGAAAATGCTGTATTGAGCTTTTTTTCCCCACTTTTTTTTCAATTCAGTTTCATGAACTAATGTGTTATGTACAGTATGTTTGTTTTTTTTTAAAAACATGACTTTCATATACATTTTTATAAGGAGTACATATAGAACATGTGAGTTTCATCATATATATTATAAAACCTTGACTACTACATGATATGCTCAGACCCTCATGCATGACATGCACAGTATGATCTGATCAGATGATTTGAATTACTTTATCATGTCCAATAATGAAGTATAAATTAATAATCTAATTAGTAAATAATAATTTAAGTTATTGCTTTTGTAATGTTTTATCTTGTGTCCTCGACCTCTAGACTGAACTAATAAAAACATTAAATCAAAACTCACCAACCAAGGACCAGAGGCAGCACATACAGTAATAGGTAGAGATCAGCTGGGACGAAACATTTGCAGCATAGAATTATAAAAATAAACAGAACTATATGTATCTATTCATAAACTAACAACAGTCATCCAATCGTAATGTTCTCATTTGTGACATTGGTCCATTGAAGGGCTTTTAGGATATAAAAATAGTAAAATGGTATATGTCATATATTGTTGTCCCATAACTGTTGTGTTTGTATTGATATAATTATAACCTGGGATGCAAAATGTAGCCGCGTGTATTCTGGGTCAATGGTAATCTCTAAACCCATTTTAGTACAAATTCAACCCATAGTTTTGCAGCTAGATCAGGGCTGTCAAACTTATTTTCTTCAGGGCCCACATTCAGTCTGATTTGATCTCCAGTGTCAAAAAATCTAAATATTTTACTGTATTTTACTGTTTTTACACTAAAACACGGATAAAGTCTGCAGTTCTCATCATTTATAGGTAACTATGGTCATGTTTTACTGGTCAAACCCAATATAGATCTAATTATTCTGTACGTAGTACGCAAATTAAAATAATTTTTACACCATTAATATCTGCATTGTTATTCATCCTATGGGCCGCGTTTGGCCCATTATATGTTTGACACCTGTGTGCGAGAGTGTTAACAAACAAAGAAACAAAGTGAACCAAAAACAATACCCATTGCCTCCCCTTCAGAGGGTGGGGTAATACTGAGGCATACAATAATCTATTACACCTGTCATGTTCAATACATTTACATAACTTGCTGCATAGCGCAGAGTTTCTATTGATGATCATTGGCAATCAAAACTTACATACTGGTTCATTCAGTCTACAGTATATGCATCCCAAGAGGCAAAACAAATTTTAACCTTTTGTTGGTCAGCTCAACCATTTGGTAGAGGTAACTTTGAACCCTGATATGTAATCTAAATTTAAGCCCTTTGACACCAAACTTCTTGGGCAGTCAATGATATATTCAGCACATGCTAGTGTATATATATATATATATATATATATATATATATATATATATATATATATATCACCAAGGAAGAAGATCATAACTGTGACAACACCTCTGCGATGACCTTTTCTTTTGGACACAAAATTGCAGGCAAGTTTGATTTTTTTTTTCATTTTATTTACTTTTACAGAGTCTATTGTACATAAATAATCATCATCATGTTTGAGAAATACTTTGGTATTCATGTAAGAATTTTTTTTTAAAACATGCTCAATCAAATGGTAGAGATGACAGTAAAGGGTCATGAAATGCTAATGCTAATCGCTAATGCAAAGATACACAATACATCTAATTTGAACCAAGTCACAAATGATGTTGGTAAGATTGGTGAAGGACAAATGTTTGATTTTTAATACTTTCATTAAATTTAGGGTCAGTAAAAAAATAAATAAATATATATATATATATATATATATATATATATATATATATATAATATATATATATATAATATATATATATATATATATACACACACACACGTTTTATGTTATAATAGTCCCTGTGAGGTGGAAAAAGCCAATTTTTTTTTTTTATTCAGATTTTTGTAGTGTGACCAACAAAGGGTTAAAAACCTCTGATGTATACAAACATTGGCCTTCATGGTATTGCCATAAAAAAGCATCACACTGCACAGCTTCCCTTCATAAACACATGCACAGAGACATGCCTAAAGAGACGTACATGGACGCAAGCTGGAAACGAGCATCACAGATATCAATGGAATTATAATAGCATTCTTCCTGTTTAAATAACGACAAGAGTTGCTTAAGAACAAGTGGAAACATACATGTGACTCAGTGTTGATTAATCGTCAACTAGTTGGTCACATGAGAGGAATGGCTGCAAGTATTTGAAGGCAGGAATACTAAGTGTGTGGGACAGTGGGCTCTTTCAGGGTGCAGTCCTGCAGGGCATAAAGCATATGAAATGACATTCTGGCATATTGAGGGCAGACATATTTGCAGGACAGAAGAAGTTATTATCACTGTGGTTGAATTATTGTACATTTGTAGGGGTTATGGGTATACTGACGTGTGGGGGAGGGAGCAATGTGCGTCAAAACTTTCATTAAGCATACATAGACTTCTCTAAACTCCACATATTCTATGAGACTAAATAAAAGCTCTGAAAGACGACAGCTCTCCATATTGTCCAACTCCTTCGCATCCTATTACCATATTTCTTTTATGATTATCAAAAAGCTTGTTTATGAGACATGACGGCAGAGAGAAAACATATGCAGAGTTAATACAAAATTCATCCATATTTTGGTTGAAGTTTGCATAAAAAAGCAGCTTGTCTGAAGCTGGAGCTAATTAAGAGTGTAGATGGAGACGATAAAGCAAAAGAAACATCATTTTTCATTTTTCAACTTCAATACTTCATTGTGCCAAGAGCCCTTTACATTCTTGCATAAAAAGTACAATAATAAAGCAAATGTGTATCGGTGAATGTTCTGTCGCTAAGGTCCAACTTTGTGTCCCCTGCAGAAAAAGATGGCGTGACACCTGATCTTTTATCCTCTCTATCTCCTACCACCTCTTTGAGCCGCGCAAATCCGGATGAGGCTCATCTTACCATCGTCCCCATTGCCATGCAAAAATCCAACATTTTGGCAGCGCTCTGATCTGTTAACATGTTGACCTAGCAAAGCTGACAGGATCTTCCTTCACTTTCTTCAACACTTTGACTGGCCTTGTTATTACTGTTGATAAAGAAAACTTCCTACCAGGAAGTCACGAAGTAACAACTTAGACTCAGCAGAAGGCCTTAGTGAGGCAGCACTTTGGTGGTGTTTGTGTGTCGATTAAATAATTGCGCTTATTTTCTAACTTTCTGCCAACAGTCTTGTACCAAATGAAGGGATCCAGTGATGCACACTTATTTGAGTGGGCAGTATTTCCACTGAGGCAGTCCTCTGACATGTGCATATTGCTGCATTGCTGTTTAGTGGGTGTTAACTGTGTTTGTATTTTGACATGGTATAATGTTTGTTTGTGTGTTTTGCGGTGGGGTAGGGGTGCTCTGAGGATGTGCGTGTGTGTGTATGTTTGTGTGTGTGTGTGTGTAGGTGGGGGAGGGAGGCACAGCTCTGCAGCCTGATATTCTGGGAACGGCAGGGTGGCGTTGTTGACCCACCTGCTCCCTTCTCTCTTCAGCTGGATCTAGTCGGATTTCAGCAGCTGCATCCCCTCACAAAGCACCTCTTTGTAATCTTCCCAAGGCGCACAAATACAACTGCAACCAGGAGAGGAGAGAGGAAGGAGGAGGGAAGATGGACAGTGGAGACAGAAAGGGAAAAAGGGCGGTAACTGTTTTGCTGGTGTACCAGTCTCACTATCAGAGCATACTGTGTCTTTAAGTAAAGTTACATACAGTAAAAGATGCAAACAAAAAAATAACAAACACTGACTGACTGGACTATAGCATTTACACTTCCACCTGTGCACATTCACGTATGCAAAGGCAAACTGCATGGTTTGAGAAGTCAGAATTATTTAAATAAGACCGTTCAAATGTATATGCAAAGCACATTTGCAAATTTATGCCCTCAAAGACAAAATGTGAAAGTGACGTGTGGCCTCATTTGTTTTCCATTAGCAAAAAATTTCCCCCTGTCACTCTCAGCTACCATGGATCTCACACCTTTGGATTATGCCTTGTCAAATACATATCACAGCACAATTCACACTACACAGCGAAAGCCCTCGCCTTATTTCATGGCTTGAAAATCCAAGACTTTAAGTCGTACTCCTTAGAATTTGCATCCCCAAAAACAAAATCCTGTTTCTCCACATCTTGCAGGCATCCATTGGTCCCTGTGGCTCAAACCCAGACTCACCGGTGGCAAAGGAAAGGAGACGTCATTAGGAGATTAACTACGGCACAACTTTACTGCCATCATAAAAAAAATGTACCTATAGGTTTGAGGCCATAAATGCACCTAAAATGGGACGGGTAAGTGGGGGGCCCGGGTCATTGGGTCTCATTATTAGGCCAATTCATCCACAGTTGCACAATTGAGTTATACCTATATGTGGACAGCTCATGGGCTACTCCATAATATTCAACACTACACAGATATGACATGTGTGTACATTCTATAAAAGAGAATTCTGCTTTTAATTATTGATCTATAAATGATAAATCCACACTCCACACCACTTCACACCAGAGCTTTAAATTGATAACACTCACTCATGCAAGACAACAATGGCATGCTCCTCATAAAATTGATGAGAGGTATTCTTTTTTTGGAGGCATCTTATTAATGAGTGAATGTAGAGCTCAGGAGATTTACATTCTGTGTTACAGAAACCAAAGCTGCCCCAAGGGTTGCTATTAACCGACACAGTAGGTAGACAGAGAGGGTAAAGGGCACTTCTAATATTCCCTTAACTTAATGTCACTAAAATACTGTAAGTAGAAAAGTCTCATTTAAATGTAATAAACGGAAAAATATTGCAGTTTATATTAGACATAAACAACATAATAACCTTTGACATTGGGAGTGATTGCCCTAAAACACACACACACACACACACACACACACACACACACACATACACACAGAGAACAGACACAAACCCACATATGCAGAAAGGTAATCCAAGGTGAATGGAGTCAAATGTTGTTGATCTGACTGTCTACGGCTGATATGTAATTTCATCTGTGCACTGATAGTCCTCAAAGCTGAATAGAGCCACAAGTCGATAAAGGTTAAACACTCTGAACTTCACCAAAAGCAGTACTGTGATCCAGAGTGATCTGAGCCTATGTATATGCAACTCTAATTTCTCTGTAATTTGTAAATTACATATAAACTGCTCAGGATTAGCTTGACACTACAGAAAGTGGGGGAGAGTACTACAAATCCAAAACAAGCAACTTGTGGGGAAAGTTAAATTCCTCTGTGAATGGAAAGGTCTTGGACTTTGTGGGCCAATGAAAAGACTCTTTATATGCCCCATACTACACAAGTACTTCCGTGTACTCTATTGTCCCCGGTTAGAGCCCTGCACCTCTTTAAAGGGAACAGGAAGTGACCTCCTTGACCTTGGACTCTCCCACATCATGTGACCTGAAGCTGTGAACGACCAAGTAGTCAAGTCCAAATCTCCAAAACACGTCATAAAGTCGCCACAAATAAGCTCCTGTACTTTTAACATGCATCCACATTAAGGGTTTTACATATAGACTAAATAATTGCATTTTTATTTATTTATTTATTTAACCAGGAAGTACCATTGAGATCAGAAATCTCTTTTTCCAAGCGAGACCTGGCCAAGGTTGCAGCCATACAAAGTCTAAGTGATGTAAAAACACAAACATAATACACAATGAAACTATACAATAATACATAATAAATAAATATACACAAATAAAACACATTAACACTTATTCAGCCTCACGGGATGTTTTACAAAAATATCAGCAGAAGTCAAATCCAATAATGGATCATTTTTGTCCTGTGAAGTGTGAAAATAAAGACATTAAAAGAGTCAAACTGATATGGTCTAGATTTTTTAAAGCTACTTTAAGGTTCAGCTCCATCTTTACTGATGAACTATTTCAAGGCTAATGTCAAGTGTTGCTCTTAAATTTTAAAGCATATTTTGATTTAAAAATGTTCATAATGTGATTTAACTTTTCCCACTGTTATTATTTTATTACTCTATTTCAGATCATATCAGGAAATAAAATGAGTGTGACATCCCTGATCTTAACCATTTAAATATCCTGTATTGATCAACCTGTAGATGTAAATGTTGTTTAGTTCTTTTTTAACCCTTTAAACTTCCACTCAATTTTGCCTAAATTTCTTAATAAAGTAAATTAAATGTTATTCTTGAACCATTTTAATAACATGCAGTTGGTGTTTGCTTATATTATAAATAAAAAATATTAAGATGAAAACTGGGATAATGGAGGCGGGTCTTGTTAAATGATGCAACAGATAAAACATTTGTGGATATTTTTTTGATGTTTGGATTTGTTTTGGATTACATTTGGACTATTTTGTTTGTTTTTGTTTTGGATGTTTTTGTTGGACTATGACTGTGTTTGTTGGAATATGGTTCCTCTGTGGATAATTATGAAACATAAAGGTTCAGATCAGCTGTTTGTCATTTGTATTTTGAACAAATGAGTGATTGTACCTGCTGTGGATATTTTATCTGAAAGTGGTTTATTTTATATCTTCCGATGTGTGAGAATCTCTGTTGTCAAACTACATTTGGGACAGGTTTGGCCGGTTTGATTAACATTTTTGAGTGACTACTTCCAGCCTATATGTGGACCCTTGGAAGTTTAAACGGTTAATATAACATCTGACAGGCTAATGTAAAAGACTTTCTTTCCTTGTTGCTTTGCATGTCTATAGCAGTCATACCAACAGTTGGAAATAGTGAAGTGGTAACCAGGAAATACCCTTTACCTATAACCACTGGAAACTGTTAGCAAGTGCTTCCTTCTTTTCCTGCCTGAGGCAAGTGGTGTCTGTGTAGCAGTTGGTCGAGATACTACACATCATGTGTTTAAAACAAAAACGTCAAGGCGTGGATGCAATATCCAGTCATGTTAAATTAAAGTACACAGGTGTTTTTCATTTACGACCACTGACTTTTGGCTTCTTTGGCTTCTTTTATCATGTAGAATATAAAACCCTGTTATTAATGGGTACTGTAATAGTTCTTCACACATCAGTGAAGCGTGTTTCTAAATCAGCTGCAAAAAAAAAAAAAAAAAACTGTTAGAAATGGAAAGAAGCTTCAAACCAAGTCAGTGTTTCCATCATTCCTGTATTGCAATGTAATAACTTAACAGTGGTTTTACAATATCACTATGGAGTGGAAGGATGCCAGCCTATTTCGTTTAAAGACAGTCCTGCTAAGCTCCATGGTGATGACATCTCACACACCCTGATTCAATTTGAGCCTTTTTGACAACAGATCTGAGGCTCTGTACTGTTCTGTTGCTGACCGTGTCTGGTGCTAATCTCTGGATAATGTTGCAATGCTGTTTTCTCCTGTTAGTAATGTGCACCCTGATGAGTGTTTATGGGGGCATGAGGATATCTGCTGACTAAACCCAGTATGTATGACAGCCCAGTTGTTAGAATAAAATGCCACCAATGTATATTTGTACATGTGGTGGATATGTAGAATCTCAAAAATAATCTACTTCTTTCTCAAAGTTTGGGAAATAAAAGTGCTATGGTTACAGTTAGGAGAAGGTGTGGTTTAAAATACTGTTAAATATAATGACAGTAGTTATTTCACATTGCATCTTCATTGACCTTTTCTGTATCCAGGTCCTAATTTCTTTCACAAAAAGTGAACAAATCTAAAAAACAAAGCTAAACCATATGACTGTGAACTGAATCAAGTTCTTTTTGCAAAAAAAAAAGCAAACTATTTGGTTTACTCATAGTTTACATCGCCATTTATGTTAACATTTATTTAGTTAGTTAGTTATTTTTACCTAAAAGGGGCAATTATTCAAGCCTCATTCCAAAGAGTGTTTACTTTTCCATTTTAAGAATAAATAAATAAATAAATAAAATTTAAAAAATCTGTATCGGTCCCTCTCTGATCTCTGATTTTGACCAGAGATATGTGATTTTCCAGCATTCTCTTGGCCTTGTTCCAACTTTTTAGAGATGCACTTCTACCATACATTTTAGAATTGTCTTAGTGTCTTAAATATCTGTCATATGTTTTCCATGTATATGACATTTCCACATCGACACATGCACATTTCCATTCAAAACAGCATCCCAACCTTTTTGGAAAATTTATTTTTCCCATGGTTTTTCAGGTAAAAAAAAAAAAAAAATCTATCACAGATAAAGTGTAATTTGCATAATGTTAAGCAATATAAACAAAAGTAATGGAATGTTTTACAACTATGTCATTGAACATTTATGATCCAACACAGACGCCCTAACTAGCTTTTAATTATGCAGTAAATTAACCCACATCAACCTATGGAAATAATTTCAGAGCTATAACAGCATGTAATGTATTATAACATTCACGTAGATGATCAGAACCCCTTAATAAAACTAGCAGCAGGTGTGCATATATGTTTGTTTTTTTTTGTGTGTGTGTGTGTGTGTTGCATTTCTGTTCAAGGTTACAGACAGGCTGGAGACAGACTGACTAACTGCAGCTCATAAACATCCAAAGTATTGGCTGGTATACTAAAAGCTTAATTGGAGAATTTGATCCACCTCAACAATAATCATTTTAATAGCATGTAAATTATCCTGTAATATATGAATTGTACACAAGAGATTTAGTTTTTTGTATTGCGCCTGCCCACGTACAGTACACACTTGCTACACACCAACATTGTGCGCTGGCATCTTTGTGTATGCATGTGCAGTTTTGCTCAATCTCTTGCTTATAAAAGGGACATAAAAAAAAAAAAAAAACAGTGCAAATGTGTTTTATTCTTGTTTTTAATTATGTGTAAATAAAAACAATCCATCACAGTTATCTTAGCGCTGGGAGGCAAAATCCCTACAGCCAGACAAGTCCTCTAAATAGTCTCGCTATTGTGGATCAGCCTCCCATTTCCCGTAAAGTCAAGGGGTGGGCTCTCTGTCTTCTCACCGCCCTTGAGCCCTGTCCTAAAAGTCTACATGTCCCGCACCATCTAATTCACAGGCAAATTAGGGAGATGATTTATGAGAATGAAGGATCAAAAAAGTAGACAATGTGGAAGACTGAGCACACCGCAAGTTTTATTCAGAACATATGCTGTGAAGATGAGAGGGAAGAAAGATGGAAAGGGGGGGGAGTGCAGATCAGAAAGTGTAAAAAAAAAAAAAAAAAAAGAAAAAGAAAAAGAAAAAAAAAAACCCACATACACCCCCGCTCCTCCTGGGACAACTCAAGAGACAAGATACACCATGGGAAGTGTCGTTTCTGTTCAGCGTCTTAGCATTTACGCCATCATGTCATAAGAAAATAATGTGGGATTGACATTTCCCCAGCTCATGGGTGTTTGTAGATGTGTTCTGTGATAATCAGCCCTGAGCATCACCTAAAGGAGCCACTGCAAAGAGACAAGTGCATTATTATCGTCATGTTGTAAACGCATGTGTATCCTGACAGGAATCATTGCACCCAGACACCTTCTGGCTCTCTGTGGATCAGTGATTTACAGATAAGCTTCAGGAAATAAGGAAGTATCTAAACAAAATTCCTACTTACCAGAACCACTGTCATAAAACTACAGCTGCTTCTTAAAACTCCTTCTCCGTGATCTCTAATTCATATGAACACGCCAAAGTATCACGAGCAAAACCGCTGCCTTGCAAAACAGTTACGTGTCAGGGAGAAAACACAGCAAATAATCTGGAAACACTTGAGCTCTTTTTATACTCCTGACATTAAAAACGAGTGTGGTCGAAGGCCAAACACACCCTGAGACATTTTGGACTAATTGTTTCCTTCAGTTTCGAGCACTCCCCCTTCAATCTACGACCCCCCCCCCCCACACCCCCACGCCATACATCCCCCTCCTCTCCACCTCTCTGCATCTACTAATAGGTTTAAGTAAAACCTGCAATTGGTCCAGTAAACCCCTCATTATGGTGTTTTAATAGAATGAATTTAGGATAGTGCGGGGTGAAGGGTCAATGGAAGGTCCTAACACACAGCAGCTGTCGGGGGGAGGGGGGATTGGACTGTTGATTAGAACCAGTGGAGTCAAACATCCCCGGGTCCTCGACCTCACTAAGTAGACAACCTGGAAAATACATTTGGCCCCAGACCAAAATGGAAAACATCCCCTCTGCAGGTTCCAGAGGGAAAGGGATGAGTGGAGATGGAACAGAAAGGGAGGACTAAGAACATCCATCACTGAGCGTCCACTTTAATGTGGGTCTGAACCACGGTGGAAAATCCTCTGAAGCCTTTAACCTGAATATGTTAGAATATCACAAGGCATCGAAGGATCCTCAGCTTTGCTTTGCGTATGGTTGGAAAACAGCAAGAGGAACGAACACCGATAATGCTGTCATGAAATGGACAGAGTTTATTTTAATGTGTATTAATGATATGAAATGGACAGTTTAGTTTGATATGTGTATTACTACTATGAAATGGACAGAGTTAATTTTGGTCTGCAATACTGTCATAGAATGGGCAGGGTTTATTTTACTGTATATTAACCATTTTAACTTCCAAGGGCCCCCATATAGGCTGGAAGTAGTCATTCAAAAATGTGAAGCAAACCACCCAAACCTGTCCCAAATGTCACATGACCTAATGTAGTTTGACAGCGGAGATTCTCACACATCAGAAGATATAAGCTAACCTGACTGTCACCAGATGCTATCTAGACCATCTGGGACCAATCCGTTTTCAAAGGAGGGGCCTTGCATGTGATTAGATGAAAAATGGGCCCGTCATTTGACTGACACGCCGCTTCAGCCACTCATGTTGAACTCAAGCCGTGAATCACATTAGCCATCACACTAGCCATCACACTAGCCATCACACTAGCCACAACGCCGCCCAGTCATGGGATAGTCCCATCCTTTGCTCATCTGTTTTGAAGAAAACCTGAACCTCACGGTACTCAGACAATTGCGTGAGCATAGGGAAACGCAGCCAGATGATGTGAGTCAGGTTAGATATAATTCACTTTCAGATAAAATAACCACAGCAGGTACAATCACTCATTTGTTCAAAATACAAATGACAAATCTGAACCTTTGTCTCATAATTATCCCCAGAGGAACCACAGACATAGTCCAACAAAAAACATCCAAAACAAACAAAAAAAAAAGTCCAAATGTAGGTGAAAACACATCAAAACATCAATAAATATCCACAAATGGTTATTGCATCATTTAACAGGACCCGCCTCCAATATTCCAGTTTTCATCTTAATGTTTTCATTTGCAATAGAAGGAAACACCAATTGGATGTTTTCAAATGCTTCAAGAACAGCATTCAATTTACTTTATTTAAGGCGTCATTCAAATGGTTATATTATTTATATTTCTGTATTCTCCATTGTTATTGAATATATTGTGTGTTGGTTCTATTTTTTAAAAATCTGGATTTATTTGTTTCCAGCTGTTTTTGGAAGGTAGAAAGATTACTTGAGGTGGAACAACAGAGTTTACCAGTGGTCGAGGTGTCTCTAATTGGCTCAGAATGTGTGAAGGAACACTCCCCCTTCCCCTATCACTCTGTGTGTGTTTACCTTCCCAGAGTAGCATCCAGCTAGGTTTCGTGCTGTCGCTTGGTCTGAAAACGTGCAGGGAAAAAAAATGGCGAACTCATTTTTTTCCCCTTTTTTGCAGAAACTGTGGCGTCATCTTCTCTTGTAGATGCTAATGCTAATGCTACTTCACATTGGCTGCAATGGGGGACGGGTTTAACCCCACGTGGGTGACGCTAAAGTCCTCGCGACGTGTAGTGGACAGGCTTTTTCTGAGTGGCTCGTTTCTCTGTGTTGTTTTCTATGAACGGTAAATACAGCCAGTGGAGGTGACACAGCACTTTCAAATGCAGCATGTGTTGGTAACTCGAGGTAACCCATCAGATTCCAAAAGGAGCGTGGAAAAGTGATTCCTAGTGGAATGACACCTTTAAGAAATTTAGGCAAAATTGAGTGGAAGTGTAAAAGATTAATGATATGAAATTGACAACTTAGTTTGATATGTGTATTAACTGCTTTGAAATGGACAGTTTATTTTGACGTGTAATACTATTGTGAAATGGACCAAGTTTACTTTTTTGTATGTGTATTATTGTTATAAAATGGACTGTTTATTTATGTGTGTAAAACTGTCAAACAAATTGGCAGAGTTTATTTTGTTGTGTAATACTGCTTTGAAATGGACATTTAATTTTGATGTGGCATACTGTCATAAAATGGACCAAGTTTATTTTGATATGTGTAGGATTATTGAGTTTTGTGCGGGCTTCGTCAGAATGTATTTTGGATATGTATAGCTGAAACTTTTCAAATAGATTTTTCTTTTTTTATAGTGATTTTTCTTGTTGCATTGTTTTAAATATTGATAGTTGAAATATATAATGAATCAAACCAAAACAATATTTCTAAAACCACATAAATAATCTCCGAGGGTCCATAACTCGTCTTCACTTTGAGATGATTTATTTTCAATTTGACTAACAGTTCGACTACAGTTCCTATTTGAATTAAACCAGTACATGGATTTACACTAGTTGTTTACAACAGATAAAACAGTTACTGCTCTGCATTTATTAACTGTAACTGCATTATAGTTGTAAATGTTTTGGTTATATATGAAAGAGATTAAAACTAAAAAAAAATCCCAGCATGAATCAATTTATTGTCATTTTGAATTAGTGAATGGTTGACCCTCCTCATTCTGGGTTTGATTTTAGACCACAGACCAGAAGTTGAGGGACTGGAACTACATAGAAGGATCCTATATCCACTAAAATATTTTGTTTTAACCAGGACCGGTTCTGGTCAATTTGGTGCCCTAGGAGAACATCCCTGTTTCCTTTTTGTGGAGTTAGAAATTAGCATCTGTCAAAATTATGAGATATTAAGTCAAAATTATGCAATAAAAAGGCCAAATTATGTAATAAAGGTCAAAATAATGAGATACAAAGTCATAATTATGAGATAAAAAGTCAAAATTATGTCATAAAAAGCCCAAATTATATGATAAAAAGTCAAAATTATGAGATAAAAAGTCAAAATTATGAGATAAAATGTCAAAATTATGCGATAAAAAGCCTAAATTCCCAGTCACTAAGCACAACCAGAATTAATCCATATATAAGGCGCTCTGTGAGAAAATTAAAGTATTTTAAGTGTGGAAAATATGTTACCTTAACATTGTAATTCTGTGGGACTTGGCGACCCCAAGACATCTGGTGCCCTAGGCAACCGCCTAGTCTGCCTATGCCTAATGCCGCCCGTGGTTTTAACATGACTTAACTTCCACACTGACCATCCACAGTACCTGGATCAGGTCAGTGTTTTGGTGTCGATGGACAAAATGAGGAGCTTTAAAAAAGACGGAGCAGAAGCTTTGTATCCTTGTATTTGCCGCACCCTTTTCACGTAACCCTACCGTACATGTGACTATCATCTGCCCATTCAACATGGACACTATATTAAAGATGATTCGGTTCTAGTATTCCCTGTTAGCAGCAGTTAATGTTATCAAATTCTGCTTTTTATCATGCTACTACTAATCATATTCACATCAAGTGAGCTCAATTTAAAAGAATTCCTGTGATGTTATCAGCCCTCCTGGTCATGTGAAATGCAGGCATGTTGAAAGTGAAGTTTCTCAAAATGTTAGAGTGGACAGAGGTCATTTTTAATCTTCGAAATGAAAAATTGTTAATAACGACGATGGAACCAGGGGGTGGTGGTGGGGTGGGGGGGGTCTTACTCGTTTTCCTTCAGGGGACACATAAAACCCATTTTGATCTCAAGTGGACCAGACTAGTAAAATAACAAGATAAGAACCTATAATTACTGACAACTCCAAACTTTTCTCTTGGTTTTCATGCAAAAAATAATATGAATCTGTGAAAATTATTCATATTTACAAATAATCAAAAGAAAAACCTGAACAAACTGACATTTTTATAACAAACGTGTACATTTATTAAGTGATGTCAGGCACAAAGAACCCTGCACCTTGCACATATATGGACAACTTCCTCTGAAAACGTGATACTATGGGATTGACCTTTCAAGGTTGCTCAAGGTCAAACATCATTATGCCATTTTGGAACCTAGATGTAGTTTAATAGTAATTAATAGTACTTTTCACCGCTCTTTTTGGAGCTACAACCACTTAAAATCATGTGAACCTCATTATGATCATTTATAATTAGTCGTGATCTGCCTTAGCAGAGTCTGGACACTTTTCTAGTTTCTTAATGCAAATATTTTTTCACAATTTAATAGTTGTCAATATTTAAGGCCATAGTTTAATATTGTTTGTGGAGTTATTAATACATTATTATGCTAGTATTTAATTTTACATTACACTGGGTTGAATATGGCCGCTGAAATACTATGAATCCAACACTTTTACCTCTTAATATCTTTTGTGTAATTTTTGCATTTTGCAAATTCATCCTATGGGCCAGATCGGAACCTGTTAGCGGGCCAGTCTTGACCTGCAGGTCTCATATTTGACACCCCTGATTTGACCACCTTATCTGATATTTCACTGCTAAAGAACAAAAACATTCTTGTAAAAACATTGTGTATTCATCACTGCATTGTTGTGTTGTGGCGTGCCTATAACATCTGCACGCACTGACTGGAACGTCTATCTTCATGTGTGTCATTTTTCCATTAAGTTTTAACTCTGGGGAGTCACATTTGAAGAAGAATCACTTTAGAGAGACTGCATGTTTCAATTAAAATATGTCTGGCGCCGTTATATTGATCACATATTGTAAGAGAAATTAATACGGTACATTCCTCTATTGATATTGTGTCTATTCGCTGAACAGATCAAAATACTGCGGTGACTGTTGTTGATGTGAAATGTTTATTCTACAGCTGTTATGTTTACTTATATTCTAACATATATCCAGACCTTCCAGTTGCATTTGCTGCAACTGTAAATTTTACACTAATTACCTTCTTTCAGAATGAGTGAAACCAAAGATAGAAGTGGTCTGGTTGATGTGGTGCAGGGGTGAAATACGGCTTGTTAGCAGCCCAGGAGCTTATTCCACATGTGGTTAGTCCGTGGTTTGGATAGTCTGGGTGAGAGGGAGGGCATGCCAGTCCCCACAGTTTGCCAAGTTTACACTGACTCAGTGTGCAATCAGTAAGATTATTTAACAGAATGAAGGCCTGCTGTTTGGGTTAGGGTTAGGGTGCAGTGGTGACTGAAGAGACACGAGTTTCCACAGTTATTTCTCATGTGGAATATTTTCACAGAACATCCATTGCGATTTTGTAAACTTATATATTGCTTCACAAAATGTGGGGGTTGTAATATATCATAGAGTCAACATGCACTCAGTGTGTTGTGTTGAGGAAAACTGCAGCTAGAAACTCAGATAGAGGAGTGTTTTTGCAAACTTGGTGATCTTCATGAACTCCTCATCAGGTTCACATCAATCTACCCGCGCCTAAAACAGTTCGATGCTGTTGCAGTTTATACCAATTTAACAGTTAAACGTCCTCCTTCAAATAACTTGGCTGCAGTGTAGAAATATGCCTAAGTGTATTAAAACACAGAAGCGGAGACCAAAGAGAGCAAGATTCCTGTGGGTGACTATGTAATTTAATTTTGAATGCACATTAGGAGCCAGAGAGTATAATTTACATGTGGGGTAGAAGTGACTAAGGCCCAGGAGAGATGGGCTAACATGCTCAGCTAAGGCCCAGAACAAAAAAATATGAAAAAGCTTTAAACTGGTCTTTCCTTTGAGATGCATCTTGTAAAAATAGGAAAATTAAAACCTTCCTTCACTCTTTGGGACACTTAAGGTTCATGCGTGGTTACCTCTCCTCTGTCCTTCCTTCCTTTTCTAATCAAGAGCCCAGATCCCACAAACTCTGGCCATAGTTCTCCCCACAATACAGGGAGACATGAAGAGAGGGGGGGGGGGGATCTGGGGTCTGTTTAACTCTGTCTCCTTCTCTCTGTCTTTTCTCCTCTGCCAAGAAACTGAGGCTGTCTCACAGCTTAGCAGGGTCTGACAGCTGCTGTCACTCATGTGGTGCTCATGCTGGGTTTTCTTCATATCACCTGAGACGAGCTAATGTTTAAGGAGGCATAGGAGCAACTAATGACATGTTGTCCCTCTTCTAATTTTACATTAACCCATGAAGACCCAACCATAGCAGCAACCAAAATCATTCTATCAATACATGTGAATAATTGGTGTAAAATGCTTTAATTCAACTTTTCATGGTCATCAGGTATGACCCATTTGGATATTCAGATGGTTCAATGGTTCACCAGTAAAACCCATCAAGTTTGATAAATGATAGTGGATGGAGATGCTTGTTTTATGTTCAATTAATGATGTATTTTGAGGAAAATGTCAGGTTTTTATTCAGTCTTCTATGTTTCTGATAAAATAACTCAACTTTAATCAGATTTTTTTTTAATAATCAGTACATTAAATATTGGAAAATAGCAGATTTGTATTGGAAACATACAAAACACAGTACATTATTTTATGATAAATGGTGACAAATCACTTAAAACATTTTAAATACAGATTTTTTTTTCTCAATCTAACTACCACAAAAGTAGCACTGGGTCTTTATAAATTCACAATAGAGAAGGGGTGAGCAGTGGAATAACTTTTGGATTCTGACATGTATGTACTAAAACTTCAGATAGTGTTATAGGCTTTAGTTCAGCCCATATTATTTATTTTGAGAAGTAGATTCTTTGATTTACTTCCCTCACAAATCTTCCAGAATGAAACAGTACGGCAACATAGTAGTATAGCACAATAATACAACACATAGACACACAACCGCAACTATGACATTGCATATTTTCTAATGTAATATTATTTCGATAACTTATATCCTTTAGTATGAAGGATGTGCACAGTGAACAGTGTTCCCCAGTACTTCCTGCACAGCTAACAATATTACATAACACCCTAATTGATGGGTTTCTTCAGCTATGGTACAGCGACATGTTAAAAAGCACATCTTATAGAATATTACAATTTACCAGTATAGTGCATGGGCTACTATGACGTTATCCTGCTTAACCTGTGCTCAACTTTCAGCATATCTCTATCTTTGCAAGCATCCTATTGGTCAATCACCATGTAAATATACTGTACAAGTGTAGTTGTTTCTTTCTAGACTTCTAAATTTTTTTTCATCCTATTTAAATACAACTGCTTATGTATTTCCTAAGAACCCTGACTGAAGGCTGCTAGCTCAAATATGGAGTGAAATAAAGCTCCAGGATATGACAAGTGCTTGACCTGCTGCAGCTTTCAGCATATCCTAGTATTAAGTACCTCAACATGATTAATGGATTTCTATGAAATGTAGTTGACACAACTTGTGCCAGTAAAAGTAGATTCCGAGGCTCAGTGGTGACTGATGTCAAGGATTTTCCATTCCTGCCTTTTTTTGATCCATTTCAATTATTCCAACACTTCAGGAATTAATTGAAGTGTCAGTGTAAGTATTCACACATAATAAACTATTAGAAGTACTACCTTATAAAGTTGATAGAACCACTTTCTTTACCTCTCCACTTAAAATGATTGAGACAAATGTGATTTATTTTTGATAGATATTGTAGAAGTGTAACTCAGACAAAGGTCAAAGGTGATTATTGATGTGTATAAAGTAAGGAAGGTGTGTTGAGCCGCATTTTGTAATAAATGTCCAAAATGTAGTAACCTTTTAATTCCATTTTGTAATAAACTGCCGCATTATGTAATAAGTTATTCCATTTTGGAGCAGCAGGGTGCTTTGGTGGTGTGGCATTAAAATTCATGGAGCTGTTTGGGAAACATTCCAAGTGATTTATGACATGTATTTAGACATGGACAATTTGAAATTACAAATATATTTGGGAAATAGAAAAATGCGTTGGGGCAGTTTATTACAATATGCGGCTTTATTACAAAATGATATGAAAAAGTTATTACATTTTGGATATTTATTACAAAATGCACCCTTATTACAAAATGCGGCTCAACAAGGTGTCTAAAAACCTACCTCATAGGCAATGGTGAAGTTTATTAACAAAGATAATCAACCTTTTTGTGGCTACAGGAATAAATGAACGTGCCGTCTGACAATAATATTTAATATCATATGCAATTCAGAAGGTGGTTACTAGAAATGAGCTTTTGTCAGCAACATTTGGCAATTTCACTCAAGATAAAATGTAATAATTCTATGTTGTGTTGAAATCCAGCTGTTCCATATTTTACTCATTTTACTATACTATACTGACCCACACACAGTAAATAGTTTTCCCATGTGTAGAAGGGGATGAGGGTGATGCAGAGTCATTTATGTTTGACAACTTGCCGCTGTCCTGCCTGTCTGCACACACACATGCACACATACTTTCTGTCTGTCTCTCTCTCTCTCTCTCTCTCTCTCTCTCTCTCTCTCTCTCTCTCTCTCTCTCTCTCTCTCTCTCTCTTATAGACACACACCCACATGCACTGAACTTGACCCAACCGAACGTTTTGACAGCAGCTGCTAGAAAGAAAAACGGCTTGGGACTAAGACATTCAATTTATCATCTCTAACAGAAGGTAACATTTACAGGAAAAAATTATAATGAGTCACATGAAAAACGCGAGTCCACATTTTGTCACACCTGCTTATTTTGGGTTACAGCATAAAACATATGACCAAAATGTATAGACCTGAAATTAAATATGCTTTTAATAACTGCATATTCATACTCAGTCTACTGTTAACAAAATAAAGACAACGCTCATACTTCTTACCTTCATGTGAAAGCCAATATCTTTCCTTCAGTAAATTCTGTATGCGTAAGCCATAGTTGCTGTTATTTCCACATATTCTAGAAGCTCTTCTCTAAACTCAACCACCTGCAGTGTGGATTGAGCAAAGCAAACTGCCGTCCAGCACAAACATACCTTGTCTTTTCATAGGGAGGCCAGTGATAAAAATCATCCCACAGCCACAATACATGAACACAAAGATAGCTTTAACAAAGGCAGTGATTCAATCTAGCTCTTATCTCCTCTGCTCTTTCTATCTTCAGCGCCATAAAAAGCCTGCTTCTATGGTAGCGAGAAATGACTTATGGAGCACAAACAGTTTGAAGGGTACAAGTTAGGTTCCTCTTCTAATCTTGTTGCATTTACCACAGGTGTAATTAAGCTCATTCTGTTGTATGAAGTTGGTAAAATGTATTAACAAAGTAAACATTTCACACCCATAAATACAGTATATGTGGTAAAGTTAGAGATGTCATCATTTGTGTAGATTCAGATTCAATTCTTCACAGAAACTAATGCACAGCAGGGATGATTAAAACAAAAGCATGAAGTGTAATATCACACGCTGAATTTTCCTCATGATTTTTTTAAACAATCATTTAAAAACAAAAGAAGGGGTGTTGTCCTCATTGTTAACAATACCAATTACAGAAAGGGAGGATTTTATTGCCAGTATGAGAACAAGCTCTCATGAAACCTATATTGCTGTACCTGTAGCCTTGTTTGGAGGCATTCTACACTACATAAAGAAGAGATATTAAAAAGTATTACTTTTTAATATCTCATATAGAAACATCTTTGAGGCTGGTCAGTGTTTGCTTCAATCAACTTCATTTGGATCATTTCAGATTTCATCCTAATATTGAATCTGAAATATTTTCCCTAAATCTTGAAATATGTTTTCCCTGATACAGATATTATTTTCCCCACAGCATAAGTATAGAGTCATTAATATTGAAGCAAATATAAATGAATTGTATTTAAATCTTTGCTTATTTTACTGAAGTTGTTATATTTTAGGTAAACATCCACAAACATAAAAAAAAATAATAATAATCATGTCTTTTTGTATTTTTATGTACGTGGAGAATGTCAAATCATGTAAGGATGTTTGCCTGTTTATTGTACAACGTGTGGATCTTAAGGCTAATAAAAACAGATCTGTGTCACCGGTGTTAAAGAGAAAAAAAATCATTATAATAATGAAGCCAAAGCTGAGCCAATGAGGAGGAAGTGGTGGTTTGCTCCAGCCAATCACAGGCCGAAGGTGGAGTGACGATTTTAAAACTTCAACTCAAGTTGCTGTAACGTGTAGTTCCTGGGCTCACATTGAGGACCACAACTTCCACAACCGCACCTCCCATGACAGCATAGGAAAACAAAACTCACAAAGACAAACAAACAGGAAAGCTAAAGGAAAACAACGGAGGCTTTTTGACTGAAACTGAAATTCTAAAGGAATTTACTGTGGCGCGCGGTGCGTAAAAAGGAGCACGGGACACGTTCCAGTGCGCTCGAGTCTAGCGGTGCTGTTTAATTTTCTGATTTTTAACCGAACACTGAAGCTTTCTCTCGGAATTCATCTCCCAGGGACTGAAAAAAAAAACAATGTTAAAAATGACAGAGGAGCATGACAAGTGTGTCAGCGACCAACCGTGCAGCCCTTCGGGTTCGAACAGCTCCTTGTCCCAGGACGAGTCCGACTCCGATGCTCCGTCCTCACCTACGGGTTCTGACGGACAGGGGTCCCTGCTTACCAGTTTAGGCAAGAAACTGGACGTTGATGATGACGAGAGGTTCCCAGCTTGCATACGGGATGCTGTCTCTCAGGTCCTCAAAGGATACGACTGGTCTTTGGTGCCCATGCCCGTGAGGGGAAACGGATCATTGAAGAGCAAGCCTCACGTTAAGAGACCCATGAATGCGTTCATGGTCTGGGCACAAGCGGCCCGCAGAAAACTGGCGGATCAGTACCCACACCTGCACAACGCCGAACTGAGCAAGACCCTCGGGAAACTGTGGCGGTAAGGCATTATTTTTATTGGACACAAAAAATGCAGGAAAATATCATTCAGAATAATTAATCTTTTAAATGCTTATGCTGTGATTTTATAGATGCATCCGTTCCTCTTGATAATTATTGCATAGTAAAAATAATCAGCTTTGTTTGTAATAAAAAAAAAATAATAATTTAAACACATTTTCTAAGTTCTCTGCGTGATGTTTAAATCAATAAGAAAGAAAAACTTCGCATAATTTGAATATGCTTTTCTTTACACACTTAGGTCGTAATTTAAAATTCTAGTTTTATCATCCTAATTTAATTTTTTTTTTGTTAAGTTTGAATGCACGTTTTAACATTTTTTTTAATGGTTATTTATTCTAATAGTTTGCTCTCAGAGAGTGAAAAAAGGCCATTTGTAGATGAAGCAGAGAGGCTGCGGGTTCAGCACAAAAAGGACCATCCAGACTACAAGTACCAGCCTCGGCGACGGAAGAATGTGAAACCAGGTCAGAGCGACTCAGACTCAGGAGCAGAGCTGGCCCATCATATGTACAAAGCTGAACCAGGGATGGGAGGACTGGCTGGAATGACTGACGGACATCACCACCCTGAGCATGCAGGTAAGGCAAGAACTGTGAGGGAATGCAGATGAAGTTTTATGAATTTATGTCAGTAGTTGAGGGCTGCTTTGAGCTGTGATTTTTAGTTCAGTGTGCTGAAAATTCAAACTTTATGTCTGATATTCTCCTTTTTTCAGGGCAGCCCCATGGTCCCCCTACACCACCCACTACCCCCAAAACAGATCTGCACCACGGGGTGAAGCAGGATCTAAAACATGATGGCCGTCGTCTTGTTGACAGCAGCAGGCAAAACATTGACTTCAGCAACGTCGACATCTCTGAGCTCAGCACTGATGTCATCAGCAACATGGAGACCTTCGATGTGCACGAGTTTGACCAGTACCTCCCGCTCAATGGCCACGCCTCACTCCCCTCTGCCCTGCCCTCAGACCACAGCCACGGCCAGGCTCCAGCAGCCGGTGGCTCTTACGCTTCCTCATACAGCCACGCAGGTGCCAACGGATCAGCATGGAGTCGCAAGGGCACCATGTCCTCCAGCTCTCCCTCCACCAGCGAGGTGGCCCAGCACCGGCTCCACATAAAAACAGAGCAACTGAGCCCTAGCCACTATAGCGAGCACTCCCATGGGTCACCGTCGCACTCTGATTACAGCTCCTACAGTAGCCAGGCCTGCGTCACCTCGGCCACGTCGGCTGCCTCGGCCGCAGCCTCGTTTTCCAGCTCCCAGTGTGACTATACTGACCTCCAGAGCTCCAACTATTACAACCCTTACTCTGGCTACCCCTCCAGTCTCTACCAGTACCCTTACTTCCACTCCTCCAGGAGGCCCTACAGCAGTCCCATCCTTAACAGTCTGTCAATGGCTCCTGCCCACAGCCCGACCACTTCGAGTTGGGACCAGCCCGTCTACACCACACTGTCTCGGCCTTAAGGGGAAACAAACAATAGAGACTCCACAACAGAGACTTGTTCAGATTGATGCACTACTAATGAAGGAAGTAAGGAGCAGGTAGAGAAGTGTGTAGATGGTGGTAGGCTACCTGTGATCATATGAACATGAAACAAGCAAAAGAAAAAGTGCCTGCTGATTTTATACAAAGTTATATCATTGCGATGAAAACACACTTGTACATACTTTTTACACAAAGAGAAATTGTGTTGTTGGTGAGCCAAACTCCTCCATGAGGACATATCGCCTACGCCTACATCCTGTACATCCCTCTCTTTTCCAGTTTAAGATTGCACGTGTGTGCACACTTGAGGTACAGCAAAGGCCTGTCACTGCGTTGTGCAGGAGAAACAGTTTGGCCCATTTCTGTGTTGAAGCAAATGGGTATGACGATACATTAGAGAATGTACCGTGGACCAGTTATGTGAATTTATAATTATATTTCCATGAATGGCCAGTGCTATACCACCACACATTTGGCCATTTACATCAGAGGACCAGTCTTAACTGAATTTTACTGTGTCATTTTGGCATAAAAGTCTTATTATATGTATTTATGTTCATGCATTATTGTTTTTTTTTTGTTGTTTTTTTTGTTCTTAGTAGATAAACACATGTAATGTGGGTTTGGTTATTTACAATACTGTTTTGGCTTTTATATAAAAAAAAACAAAAAAACAAGGTAAATGACATGAAGGGCAGTACAAGTACAGTGCAGTTGATATCATTCCGTCAAAGACCAATTTCCTGAATCATCTCCATTCCATATTGCAAAAAAACAGAGCAGGACCAATAGACTTGCACAGGATAAAACAGGTGCCTGACAGCTATGCTTGGCAAATTGCGATTAGTCATGATCTAGGGTTAAAGGAAATGGGGTAAAATAACACCGCACACTCTGAGTGACATGTCAGCTGGACCTCCTGTATATGTGGATGGACACAACATGAAAATGTGTACCCTCGTGTGTGTGTGTATGTGTGTGTGTGTGTGTGTGTGTGCACGGCAGACAAAGTTATATGTACGTGCGATCATTTCCTTGTACAAGAGATCCATATCCCATGACATAACACACACCAAATAATACTTAAGACAACTTCTTCAGTGAAAACGATCCACTTTACAAGGTGCATTTAGGCTTTAGGGGGGAAATGAAACAAATAAAGTGTGTGAGATTTCCTCCGTAATCTCATCAACCATCAAGTGCCAACTCACTGTTGCAGTCTTGCACAAAATGTATTTGTGCCTTCTAATGCTTATTGTCAGTATTTCAATGTAAAATTGAATAATTAACAAACTTCAGGCAGCACACAATCAGTAATCCACACCAGAAACCAACAGTTAACTTACTTTTTTGATTATATACTTAATTTGATATCATTCCTTACAGCCTTGGCTTCTAATGTTCTGTGAGAGTATCATGCTCAAAGTTTTGTTCACAGAATTGTGTTTTGTATATTACTATGGTGTATAATTTTGAGAGGCTGTGAAAATTATTGCTGTTCTATTAACTAGAGTTTCATTCACACATGCACAGCTAACCCATTTGCTGGCCATTTTTAAAAAAACAAATAAAGGATACTTTTTTTCTTGATATTTGTTGTGGTGTTTTTTTAACTTGTATTTAAACTTTTTATATATTTGCAATCACATGTGAAATACAAATAAAATAGAATTAATGAAACTAAATTGAGCATGTTCATGGGTGTGCTTTTGTGCTATACATACCAGCTGTTCGTATTAACCCCTCTTGTATAACATCTGTCCTCTGTACTACAGCTGTAAAATGAAATCCTATTTTCCTCTACAGTTTTCAACAAGTGACAGTAATTACATCTAAGTTTAACTGGAAGCTTCTGAAAGCAAGTGAATGTGTAAGGATGTCAAGTAGTGCTGCTAAATGCTAATACTCTCTTTGGTATGTTCAGGGTAGTTGGTCTTTTCTAGACTCTTTAAAGGGCTTCAAATATATATGACATGTCCTGCCCGTACCAAAAGAGAGTTCACAATTTCCGTACACCGCTGACAGGAGAGGAATGGGCCCTGTGGTCCAGTGGGTAGAATGCTCAAGTTGGCCCTGGCATGCATGCCAAGCAGCCGTCCCTAACCAGCCCGGGGAGAAGCCAAGTGCCAGGGCCGCGCTGCTGAATTTTAATGATTCATTATGCTGTGGAGGGGCCCCATTGTGTCCCTTTATCCGGAGAGCTAGAAAGGAATTAATTGGACAGAAAATGGGAGGGCAAGGGGAACTGACAAGCCATTAAGAGGGTCCTGAATGGACGATTAGATGCACACGGGGGAGGATTTTTCCCCACTCGCTGTCTCATATCACAGCCCTCCACAAACAAAAAACAACAAGAACAACAACCACAATGACCACAAGACCAAACTGTAGAAATCATATCAGCGCACATAATCTGTAGATAATAAAAGAAGATAATACCACAGCAGATGGGGTGTGGGTGGCTCAAGAACGACTTGTTGTTTTTCTTCCCTCAAAGTCTTTTTTTTCACCATGTTTGCCAAATACTTTCAGGAGGAACTCTTGAGAAAGAACAGGAGTGAATAAAAGTGAGGCAAAAAGGCTCTTCAGGGTGCTTGGGTCCTGTTTCCTTGGAACTTGTCCACAGTTTCTGATTGGGCCTCTTGAAAGCCCTACTGTAAATAGCTAAGAAAAAAAAAAAATGAACTGGAATGGTGGACTTCAGTGTGGGTTGTATCAGCACATTACTGACTGACTGAATGAATGAATGAACAAATGTGAATGATGAATGAATGAAGAGAATTTTCACAACGCAGTTACAACTCTGTATTAAAATCACATGTACCAAAAAATGACAATCATACAGTGAAAATTCTGAAGCTAGTGCGTGTTTTTACTTTGACAGTATATACCACTAAATACTGAAGCTGTTTACACATATTATGCTTCCTACCACACACTCAAACACATTCAAAGGATGGAAATTAAAGATAATATACAGTGATTTTAACACTGACGTAGTGAGGCAAGCCTACATTCCAGATGTCACTGTTGTTGTTGATGGAGGAAGGACGTTTTTGGCGGAAGAGGAAAGCGCGGTCTTAGACCCAGAGGACTGGAAGGGAAACAAGATGAACCCAGTGAAACTGGTGCTTCACCACCTGACCACATCCCATTGTTAGGAGCAGGATAACTTGCCTGGTAATAGTCTCATCCTGTCTAATGAGCCTGGCTGACTCAGGGCATGTTTCGGGGAAAAAGAGGGAGCTGGGAACTGTGAAAACTCTGAGAATGTGCGGCTGATTTGCAAGGGAAATGAAGTGGACATAAAGCACAGTTAGTGCCTGCCACTGAATCTGCTCAGTCTAATTCCACTTCATACTCACACTATCTCTCTTTCTGAATCTTCTTCCTCTTGATCAAGGTCTCATCATCAATAGCTGTTTTGAATTAAAGAATGTTCACTTGTTGACAGAAAACAGAGTCAGATAATAGCTAAAAGTGGCTAAAAGCAATTTTTATTCTGGTCTTCTATATACTGTAATGAGATCCAAAACAAAATTTGTTAAGTTTTATTTCATAGACTCGTTCAAAAGAAGCTGATCTTCTTCCTCCTCTTGGATCTGATCAAGGTCTTGTCATCAATAGTTGTTTTGAGTGAAATGGTTTTCACTTGTTGACAGAAAATACAATTAGATAATAGTTTAAGTGTTGTTTTATGTTTTCTATTTAGTAATATACAATAAAGAAATATCATTTATATCTTACGTTCTTTAAAGCTGACCTTCCTCTTACTTGGCACTCATCAAGGTTTATAGCTGTTTTGAATCATGACACCCCCCAACACAGCTTTTTTTTTTTTTTTTTTTTTAATATATCCTGTATTCACCAATACACTCTCTTCTTTTACAGAATCCTGGTCAAAATGGAAGCAACAACTGCTTCACCTAAAAACAGTTCTGATAAAAAAAAAACTTGTTGAGAAAAAGGAGGTAAAATTGAAGTTTGATATCACCTTTTTTTATTGTGTGATGTGAAATATAGCAGGATAATTTGCTTTAATTTCTTAAGTAACAAAAAAAAATAGGCTGAAGTTCTTGTTTTTTATACTACTTTCAAACTATTTCCAAAGCAAACACATTCAACCAAGTTTTACTCCACCCCAGTAAATGACTTCCTGAGGCTTGTTTTGCCTTGTCTTCGCGTTCTTCTCATTAAATAAAGAAGCCCATTTTATTATTGGTGTCTCCTGTGTTTGCTGACATGACCTGGCCAAGTAAAATAGGGCAGCTGACAGAACCAGCAGTGACTTGCCCAAATCCACAGTGATGTGCCCACACAGAGAAGAAGAGAGGCAGCCACAGTGCCAAAACTACCACACTGAAAATGACACTGAACTAACGCTGGTCTACTGAGGTCACATTTATCAGTCACTTCCTGTCAGGACCTAAGATTTAACCAGTTTAGCCACTTATCCTGAATGTAAAATACAGCACAAGAGGAAAAAAAAATACATACTTTTTATGACTCTGGAGGTACAAATCCAAACCATAATGGTTTTGGTTTGAATGTCTATAAATCTGTGCTTTGTTTGCACTTTGTGGAATGAAATATCTCTTGGTAAAATCAAGCAGGATCAATAAATAAATCCATTTAAAAACGATGTCATCAGGAAAGTTAAAAAAAAAAGTGTTGCTTCAGTCATGGATGAAAAATAACATTAATTTTCAAGACAATCTGTCTATTGGAGTAAGTTATTATGTTTTTTTTCTAGGTCTACAATTGCATTTAATTTTCCGTCTCTGTTTCAACCTGCTTGCAGTGCCAGATGGGGAGGGATTATTGCGCCATGAAAAGTCAGACAGTGTCAGGTTACTTTTACTCAAGTTCTGATTAATAAAACTTTCTGCTGCTCGTTTTAAAATTCGCATTTAGTGAAACACATTAATACCCACAAAAGTGTAAAACTGAAGTCTGTAATTTTTTTTTCAAACAGCATTTTAGAAAAAAAAAATGTTGTTAAACAATACAGTAAAATACTGGTGAAAAAAAATATCCATATATTAAAGATGAAGTGTAAGAAAGAGTTAGCACAGGTGGAGTGTTCATATATTAAAAAAGGGAGAAAATACATTAAAAAAAAAACAGTAACAATTTGACATCTGGTCATGTTCTGTTCTCTGAACAGTTGTCCACAGTCTTTCACTTTCTTTTTTCATTTGTTCTCTCCTTTTCACTTTTTCTTGGCACATCTCTATTGCGAATGGGGTGGCAGCATAGCTGCTCATCTTCTTTCCACAGCTTTAAGACTTGTTGATTAGTAACTACGGCTGTGTTTTTATTGTCACAGCTTTCTGCTTTTGTTGAACTGTGGCAAAGCTCCATCGTCATGTACTTTCTCCATCTTTACTTGAAGTTATCTCATCTTAACCATTTTCCCTTCACACTTCCTGTACCCTTCCTCATTACAGAGTCAGTTTACTGTATTGTGCATTAGTGTCACTATTAATGCACTATTTGACAGAAGTGGAAAGAATATTTCAATCTTGGGAATTTTTAATATGAAGAGTAAATCATTTAAAAATGCCATTACATATTTACTTTGCATGCAGTGATAAAAATGTCCATAATTGGCATATTTCTGCACTGTAGGGGGGCAGAGAAGTGGACTTAAGGGTTGTTGAGACCCACACTCGTTTCATCCAAAATGTAATGTCAATGAGAGAATGTCTTTTCTGGCCAATGCAATTAAGGACGACGAATTAGCATATTGCTGCCCTTCCCACACACATTCACATTGTTACCCTGCCTCACAGCCCCCAGCACCCACACAAGTTGCACCGAAGAGACAGAGGAGAGAGAAAGAGAGCCACCAGCATGTGGGATCCTGTAAGACCCTGGAATGTGGAGTGTGGGAGGAACATTTGCCACAAATTTTTCATGCTACTGATGCACAGAGGTAGCAGAGGTAGACACAAAGCGAGACCAAGAGAAGAGAATGAGAGGAGGGAAAGAAGCCACCAAAGTACGATAAAGAGTGAGAAAAGAAAAAAGGGATGAAGAACACATGGACAGAAGGCTGGAAGGATTCAGGTAGAGAGAAAGAGGAAATTTGTGTCTCCAATATTTCTCTTGGTGTTTGAGAGCTGTTTGGCAGAAATTGTGGTACGGACAGCAGGACAAGAGTTTTAAATGTAGCTCAGTGTTGGCAGAGCCGTGTGTGAGTGCACTCTGTGGGAGCACCAAATCTTGTCGCCCAGCGCAACATGGCGATTCAGACAAAACAGCAGAGTCCATCAAAACCCATTTACCCATGATTGTGAATATATATCCCACAAGCTTGCGGTTGGATTTTCTATACTTACTAACTCAATTCTCACAAGCCCATATAGTGCCATCAGGAATGTATTTTAAAACCATGTCTGTAATGCCACACACTCTCTGGTTTCGGGGCTATACTGAAACGGACAGTACACCACAACATATTAGGTGACCAATGCAATATTTGTTTAATACACATATGATCAGCAACACATGTCCATCCTCTCACACTTGATATCTTTTGTGGTATGACAAAAAGCAGGGTAGAGGGGGAGAGGAGGAAAAAAAAAATAGGGAAGAGTTTGTTCTCCCATGTGGTTTTGGCCCGTTCAGAAGGGGCCTGGAGTCACGCCAGTCAATCCCTGCTACGGCCTTTGATATGGATGGAGTTCATTATGTAACTGAATCTATTGTCAGAGAATAAAACAATATGGGGCCAGCAGGAGAGGTGTGTTGTGTGTATGTGTGTGTGTGTGCGCTTGTGAGAATCCAAAATGCAAATGGCTGAAGGGGCATTTACACAATCTTCTCCCACCTCATTACAGTCCTGACACTGTGAAACGCTCCTGCTCTCCCCTTGGCTTTGAAATGAGCTGCACATTGTATTAACAGAAATGATCTCCAAACAGGTTTCTCACTTTGTAATTGTAGTGAAATGTGTGAGAGCATTTAAAAACATTTTTTTTAAAAAGAATTCATTCACTCAATTTGTTGTTTTTTTTTTTCCCTCTCTCTCTCTCTCTCTCTCTCTCTCTCTCTCTCTCTCTCTCTCTCTCTCTCTCTCTTCGCTTTTTCCAGACATAGTGAACTTGCTTACCTTCTGTTTCCTCTTATAAGCCACAAAACTATTAACATTTTAGACTCAACACCAAATCCAACAATCACTCATATTCAGTCAACAGTGTAACAAACACAAACAAAGGTAAGACGACCATAACCATCCTTTGTAAAACTCACTTCGGCAAATGCTACACCCCCGGTTTTCCGAGACTGTGGCCTCGGTGAGTTTCGAAGGCTGGGATCGAGCACGGATCGTTAGAGGAAGCCTAAGCCTTTTAGTGGTCTGTCGAGTTAATTACAGCTGAACTATGGTGGGAGCAGCAAACCTCAGCATAGTTACAGAAGTCACCCACAGTGCAATGCTCTGGCGCCTTCAACCCGTCACTGGGCCCTTGACCGTCACTTGCTCTCGGAAACGAGGAGACAAGAGAGGCGACATAAAGGCCCTGAACTGTGGATTTAAACTGAAACTACAGAGGTGTGAGTACTAATGTTCAAGTGCCTGTACTTTATGTGAGTATTTATTTCATCATGAGCTATAGTTTTAGTTGAAATTTTAACACATATGTGAAGTTTTTGCTCAGAATTGCTAATTATAATTTTAATTTTGGATTATTCCCCACGTCTAGACAGATTTCCAAATGAGAAAAAAAAATGAATTGCTCAGACAACAGTACAGTTCTTAAGTGTTTCCTTTGCTGCAAAAATCAAAAATGACATTAGAAAAAGTGCAACAAGGTGAAGAATAAAAGAAACTAGATTAAGAAGTAAAGACATTTAGTTAATATTGGAATGTAATTTGCAAATTGGTGTGAAATTAATGTTTATTATTCTCAATATGTTAGGATTTTAATTTAAATTTTTTTAGTAAACATGATTAACGCTCTTCATTTTACATTAAAATGATTTGAAGTGACTTTCAGCTACAACTATGTTGTTACTTTAAAACTAGGAGCACAATTCAGGCCCTGTAGTTTTTTACTTTTACTAGAATAAAGGCGTCAATTCAGTTCTTCTTTCACCAGGCTTTACTTTAGTAAAAGCATCTGCACTTCTAAATAAATGATGGACTAATGTTGCGAGACAGGCAGCATCATGACACAATTATTCTGAATTTTGTCATACCTTTACTTGGTTTTAAGTTATCAAAACAATGCTTATGCAATCAATCATGTGTGTATCATGTGACTAAAGCAGATAGAAAATAAAACATGGAATGACTTAAAGCACATTGACATAGAATTGAAGTGATTTTTGTAATTATCAAAAAAACATAGAAAATGGCTGCATATGAGAAATTAAACTCTTATGAGATATTTTTTGTTGTTACTATTATATTTGTCCAAGTTGTACTAGGGATTAAAAGGAATAAGAAATTGAAGAAAACAAGGGTGGTCTATTATTTTCTTCCCACAACTGTATATGAATGAATATTCTACTGTTTTATTGCATTAAAATTCAAAATAAAACCTAATGCTCATAGGATTCCTAACTTTTAAGCTGGAAGTGCTGTTATTACATCCAACAGAATGTTTTTGAGTGTAACATAACATAAAGGCTATACCCCAGGCATGGGCAAACCATGGACCATGGATGCAGGTTTTTGTTCCAAATAGCAGCAACACACCAAACTTAATTTAATTAATTAGTTGATCTCTGTCTTCAGAGAGTGGATTGATCAAACTCAGGGTTGGTGTTAGGCATAGGCAGACTAGGCGGTTGCCTAGGGGCAAGTCCCACAGAATTAGAATATTAAGCTACAGTCTTTTCCGGACTATAAAACGCACTTAAAATACTTTGATTTTCTCACAGAGCGCGTTATATATGGATTAATTCTGGTTGTGTTTAATGATTGGGATTTTAGACTTTTTATCTGATAATTTTGAAGTTTTTCACATAATTTTGAATTTCTCATCTCATAATTTAGACTTTTTATCTCATAATTTAGGATTTTTATCGCATTATTTTGGCTTTTTATCTAATCATTTGAGCTTTTTATCTCATAATTTTGACATGTTATTTCAGAATTTTGACTTTTTATCATATAATT
This sequence comes from Siphamia tubifer, assembly GCA_020466265.1. Classification (NCBI taxonomy): domain Eukaryota; kingdom Metazoa; phylum Chordata; class Actinopteri; order Kurtiformes; family Apogonidae; genus Siphamia; species Siphamia tubifer. The sequence goes on along the minus strand of CM035790.1, from coordinate 29,468,630 downwards.
TGGCCTTTTTATTGAATAATTTAGAATTTTTAGCGCATAATTTTGACAGATGCCAATTTCTAATTCCACAAATAGGAAAGAGCAGTGCTCATCTAAGGCACCAAATTGACCAAAACTGGCCCTGGTCAAACTGTGAGTCCTGCAGCCACACCAGCCTTTTGTGGAATATTTTGCCCATGCCTGTTCTACCCTTTAAGATGTGAACATACTGTATGTTCAGACTTGGTGATAAAGTGGATGATCCACTGAAGTTTACTGGTCAAAGGTGACTTTAGTCATCCTTGACCACAAATAGAAAGTAACAGACAAGTGGAACTACAAATGAGTAAGACTGGAGTCTGTGGTTTGCATCTTGTCTTTCCCTGCGTCCATAACACTTAAGGTAATGTTTGGGTTGGTCCCACTCCATCGTCTTTTCCCACGTCAAAAATCAACATGACAACAGTCAGTGCTCAGCGACAATTATATTCATGATATTTCAACAGAAACAACAATGATGTTTGACAGCGCTATGTTGACTTTTCAAGAAGGCCAGGCATAATCATTATGCTAGCACTCAACAGGGACACAAATAGCCAAAACCCCTAGAAAATAAGCTGGTTGGTTTGGGTTCAAGATCAACATAAACCCTGAAGATCAAATATCTGCTGCTTTGGTGTCATTAAACAGCTTACTGCTTATGTATTCTTAAAAAGAAAAAGAAAAACTTGGGGGGGGGGGGGGGGGGGGGGGGGCGGCTCAACAAAGACATTTCAGTCTTTTTTTCCCCTCTATTGTATTAGATACACTTCAAGACCAATTTTTGTTTTTCCAAGTCAAATTCTCTCAGGACCAAAGATAAAAGTATCCCTAACAAGTCTTTCCTCAGTTCTTCAGCCAAGAGTCAAAAGATGGGACTTATTTTTTCCCCCTAGAGCTCTATTGTCCCCAGTCGCCCAACAACTCAAACAGTCAAGTGTCGGAACCCAATGAGCTGTGTCACTCAGCAGTAAAAGAAAGAACTGAAAACAGCCATTCGTCTAAATGACAGAGCCATGATGTCACATGGTCATGAAGTAATGGCAGTGTCGGATTTTAAAGGTCTCAGACAAACACATGAGGGAGAAGGATGGAGTGAAGGCTGGGCTGAGAACTGCCAAGCTGCAGGAAGGGTGATGTAGTGAACTAGTGCTTGTTCCAGCTACTCAGACTATTCACTTCAGCAGCTAATGAGCGTGAACTTTGACCCCTTGGCAAGGCAGGGGGCCCTGAAGTTAGACTTACTGGTACTGCTTAAGTATTTTTTAATTTTTTTTTTTTTTTATGATTTTATGAAGACACTGAAGGCAAATTATTTCATCTGGAATTATTGCCTTCCAGTTTTGTGACTCCACTAGTGGATGAAGTTGCAGTTTACATCCATATCTATCCTGTTTCATATATGTAGTGACTTTTTATGAAACTTGGTGGAAAGGAAGGTCATGGTCCAAAGGCAAATCTGTCAAAATTTGGAACACACTGGAAAAAAAAATCTTACCAAGTATATTTTTCTCATTTCTAGTCAAAATATGCCATCATACTTAAAATAAGACATAATCACCTAAAGTCTAACTTCATTGAGATGTAAAAAGTTTATTTTTTAGACAGAGATCTTGAAAATATTATTTTGTGAAATGTTATCAAGAAAATTTTCACTTGTTCAATCAGTGTATTTTATTTATTTATTTTTTATTTATTCATTTTTGCTTAATTCAATATTTATTTTACTTAATTCCAGCAACAACAAAAAAAATCTGCCAGTGGAACAAGTGAAAAGGATCTTGGTAAGATGTCTTGAAATACAATTTTCATTCTAGAAATAAGTTCTCTATATCTCACTGACAATTTAGTCTTTAGATGATTATGTCTTATTTTAAAGGTGATGAGATACTTTGACTAAAAATCACAAAAATACACTTGGTAAAATTTAGAGTTTTGCAGTGCAGACCCATAAAAAAACATGGGGTTTTGATAGAAAAAGTAGGGGGAAATTGTGAGGCATAAAATTAAGCAATACCAGTACCATCACTACAACCATAGGTTAATATTAATGTGTTATATAATCTATTTTAAAATAAATAAATAAATAAAAGCAATCTCAAAACTTGCCAAGTTCGGTTTATAAGGAATTTTACAGTGAATGTTACACCTAGGAATTGTATTAATGCATTTGTTTGCAGCATTAACATTGCTAGCACAGGCTGCTAAGCTAGTGAGTTCATTTCAATCCATTTATGATACTCTAATATCTATTTGCACTAAAGCAAACAGTTTCGCTCTATATTAACTTGCAACATTTGTGTAATGCTGCTGAAATATATATATAAAAAATGCCAGTTTACATCAGCTGTAGGTCTGTCTTATGGACTATGACGTTTAGTGACTGTAATTTGTTATGCTGGTGTGAAAACATTTTTATTCATTACAAAACTCTAGCAGACAAATTAGGCTGCCACAGTTAATGGAAACACTGCTGTATGAACATCAAAATGTGGACTTGTGTGCCTCTTCTTCTATATATTGCCAATAATAATTAATTTCAGTCTGAAATGATGCAAAAAAATCTAAATTTCCAGACAGATAACACCACTCCAAAGCCATCACATAGCCTAAGCCTCTAAGAAACCACAGAAAACAAGAGGAAACGTACTTGCAGTTTCTTTATAACTCCCCCACATTAAAAAAAAAAGGTGGTAAAATTGTGGATCAAGATTCTCCCTCAAAAGGTCATCAGACATTCTTTCATGGATTATTCAGCCCTATATGAAATCCTGAATTATGACCAAAAACATGTTTTTAGGAGGCCTTAATGTTTGACTTCATACCACAGAAACTGCATCAGTTCATTTTACTGCTATAGGTGATTCAGAGGCAGAAGCATTAAATGATATAGAACAGAATATACTGATAGGAAATTGATTTCATACACTGTCTTCATGTGATTTAGTTGAGTTATGAAAGCATTTTCTTACCCTAAATCACAGCTGCCAAAGACCTTGTAGGTATGCATTAGGAATTCACACACACACACACACACACACTTCCATGCATACTTCCTGTTAGTGTTGATGTGGGATCGAATGGTGATCTGCATCTTAGAGGACAACTTCTTCAATAAAACTGTGTACTGCTTTGTGGTGTGTTCATGTGTACTGGAGGGTAGGAATTCATACAGTAATAGATGAAGACCCTGGAATGCAGAGTATGTTTTAAAAATTGCATTAGCACACACATTACCTGCAATGCCATGATAAGTATCTGATTAAAGTCACAGTGTTGCAATTTCAGTTCCACTAATTGCTTCAGAGCAGCCACAAATCAGTGAATTTATATTATTTTTCAACTAGTGTAAGTAAATGACTAATTAAATCCAAATTGTAACTTCTACTGCCTTCATGATGCATGCTAACTGGATTTTTGCTGCTTTGTGGCCATTCAGGAATGTTCCTCATTTCTCATTTTCCCAACACTTAACTCTTTCTCAGTTTTGTTTTTCGTCTCTCTCTCCAATTATAGGTTGCATATGCATGTAACGTGTCTGTGCAGCAGTGTGCGCACATGTCTGCCTGTGCACATGTAAATGTGGCTGCTCTCCCAGGATGGGACTAATCCCGGGGTGGCAGGAGTGGAGGGGGATTCAGCACATGTGCAAATCTTTCAACTGCGGTTTGCGATGTTTAGTCTTGCTTTGTCAGCACTTCTTGAACCCAGTCCAGAAAAGCTTTCAATCGCCCATAATTCTAGACTCCCTCTGCATCCTGAAGCCCAATCACCCTTTGTGCCCACAGGACTTCCCCATCATAAGATGAAAAAATAACAAAATTAATTTAACGAAATGATCATCAAAATGTGATGCTGATTTCCTATTAGGTAGAGAAGAACTTCCCTTGGTCTCTGAGGATTTTGCCCAGCAGGGACTTTCCAAATACCACTCATGATCTTTCATCACAAGGCAGGTTGGCATTACCATGATGAAGGTATCACTGGCTTTTCATCTTATTCCTCTTCTGCCTTTTTCCCTTTTTTGTCTCTGGTTATCCTCTGAAAAAGTGTTGCTGATTTGACTAGCAAAACAAGCCACATTTTGGCAGGAAGGTCGAGGGGTTTCCCCCGCATTCGTGGGCTACAGTTTACTTCTGGCATGCATTGTAAAATAAAACCTGTGGTTGTGTAATAATGTACAGTATGTCACAATTACATTTAACACATCTAACCTGACATTAGCTTTAGTGACATTCCATTAGTATCATGTGCTCTGTACATGTTCTATGTGACTCACATATATTATGTGATTATATAACATTATTATTATACATATATTATATATATTCACAGTATGAATGACTGTTTTGTGCAGACATATGATTGGGCTGATAAATGATTCATATTATAATTTTAAGTTTACACACATTGCTATTTATCCTGTTAAAGATGCAATATGTAATCAAAGTATAAATGCAATGCAAAAAATCAATAATGTTTTGTCTAAGAATATATTCAATGTAGATTTAATAACTTTAATGCAATTACATAACCTGTGAAAGATTACAGTTCCATTTGTTTTGTCTTTTAATTATGTTATGTTGTTGTATATAAGTAAGTAATCCCCAACACTGTCTTTGCCCCAACTTCATTTGTGTACTAAAGCTTTAGTTATAACAACACTCACTGGCCAAACACAGGACAACTGTTCAGCGCAGTAATAACTTTTGCTTTCTTGGCCCTTGCAGCTGTCCAGTCACCCAGGTCCTCGCTTCATAACAACAGCTGAAGCTCAGCCTCGTTCGCTTCCTAGACCTCATGTCACGACTGGTGGTACAACCTTTCCCTTTCCAATCTGTTTGTAATACCTTCATATTTATACTGTCATTTTCATACATTTCTTTTTGTTATATATGCGACACATATTCAGTGTATACAGGATTAATTTAATTTCACTGAGGATGATATGAGGTTACATATGTTCCGCCCTATTTCCCAGATCCATCATCAACTCATCCCACTCACCATCTCAGTCACGTAAGGAAAACATGGAAGTAGAAAAACTACTTCTTTTAACAGCTAACACATAACATCTCATGACACACCTCCCGCACACACACTTCCTCTCTCTACACAAAAGAGACAGTGCAATCAAACAGCACAAATGATCAACTTACAGCTCACAGTGGTGAACTGGTGTGTCATCTTTACTTTCTGCAGGAAAATATAAGATCTACAGGTGGGTACAGCTGCACTGAACAAGGTGATTTTCCCAAAGAGGAGGTCATGTTCCACCTGTTCAAACAGTTACCACAGAAATTATAACAGCTTACATATATGACTCAATACCATAAAGTAAAGGTATTTGGGTCAATGCAAATAAGTGGTCTGATGTACATATACTTGAGGAATATATAAACTACATGTCAGAGGTAGTGTGAGTAATACATTCGAACAGCCTAAGAGCAGAGGAAACACATTGAGTTGTTTGCCACAAGATGGCAATACTGCACTGCTGATCATTTCACTGTGATCCAGGGACCTGTTGCTCCACCGAGTGTTCAGAGCAACACATAGCATAGGACCATAAATACAGCATATACAAAGTCTGCATCAATATCTACATTTAAAAAGCAATTAAAACAAAAATTACTTTTCAGTGATGTTTAATATAAATCTATTATTGCATTTGTGTGTGATGTGTTGATACTGACTAAATTCTGTGTTGTCTGTATTTATTGGAATTGCCTAGACCTACACAGTTGTAAACATGGCCCTGTCCTTACTTTTTGGAAGATGTATACTACCATGATAAAAAAAAAAAAAACCCTGAAAAGTATTAAAAGGCTGCACTTTCTCAGTTAAACGTTTGATATGTTTTTTATTGTGAATAAAACACAGGTTTACTGATAATGCATTATCTATGTTCATCTATGTATGTACTGTATGTATCTATGTGTCTGTCTATCTATCTAATAAGTTTTACCTCTGCCAAGGAGGTTATGTTTTTGCCAGTTTGTTTGTTTGTCTGTCTGTCTGTTAGTTATCAAAACAACTCAAAAAGTTATGGTCGTATCTTGATGAAATTTACAGGGTAGGTTGGTAATGGGGAGATCTGATGATTGGAAATTATTAGATTTTGATTAGATGCATTATTGTTGCAGTCTGTACAGCCATTGTAGCAGCTAGATATGAGTGAGTGCTTCCACGACTAGAACCTCAAGGGTCTGTGCCATAAACTGCATGCATTTACTAAATGTGTTATGATTTGTCATTTCAGGCAAGAAGAGCTACAATCCCTTGTCTTTGGACTATACCCGGTGTGTTCAAATATCTGACATCTCCACCAAAATGACGGGTAGAAGCCAGGCTTGAGAAGTTTCACCAATGTCAGGATCCTAAGAGAAAGAAAAGAGAGGGTGAGGTCAATTCAAGACTCAAGATTCAATAATTTATTGCCATGTCAGACAAGTCTCATAGGAATCTGTCTTGGTTCCAACTTAACACAAAACACGAAAACAAATGACAGACAAACCATAACTACAGTAGACAGAGAACAAATAGAGCAGACAGAAAACATAGTAAATTACATCAAACTATAACAAGGACCAGCAGCAAGAAGTGCATACAGTATGAAGTGTGATGTGTGTGTTGATACATTACTTCCATCATTTCTGAACTATGTTTACCTGGGCATGTTCATGTGTCTGAGAGCTACTGGGTAGGTGCTGTTTCTAAAACGAGATGAAAAAATTTTTTAATACTTGTATATCTCCTTCCAGAAGGGAGGAGGTCAAACAGGTGGTGTGCGGGGTGTGAGGTGTCTGCTCTGATTTTTTTTTTTAGTCTTCGTTATTATTCTTATGGAATGGAGTGAGTCAAGTGTGGGAAGGGTACAACCCATGATTTTGGATGCGTAATGGCTGTGTGTGTGTGTGAGTGTGAGCCAGCAAAGCAAGTGTTTTCTTTTCTCGGTGACAGACTTCAACCTGTTAATGAGGGTCGGTGATCGGCCAAGATTTTTAAAATTAATTTCACCATCCCTACTCACTGCTGTATAACTGAGAATTCTGACTTAACTATAGAAAAATTGTAAGGGTTACCTGTGCTCTGACTAACATTTGTTCTTCTGTGATTCCTTTTCACTAAGATCTTTCACATGACATTCTCACCGCAAAGATCACCTGGTTGTGTAAATATGTATAGGACTGTAAATAACTTGCTTGTCTAGATTTTGTAAATGGTTTTTTTTACATGCATTTGTTTGCCTTTTTAATACATTTGTACAGAGTACCTTTTTCTTATAAGTTTGTGAAAAATAAATCAAAGTGCTCAAAGCACTTTACATTAGTCACACATACACACACATACACCAGTAGGTAGCTGCTGTCAGACCTACTGGGAGCAATCTAAGGGTTAGTATCTTGCCCAAGGACTTTTCCACATGTGGGTAGCTGCAGCTGGTTGTCAAACCGCCAACTCTTCAATTAGAAGACACCCCCTCTACCAACTGAGACAAATGTATTCTGTACCTTTGAATTTACTGAGATTTTATGCACAACTACATAATTAGTTAAATAAATGCAAAATTCAAATGTAATAAATTGTGATAAATCACTTAGGAAATGAAACATACACAGAAATTAATCTGAAAGTTGCCACAAAAATAGGTTTAGGCATTTATAGGTTAAGTAAACATTTATATCCATGGTAATTCAAGATTAGAATGGAAGTCTGCAACATGTAATAATGTATTTCCTCGGTCACGGTGATTTGAAGCTAGAAGCTGCATCAGAAAAGTAGGTTAATCTGATTCAACATGGATAAGAGGAAAAGCTGCCATTTCGTAGAAAGTGTCTATTTGGCTGTAACATGTCCACTCTGAAAAGCATGGTTATTTGGGTATAATGGGTAATCAGCTTTTTAACACCTTTCCCTATTTAAGTGACAGTGACATATAACATCCTATTAAGGATGGCTGTGGCTCAGTTGGTAGAGTGGGTCGCCCAATGACCAAGAGGTTGGCGGTTCGCGTCCCGGCTCTGGCTGTCCACATGTCGAAGTGTCCTTGGGCAAGACACTGAACCCTGACTTAGGCCCCCAGTAGGACTTGCCATAGACCTTAGAAACCTACTGGTGTATGAGTGTGTGTGTGAATGGGTGAATGAGAGGCTAATGTAAAGCGCTTTGAGCACCATGAAGGTGGAAAAGCGCTATATAAATGCAGTCCATTTACCATTTACCATTTATAATCTTTCAATGATTTCCTCTGTTCACCTCAGATATTCAGCTAATTTCTGAAACTGATGTGTCCTGAAAATGAAAAAAAAAAGCATAAAAGACTAATTAACCATTCGTACCCGCCTTATAAGTAAGAGACATTTCACATTTATGAGCGTATTTTATGAATAATATGAAAAAGAGGAAGCTTGATCACTTTGCATTATATGAAAGCTCATTCATTTTGGTAAATAACAGTGAAGCTAATGGGCAGTCTTACTTAATGGTAGCTGAGTCACAAGTGCAGGTTTTAATGTGGCTGCTCCATAATAATAGGTTAACGTTGTCGAACAGATGGCATTTACAGACACGAGGGTGCAAAGATTTCTCAAGCTTAAAAGGAAATTAACTGTGAAAAATAACTGAGCATAAAAGCCATCTATTTCTAATGGTTGTTTATGCTTATACCTTGTGGAGTATTTCTATAAAATGACAAGAAGAAAAAGCCACATATTATAGAAAGTAGGTTAAATCTAAGTTAAAAGACAAAAGGGAGTGTACAGCTTGCCATAGAAGACCCATAAAAAAAACACAATTTAGGCAGTGAATAGTCTTAAAATGAGTGTGATCCAAATCTATGTGTTCTGGTTTGATTGTCAAAGAAAATAAAAACTTCAGATGTTAAAAAAGAGCAAGTGGACATTATAAAGCAGAAAGTGGAAGCAAAGAACGCACAAGGTTTCATTTAGTACTTAGGCCACTAAAGTGCTAGGCAACAGCCTCCATCAGAGTCACTGTTGTCATGGATACAAGCACAGGATGCAAAAATGTAAGTATTTAACAGCAGCCTGAACCCCAAGTCACCATTTGTAAAATGGCACCAAACACAAGATGTAACGTCTTCCAATATTATCTGGGCTGTTGTTGATTGTGATCTTCTGTTTGCTTTTTTCTTGTGTTCCTCTTTTAATAAGTCTTATTTATTTTATGTGCTTTTTATCTGTCCTTTTGCCCAGTTTGCTTAGTTCTTGTTCTGGTTGTTGTTGCTATTGTAGTTATCACAATAGTAGTTCTTGTTTATACTGGTATTTACTTGTGAGGGTTTTTTTGCCCTGTTATGGCATTTTCCTTGGCAAAGCACATTTATTCAGTACTGAAAGACAGTCAGATTATCATTCTGCTGTTATGACACTGGACAAGACGGGGTTAGGAAAATTAAAAAATAAATTAAAAAAGGGGAGGGGGTGACATTTCAAAATGGAGCTACAAGCTTATGGTTTTCATATATATTTTATTTGTCCTTTGAGTGTATCCATATACTTCTGATCATTTGGGAAAATTTTACTGAAGTGAAAATAGTGCAACATATACAGAATTATGCAGAGGTGGTAAAAGTACTCACATTCTGTACCTAAATAGAAGTACAGCTACTGGTGTGAAAAAATACTCTGAATTACTGATACAACTCCTTTATTGAAGTAAAACAAAAAAAGTACAACTTCTCAATTGTATTAGAGTAAAACTGCCCTTTTTTTTATTTGCTATTTGCTATTTTTTGCTATGAATGAAATAATACTTCTTTAACCAGGAAAAACCAAAAATAAAGCCTTTAAAAGTGAGTTACTGTGGAGTTTTATTGGGTCAGGGGACCCAGTTTTGTGGGTACGAACATAACATTTAAGAAAAATTCAAAAGTCATAAATAGGAGATTTAAAAAAAAGTATAATTATGAGATAGAAAGTCAAAATTCTAATATAGTAAGTCACAATTTGTTATTTACTTAATTATGACTTATTTTTCATCCCGTCACATTTGTCTATTTTGAAAAAGCAACAAGGCTTCTCTCAGAATGTAAAGAGTACAAAGTACAAATATTCCTACAAAAATGTAGGGAGTAAAAGTAAAAAGTTGCCAGAAAAATAAATACTCAAACAAGGCAGTCAGAGTCAACAGACCTCCGCCAAGGCTTAATATGGCGTCATATGACGTCAAATGTGACGTGATTGAGCCATAGGTGTTGACCCATCTGTCTGACGGTGAGACCCCACCAGATTCTATCTTGTTTGAATCCTGAGATATTACCACGGATGTTTTTTAGCTGAGAACCTTTAGTGTGACCTTGACCTTTGACCTTCATTGCTCAAAATCTAATGGGTCCTTCCTTAAGTCATTATCTATCCTTCCTGAAAGTTTCATCAAAATCCGTTCAGAATTTTTTGTGTAATCCTGCTGACAGACAGAACCAACTTTACTTTTTGGTGGAGGTACAGATACCTAAAAAATTTACTTAAGTACAGTAAAGGAAGTACTTGTACTTAGTTACTTCCACCTCTCAGGCTTTAGCTTTGTTGTTTTTGCTAGGTCCAAATGAGCATATAGATAAAACAAGAAAACAGCCTCAAAAACACTAGAAATGAACTAATTTTACAGGTAAAATAGATTTAGTAGGGGATAAATCTTTTACTTTTTTTTTTTTACTATCACAAAAATATTTCCCGATGGGACCAAACAACACCCCGACGCCGTGCAATACATTATCCCGCTTATTCTACAGGTTATTACAGCTTATTACTGCTCTAAAATAGCCGTTACTATGTAGCGAATATTTACTTTCAAAGTGGCTGAACTACCTGCGGAGTGATATGGTATCGTGAATCTAAAGTGACAAAACTTGTTGTCATTGGCAGCGGGCGTTAATGTCGCCGTGGGGCATTATCGAAAAAAAATCTGCCCACAGAATGCTGGGAACGTCCATTCAAAGTGAATGGGAGCTGTCGTAACATTCTATAGGGTCGTAGAATAATATCGTTATAGCTATTAATATAGTTGGATAAATATCCTCAAAGACGGTGAGGTATTTCCCTAATGTTTGTAGAGAAAATATATTGTTTTGTTTTGAACATTAGATTCATTTGATGCTTCAGACATTTTTTCATTTTCTGATCAAGTGTTTGTATCATGCATTACCGTGGCAGAGTTGGATCCTTTTTTTTCTGCTTTGATCCAAATCTGTAATGCAAAATGACGTCAGACATGCAACACTGCTTGTGATTTCATGTACACCGTGTACAATAAAACTCACAATTCTTTCATTCTGAGTCACCATGACACATTTCCAAGTCAACAAAATGCAGTTATCTTCTGTTTCGGGGAAAACTCTGCGTTTCTATCGAGTCACAACTAACACATATAATGTATAACTATACATTTATTTTCCTTTCGGGGAATGCTATTTTGTCAGAGTTCACAGGGTAAACAGGTGAAAGAATACAACATCTTGGCTGCATGTCTCAGTAGTAACAGAGGAATATGTTTAATGTAGTTGTTCACACGTAGCTGTAAACAGAAAATCACCTCCATAACAGGATATAAAGATTTACTGGACTTAAAATAAATAATTCATTTATTAGACTTAACCCAGTTCCCAAATGACATTTCACTATTAATGTTTCTTATGTGATTTCTCAAATATTTTTTCTAATATTATTGCTCTGTATTCTAAAAGTGAACATAATGTATTTTCCTATATTTAAATTACTGATTATGTAGATGTTCATAAGACCTCAGATTAAAGTTGGGAGTTTTTCTAACAAAAACAGAGACAATGGAAGAAAAAACATTTTGTTTTAGTGAAATCGTATTAATTAAACATGAATCAAGTGTGTCCATTTACTGTCATTGATCCAACTCCATGGGTCTTACTGGTAAATCAATGTTGTAGAAAATTACTGCGTTTCCATAGTAACGACAGAGCATCTGAATGTCCTAGTGGGTTTACACCAATTATTTTACATGTATTTACATGATTAGTGGATCACCAGATATTAAACATTTTAGATCAGTAAATGGTTTTGATCACCAGTGTATGTTTGTGTCTTTATGAGACTCAAACACTCATTCACTCATGTTTTATTATTGGATGTGTCCTGCTTTTAATGTTTTACGGTCTTTATGATGTGTTTTTACTGTTATTCTGCTGGCTGCACTAGGAATAACGTTTCCTAATTCTGATTATGGGTTCATTTTAAAACATAAAAAATTAATGTATAACAGTAGAGTAAAAATAATCAAGTCGATAAAAATACTTATTTTTCTATATATAGACATTAAATCCAAAATTTTTTTTGTCTACACAGTGTCTGTCAGGGCATATGACTTCACAATAAGCACCCCATATATATTAACAGCATGTACAATATACAAATATGTAATAGATATGTAAAACAAGAACTAGAAATATATATTTTATATTTGTCTTGAATGTCTCTCTCTCTCTCTCTCTCTCTCTCTCTCTCTCTCTCTCTCTCTCTCTCTCTCTCCCTCTCCCTCCCTCTCTCCCTCCCTCCCCCCTGTTTTGTGTACTTAGATTTGTTTTTCTTTTGCTGCTTTTAATGCTGTAATTTCCCCACAGTGGGAAATAAGCCTTGACCTGACCTGCCCCAGTGTATATTACCTTACCTAATCTTATCTTATCACATAAGACGTATGGTCAATTTCACAACGTCACAAGCAAATCATATTGATTAAAAAAATTGACACACTGCACAGGTTCACAATCATGCCAGAGTAACTGTTACACACCCCACATTTGCCACGACCCCCAGTTCCTCTCTAGCAGAACAGCCACTCATCTATAATCTTTCGAAAAATGGTATGACATAATGCCTTTAGATGCGATTCCTTCTACTGAAATGAAACAGAGGTGTGTGCACGTGTGTGTGTACACAAGGAAATGAAGGTCAGTTTCTTACCTAAAAGCCATATTTCATTCAATTCTTTCATTCAGTCATGTTCCTTCACATAAGTCACATTTCTTATCCACTAATTGTTATAGCAGAATGTACATGGCCTTTCTTGCTCATTATGCAAAAAAAAATAATAAAAAAAAAATCATCTAGATCATATGACAACAACTGCCTCTGATTCTGACTGATCAAGAAGTTACTTTAAGTATATTTTACTGATATGATCTACATTTGATACATTTACTTAAATAGTGGACTTGAATATTTTCTAAAGTACAGGAAATCTACAATTTTCCAGTGCCGCTTTTTACAAAAGACCTTGACTGAAGCAGTGCATGAGTGACCCACACATGGATGTCAAGAGAAAAAATCAAGATGTTCAAAACCCAGTAATAGACATGTGACAGCAGGGCCCTGCTGTGTGAATACATGGACACAACATAGACACTTGAAGCTAAGAGCAACACACCACAGTTCAGATGAGATGTGGTAAAGCCAAGCAGCGCTGAGCGGAAACAGCTGATTATACAAACTGGTTCTGTGTAAATCCATTTTTTGATAAATGAACGATATATACATCTATATCTATATCTATCTATACATCTAATAAGTACAGACTGATGAAACAGTTAAGTAAAGAATACCTCTGTTCAAATCAAAGATCAAAACTCATCTGTTAATTAAGAGCTTTCTCTATGTGACCACAACTACATTTTCCAGTTTTTAACCTGCCCTTTGCGTGTTACTCCAATTTTTGCTTGTTTTATACTCTCCTGTTTGTTGTATGGTGGTCTTGAGTTCCAGGAAAGGTGCCTATAAAGAAAATGTATAATTATTATTATCATTATTATTACTATTATTACCTACATGTGCATTAACAAGACAAATTTGATAATTATAGTGGTTATTTTTGGTTTCTAATTGAACTGATCACAAACAAATAATTTAAAAAGGACAAACATCTGAAATTTTAAGTTAATTCAATGCTTAGTCTTTACCAAATATGTACACCAAGTCCACTGGATTTCACTTTACAGCAATGAAGGTTTATTAGCAGCATATTTCTATCAGTGAAACATGTTTTAATCTCCTGAGACCCAGGAAAGAACAATTATGAAATATGTAATTGCCTGTTTGTCTTGTTTATTGTATAAATAAGGAGGTTAATGCAAATATAAATAGATCTTATGATCAGTTTCCTTTCTCTATTTTGGATTGCTTAGTGTTCTTATAAGATTCAAGATGAACTTTGTTGTTGTTCAGACAATATATCAAAAAAGAATATGGCGTAGAACGAAATGACACTTCATTGACTTGGTACACAGGAACAAGGAATATAATAAAAACACCTGCAGCCAAAAATATAAGAAACAGCAGTTTTCAGAGAAAGAAATAAAATGGTGAATCATAAAAGGGCAATAGAGTAAAATCCCAAAGTAAATGCAATACTGCAATGTATAAATAGAGATATGTTAAAAGTTTGCACATGAAAAAAAAAATTACAATTTGTACTAAATGCTCATTTCATATTTTAACAATCTGATGGCAGTTGGAAAGAAAACCACTAGGTGGAGTATTAATACAACACTGGTGAATAATGTGAAGGGCTCTCAATCAATGCATGCTATGTGATAGAGAAAATGTTTATTTAGTTAAGTGTGATTCACCTGTAGCCTAGCAGAGACCCAACTCATACTCATAAAAATATAATTAACAGTGAATTAGGCTGCATCTCCACACTTATTTCTTTCATATTTTGTATTTAAAAAAAAAAAACCAAAACCATTACGGCTCCATACTTGTGAAAGGTTGTAATTACTGGCTAATTATGAAAAGTGCCTGCTGGAAAATGAAGTAAATATTAAGACTAAAGTAGCGAGCTAAAATTATTTTAAAATGACTCACCTTTAATTTCTTCTATTTTCAATGGAAATGCTAAAGTCAAAGTCTGGAAGACATTAATAGGGCTTTTCAGCAATTTTTCTGAGTTGGTTCAGAGCCCCAGTGACTGACAGTCAAACGGTTCTACATTTCCTGGACCAATCACTGAAACAATGAGTCTTTATAATAATTACAATTACAGTCTTTAGAAGCTTCTTTACTTTCAACACAGTGTGTGGTAGCTAAATGAGGGCAGATGATTTAGTTTTACATGCACGCAGATCCGGAGAAGTGTCATTTATTACGTAGGCAGGCACTAAAAAAAGTATACAGATGAATGTCCTAAGTATAGAGCATCATTTCCTTTTCTACATCGCTTCAACTATGCATCTTCAAATATCTGTCATAGAAAATGTCAGCTTTGTTTTTTTGTTGTTTTTTTTTAATAATAACGCTCACTTGTTCCTGAGAAAACCTGTTTTTTTTTGTTGTTTTTTTTAGCTATGCTCATACGCAATTTCTTTAATTGTGTTGACAATCTGTTAAACGTTTAAGTTAATGTCAGAAACGGAGTAACTGCGAGAGCACAGAGAAGAAAAGACAAAGAATAAGTCCTCTCTGATAACATGAAATGAATAATACATGACAGCATAACACTCAAACCCAGTTGTCTGAAAGTATAGAGGTCATTTATTAAAAAAAAAATACCTATAGTGACCTACATAAATACGTTCCATACATAATTCATATGCAAGATTTAAAATGCGTACAAGTCCTTGTTCTGAATTTTACACCTACACTGAGGTAAGAAATATATTCACATTCACCAGAGATTTATTTTCTTGAGTTCATGTGACCTGATGTTTTCCTGCTCCTTACTATTTCTATTTCCAGTCTGTTGTTTTGTAATGTAATTATAAAATGGCCTAAAGCATTACCTGCTTCTCAGTATCGATAACATGTGAGTCAGATATTAAAGCCTGCAAGACTCGATTGACCTCAGCCATGTGGCCTGTAAACACTGTTTTTAAACCTACTTTGAGGTCAGTATGTCTGAGGATATCTTGGGTAACATTGTTCTGCATTTTTATCATGAAGACACCTAACATATTTACACTCCTATTCTGATGATTTGAACATTGCGCAATTGGACTGGTCTGCCTGAGTTATTGTGATACTTCAAAACATCTGTTTGCCTTTAAGGTTAAAAACAGGAAAATATGTTGGTAAAAGTGGTTATAAGTAATGCCAATATTCCAAACTTTTAACAGTAGCAGGAAAGCTATGGAACAGAATGGACTTAGACTGGAAAGAAACATCCGTCTAAAAACAAGCTTAAAAAAAATAAATATTATACAAGATATTTTTGCTTGAATTTAGCAAAAGAAAATCTGCCATTGAAACAAGTGAAAATTATTGTTATTAAAATATATTTATATCAGATTTTTCAGCTCTATTATCTAAAAAAAAATACGTTCTTGTACGACACTGAAAGGTTACTCTTTAGATGATTCTGTCTTATTTTAAGCGTGATGAGATAGTTTGACTAGAAATGAGGAAAAATACACATGGGAAGATGATTTTTTTTCCAGTATACAAATCCAAAACATGCCAAAAATTCTATAATACTCATAACGTTTGACACTCGATGTTTATCATTGTGATATTTTCATTAAAGTATTTGTAAAGCTTCAACTAAAACCTCAAACACACTGTGACTCATATCTTCACCTACTGTGACAGTTGATAGGTGTTGTATCTGGGGCATTAGGTCAGTCTCCACCATGTTAAGGGGCAAAAACATTTCAAAAATCCAAATCTTACCAAGTGCATTTTTCTCATTGCGAATCAAAATATCTTATCACACTTAAAATAAGACAAAATCACCGAAAGAGTAACTTTTCAGTGAGATATAAGAACTTATTTTTAGACAATGGATATGAAAAAATCTTATATAAAGAAAGTGTAACACTAGTCCTCTAGAGCTACTATCCTACTGTACGTGTTTTAGATATTTCCCTCTACCAGCACCAGCACCAGCACCAGCACCAGCACCAGCACCAGCACCAGCACCAGCACCAGCACCAGCACCAGCACACCTGACAGTCATTATCCAACTTCTGCAGAACTTGATGATAGGTTTACCTTTTTAATCAGGTGTGTCTAAAACAGGCAGCCTAGCAGCTCTCGAGAATCAGGTTAATAGCCCCCCCTTTTTGGAAATAATTACATATATATTTATATATATATATAATTGGAACTTTAGAACTTGCATACATATTTATTTAGTTAGAAAAGTGTAATATATAAAGTCTTATAGAGGACATTACAACAATGCCAAAAGAGAAATTATAAGAATATAACGAGTATTTATGGTAATAACAAAAATACCAAGTGAAAAAGGTGTTCAAACAAGTATATTATACAATGTTTAAATAAATAAACCATGGAGAAAAAAAAAAAAGTAAAATCATAAATATTACTTAATTTCACTGCAATTTTTTTGGCAGATTTTTGAGACTTGGTTGTGTTGTAGATTGGCAGCAGGTGTGTTTGACCTTCAGTCATTTGAATAACTGTTATTCAGATGCTGTTATTCCCCTCTGTCTTGTGTTTTGTTAGTTGTGCATAAGCCGAACACAGTATGATCTCAATTTATTTTGATGACAAACTAGCCCAGGTTTCGTGTTGTCCGTGCACTAACAATATGCTTGAAGTCATCCAAAAAAGGTCAGAACTCTCACAGTTTAGTGGATATTAAACTACCTAAAATATCCTACCATTACCATTTGTGTAATATTCTTAATCAGAATCATCTGTGCAGCAGAAATGCGATGATTTTAGCATCAAAACGTCTGATGATTTACAGCTATGTCCACTGATGAAAAAAATGCTTCTTCTTCTTTTTAAATACATTCGTCACTTTCTTGCTTGTGAAAGTTATTCCTTAGCAGTTGTTATCCTCTCCTCAGCCTTGGCTTTAGTTTTTGTCACCATTGAAAGCCTGCAGAGTGACTCATACCCCCTCTAGTGGTCACATGTATTCACACTTAACACCCGTGGCTTTTTTCAATTCAGCTCATTTGACGTAACTTCACTGTTCTTTGATACAAATAACACTTTTAGTTTAATTTTTAGATATTTTTTTAGTGAAAACGCCACATCTGGACCATCTGTGACCATCTGTGACCATCGTGGACCCCTTGCGGGACTAGCAGCGCGCACGTCAAAAATGATAGGCTGACATTCTCACGGTGGCCTCCGTGGTGGTAACGTGATACTATGCGCTACCGCCTGGCTGCCGCCCGCGCGCATAAACGTTCGACTATATCGAGGCCTTTAAAAGCAAAGTTTGCATCGGATGATCGCAATCACAGACCTATAGAAATAGTGTATAGGTCTGTGGTCGCACTGGCGTCATCCCGTGTGCTGTCAGAGGCAGCTGGAGAAAAAAAGAGACTTTAATTTACAAGCCGGCATTACGGCTGTGCCAGAGCTGACAGCGTTGATGCCTGTTTAGAATTCTTAATGTTACCCGCTACAAAAAAGCGGCGACGCGCCATAAAAACAAATATCGATTTTCCAGCAACTTAGTATCTAATTAGATACCAAGGGTGAATATCGATTTAGTATCTAAAATCGATTTTTTTGACAACCCTAGTAGGTAATAATAAATCTGCTGGATGCAATAAAAGAGAAGAGAGAGTCTCTAAAATGACTCATTCTAAAGAAAGGATAATACAGTGATCATCAATTTACAAGAAACACACAGACCTAGATACATATAATAATAATAATGAGTATTAGGCTTTAGTTCCTAGTTTGACCCTCTCAAATGCACCAAAAGGTCTCATTATCAAACAAGCAAGGTTTATTTGTGTACCCCAACTCATAAACTGGGCAATTCACAGTGCTTTAGAAAAATTGTAAAAGAAACCATTACAGTTGACCATTAATAAAACCAGAGGTGGTCAAAGTACTCACATTCTGAACTTAAGTAGAAGTACAGCTACTGGTGTGAAAAAATACTCTGGTAAAAGTAGAACTACTGATTTAACTCCTTTAATTAAGTAAAAGTACAAAAGTACAAAAGTAAAAACTAAAACAGATTTTTTTTTGCCATGAATGAACACCATTAATGGTTTCTTATTTAACCAGAAAGAATTAGATACATTTCAAAAGTATCAGAAATAAAGCATTTAAAAGTGAGTTACTGTGTAGATAATGTGTTTGATAGGGTCACAATTTAGGAAAAACTGGAAAAAAAAAAGTCACAATTGGGATAAAAAGTCATCATGAGATTTTTGAAAAATGTTTTAAAATGAAAGTTCAAAAATTCATTAAAAAAAAGTCAACATTGTTAGGATAAAATGTTAAAATTATGAAATGAAAAGTCAAAATTGTGAGTTAATAGTCATATAACTATAATATATAAAGTCACCGTTTCTTTCCTCCACTGATTTTTCCTCTGGTGACTTACTGTATTTTTCATACTGTCACATCTATTTAGTTTGAAAAAGTAACGAGTCTATTCTGAGAATGTAGGAGTATAAAGTACAGATATTTATGAACAAATGTAGGGAGTAAAAGTAAAAAGTTGCCAGAAAAAAATATACTCAAGCAAAGTACAGATACCTAAAAAATATACTTAAGTACAGTAAGGAAGTACTTTTACTTAGTTACTTTCCAACTCTGAATAAAACATAAATATCAATTAAGATAAGATAAGATAAGATTTCCTTTATTCGTCCCGCAGTGGGGAAATTCACATGTTACAGCAGCAGAAGAGGGCATCAGTAAAAAGAAACAATATACATTAAATATCAAATAAACAATATAAACAAGTAATATAAACAGTAATATACAAAAACTATGAACACTATGAACAGTTGGGCGGTTAAGTACAGAAACAGAAACTAGCAGCTGAATGTAAGAAGGAATGGGAAATGTAAGGAATGGTAGTGCTACAAAATATATTGCATATGGTTGTTGAAAAAATTGATATTGCACGTGAGCATTAACACACCAGATTTAACACACCAGATTTAAAATAAAGTTAAAAGAGAAGAGTGCAGGTAGTTATATACACAGTTGAACAGAGGTGTTTTCAGCCTGGACTTAAACACAGCTTCACTCTGGTTATAGTCCTGACTCTGGGCTCAAAAGACCCAGTCCCTGAGGTTCTCATGGTCCGAGATGGTTCATGTGGGACCAGCATGTCACAGATGTACTCTGGTACTAGACCATAAGAGATTATGCTTACGTAAGGTTTGTGTTGACATCTGTGCTCTACTGAAGAGAAGCCCTGAGGCAGTTTGGGACATGTCAAATGATTTTGGGGGAAATAGGTTTGGAATGATTTACACAGAAATTGGTGTACAAACTGTACAACTGTACAACTGTCAACCCTTCCTAGACTGAAAGCAAACAGGATGGATTAAAATATCTGGATTTCTACGTATCAGTTGAGTTTAATGTATTGTTTATTGCATCAAGCAAAACTAATGAATGGTATCAATAACAGTGAAAAGGGCTTTAGTCAATATGGCTAATATTCTGCTGTAGCCCCCCACCTGATGACAATTGGTACCAAATATTACTGTATATGATCCATCCATCCATCCATCCATCCATCCATCCATCCATCCATCCATCCATCCATCCATCCATCCATCCATCCATCCATCCATCCATTCACCCACACAACCATTTTTTGTGACCTGATCAATCACTTTTAAAGGCTTTATTTTTCTACTTTTTTTTTTTTTACTTTTTTGGGTTTTTTTCTGGTTAAATAAGTATTATTTCATCCATAGCAAAAATGCAGTTTTACTTTACTACAATTGTGACCTTGTACTTTTTAACTTGAACTAAAGTAAACTAAAGTATTTTTACACTGTACTTTTGTACAGTATGGGAGTACTTTGACCACCTCTGTAAAATTGCCAAGATCTATTGTCTAAAATTGTTTTTTTTTTTTTTTATCTCACTGAAATGTTACACTTCAGATGAATGTGTCTTATTTCAAGTATGATGAGATATTTCAACTGGAAATGAGAAAAAATACACTTGGTAAGATTTGGACTTTTGCAGTATCTACTTGGGACAATGACTCTCCACCGTCCCGAAGACGGCGGACCACCTATTTCTGGTCGAGTCATAAAACTAATGGTTTCAGTGGAAGGAAGGGCCTCAGATGAAAAAAATAAATAAAAAACATTCTGAGTAAAACTAAATCCACCCTTGGGAACGGTTCCTCCAAATTCCTTCATGAAAATAGAAATCTTCCCTCTAGTCTCTCAGCAAAACAATGTTGCTGATGTGGCTTTGTGTGATGTGGCTTGTTAGACACAAACAACAGGCTGTGAGAGTGGCTGTGGGTGGGTTTGTGCAATTTGATCAGAGAAAATAAAAGCTGTCATGATTTGAAGTGCGTAATGGAGAGGAGACCAAAGCCGTGCCCCTATTCCCAGCTGTCTGGTGGTAAAATTTCCACAATACTAAC
Source organism: Siphamia tubifer (assembly GCA_020466265.1). Lineage (NCBI taxonomy): Eukaryota > Metazoa > Chordata > Actinopteri > Kurtiformes > Apogonidae > Siphamia > Siphamia tubifer. Next base: position 29,447,279 of record CM035790.1, on the reverse strand, counting down.
CCTAGTCTTAGTTGTTACTGAATTAGTTAACATCAACACCAAACCTGGACCCTTACTTCTCCAACAAACAACCTAAGGCTTATTTGTGTGAATGTTTGTGAGGAAAGTATGTATTAAATAGGAAGTGTTGTGTAATGTGTGTGGAAAAAATGCACAATGAGGTCACCAGTGATACATGGGTTCAAGATTAATTGCATTATTAACCATGGGTAATGTTAAAACTATGGAAGGAATGAGAGTGCATTCTACAAGATGCAGACTGCTTCTATTGAAAGAAGAAGGGCGGCTAGAGTGGGTCGCCCAATGATCAAAGGGTTATCTAGGCTATCAACATGTCGATGTGTCCTTGGGCAAGACACTGAACCCTAAGTTGCTCTCAGTAGAGTCAGACAGTGCCAGTGTTTCAGCAGCATTGTGTGAATGTGACTAATTGTGAAGCACTTTGGGCACCCACTGGTGTATAAGATGTGCTATATAAGTACTATCCATTTACCATTTATTGTGCAAACTCAACTTTTATTTTATTATTTTATTGTGATCTACATGTTTTGCTGCATGCTCTATTTGATGGGGTCATTTCTTTGCAAAACAAAACAAAAAAAACAAACACTGATTGCTTATTTGTGGGTAACCATGTATTACAGTGTTTTCAGTGTAAATCTGATCAATATACAACCCCAGTTCTCCACATCTTTAACAACTAAAAACATTTCTCACATCAGAATACAAAAAAATATAACAAATGTATATTGTTGAGCAGCAAAAACCCTACATTAGACACAAATGAGACAACGTTAAGGAGTCTCAGTCCCCAAATGTTTGTAGACTGTAGTTAAAGCGGATAGGTCATGCTTTTCAACCATTCCTTTTTCACATGTAAATCATTCACTTATGGTTTGTAACTGCAATGGTTTGGTCTGAATTCCTCATTATTGTAGGTCCACAGACCCCTGTTCCAAGACACATCTTTAGAGTGTCTCATTTTGATGCGGTTTGATTTCGTACCCAAAAATTTTGACTTGTCTAATAATTGCAACTTCGATGTAACTGACTTCGACTGCAAAATCGCTGCAAGAAAAACATGGCCGAGTCACAAAATTAGTTACCTGGAAGTCCATGACCTTATTTAACAGACCTACAGCAAATACTGTGATGTAATAGACACGAAAATGTAACAGGGAAATGAGAAAACTACGTAAACTGAAAAATATGACCCAAAAAGAATATAAAGATATATGGGCCATTCTACCAAAACAGTTCAAATTCAATATGTGTAGTAAAGTATGTGAGATTTTTTTTATGCTATTTTGGAAAAATGTTGACCACATCCATGTTGCATCTCATCTAAAGAACATATATTTCGTAAAACTCCTGTCAATTTTCACTTTTTTTAAAATTTAATTTCTGTCTCAATCTGGTGGCGGGACTTAAAATTTATATTCCCCATCTTACAGGGAAAGACCTCTGTCTTGTTTACTGCAGCCAAGTGTATGTTAATGAACACAAAGACATGCAGTTCCTGAACAGCATATTAATGTCCCACTTGGAACATTTATCTTAAAAACATGTTGATCTGGAACGCAACAATTTTACGATGACACAATCGTCAAATACTTTGCTTTACCGTGTAACTAGAATAAAACCATTAATTCCCTATGATTAAAAAAAAAGAAGATCAGTCGGTTCACAATGACATGAGTTTTCTCAAGTTTCATTTGTTTCTTTTGTACATTTTATTTTCCTGCTGTCTGTTTTTAAAATAATTGTAATTAATTTTGACTAAATGAAAGCTAAATAGGCTTGACCACACTGACAGACACTGAAGCATAGTTCCTTCCCCATCATTAAAATCCTAATTGACTGAACCCCTCTAACCTTCCCACCAGGAAAAAAACCTGTTGCAACCGGTTGATATTTTACCATAATCACGTAAATCCACTTAACTATAAAACGCTGTTCAGGCTTTGCTACAGACTCTACTTCTTAGAAGAAAATCCAAGTTTATGAGACTTATAAATTATCACACTATTTACACTCTACAGTATCTCAACTTTTTTTTTTTTACACCTTCATGAAAAATACATTTGAAAGGAAATGGGGGAAAAAAGTCTTGATTTACTTTATGATGAACTAAAAACTGCACTGGAAGCATAAGGAGCGTATCATTTGTTCGTGATGGTCTAAATTATGCAAAAGGAAAGAAGTGCTTCCTCGCAAAATTCTAGTTACAGATAAACCATCTAAATGCATTTCCATGTGCTGTATAATAAAATACTTCCTCAAACCTCAGTGTTCTCTGTTTGGCACGTGATGCCTTTAAAATGGTACGCACATGTATTAGCACCTTCCTTGCACGTGTTTCTCTAATTAGGGTGGCGGACTCCTACCTCAACATTGATCTCTTTTCTTTTACTATCTCCACGGCTGTTGGTCAGAGTTTGTTAGAAGAAGGTTCGTTCTTTTAGACACTATCAGAAGCATCTGTTTGTGGATTCTGGTTGTGTGTGTGTGTGTGTGTGTGTGTCTTTTCCCCTTATCCATTCACTTTATGTGTGATGTTGTCAGATTTTGCCCCATACTGTGTATTATGCAGCTACATTGTTAGTCATTGTTCAGGCACATGTTAAAAAAAAAAAAAAAAAAAAAAAAAATCTTGTCACTACATCACAAACTGACAATGCACAGACTTACTCCACTGCACCGACAAAGAGAATCGCAAATTTTCACACAGTAGGAATACACTCTCATGTGAAGTACTGTATGTACTCAGAAGGACTCTTAAACCCTGACTTGGTCACCAGCTGCACATGTCTAATCAGTTTTCTCATGTGACACTGCTGTACTTGTTGTATAGTGACTGCCTGAGCTAGTGACTTGACCCACCTGGATACTTGTATGACAGCTGTGTGTATGTGTGTGTGTGTGTGTGTGTGCGTGCATTTGCATTCATCTACCCATATGTTTATCCATGCACGTGCCAATGAGTTTTGCATGTACAGAACTGTGGTTGCCTTAGTTTAGTTGTATTAGTATGTCACTGAGCTCAGATCATTGTACTCACGTGCCTGTAAAGAGTGGGACAGTCCCTGAGGCGGCTGTATAGACTTTGCGTCTGGACAACTACAAGCAAATAGATGTGAACATCAAGTACAAAACAAACAACAATTATGGAACAAACACAGTTATGGAGACATCTGGTCTTTTGGTACTGATTATATTTATCCACAATTTTTAGAAATGATTTACTTAAGAGATAAAAATGTGACTGCGTTAAACAAAAAACGTGCTAAATCGGATGTACCTCGATAAGATGTACTAGAACAAATGACAGAAGTTCAGATTGGCAAATGATAAAGAGTGGTTTAATATGTAAATGTGTACATGTGCGTCTTTCTATAATAGATTTTTAAATCTTACCCTTATTCTAGAAGGAATCTGGAAAGTGAATGCATTTGTAGATGTGAAATGAATAGAAGTATGAATATATTAAAGTTCAACATGTTTAGAGAAAACAAATTATTTTCTTAATTCTCATAATTTCTTGATTTTATCCAACATTACATGTTCAAAACTACAGATACTATAACTAACATTTCGAACTTAATATTTCTTTTATCAGTTTCCTGTATTTTGGGTTTAAGTTTAATTGTTTTTCCATGTAAGTTTTATGCTTGTAGACCAGTGACATATTCCCCCTAAAATTCAATTGATTAAAATGACTTTCTCTTCAATCATTTTTAGACTTGACCACAAGTATTGTTTTCATCTCCTTAGATTTTCAATGCAGGCTTTGCATTTGATTATTAGTCGCATGGCTTTTCCCCTATACACCTTCCACTCCCTGTGAACCCTGGGGTTGTCACATGCTTCTGTGGAGGAGGTCACTTGGCCACACCCACACTGCTTCAACTGAGGTTTTACCTGAACAGATGAGCAACAGGTAAGTCCTCTGGTGACTCAGTGGGTTATTCATCACATTGGGAATTCAGAGATTGTGGGTTTAAATCCAATCTGTACTCTAGTGTTAAATATTTTATTAAAGGCTTAAAACACAACTGGAAAAATGTAGATGGACTTAAATAATAACCTAGATAATTTTTAACCAGATTTGAGGATGGTCCAAAATGACCCCTTTTGGGGCACATACCTTACCATTTGAACACCAGGGGGCACAGATAAGTTTCAGAGAAAAAAAACACTCATAACATTTGGTGGAGTTGCATAGGTGTTAGACATTCTACAGACAAACAGGAACACTTCAGATAGAGATTTGCTGAATTATAGATATATGTGCATAGATACAGGACATGTAAACAATTCCATATAACTGCATAAATACCTTTATGGCACAATGTAATTAGGCCAGCAGGCCTATTAAAACCACATGGTTGTTTGTATTATATGTATTATCATATTTTTCAGTCTACTTAGTTTTGTCAATTCCCTGTTACATTTTCTTGTCTATTACCTCACAGTATTTACTGTAGGTCATGGACTTCCAGGTAACCAATTTTGCGTATAGTGCCTGATCTATTGACAAACCTTTGAAGTGAATATCCGAGTTAAACACTATGATGCCAGATGTCTACTCCAAGTTTGAAATGAAAACGTAAAACATGGTTGAAAATCTAACTTTCCAACCTTGAATGCGTTATGAATTTGGCCATTCCAAAATCAGGATTTTTTTTTGTTTGTTTTTTTGTTTTTTACAAAACACAGGGTTGCATTTTCCCCACCCATACCCCCCCATGACTAATAAACTTAGAAAAAAATACTACCTCCGACAACAAAGGGTTAAAGGTAAAATAAATATTCATTAATAATGCCGTTAATCAAGCAAAGTCGATGAATTAGAATCTTACTGAAATGGAGAGACTGTGCATAAGTGCTCTTTAGGGAATCATTATACTCTATTTGTAAAAGACTCTTTAATGAAGACTCTGGGATAAATGTGACACATATAAATTGAAGTAGAGTTAAACCTAGTGTGTAATTTTAAAGCTAGAGGGAAGATTACCACTAATCTGTACTCAAAGGCCATTGATATGTATACTCCAATGAGGATCAAAGTCCTCCAGGCCTTAGATGATAATGGCTAATTACCAGACAGCCCCTGGATATAGTGATATTCTAGGAACCACTATTACATCTCATTATCAGGTCTTATTCTTCTAAGAGGATAAAGATAACTTTCTCTTCTTCTCAGAGCTGGTACACATAATAACACAGACACTATCAAAGGAAAATAGACAGAAATAAGATCAGGATGGAAGCCAACACACAGTAATTGATTTTAACCACATTGTTGAAGACTACTTATTCACACATCAAAGTACTGTGACTATCTCCGCTGCAGGAAGACAACATGCTTTAACAATAATAAGACACCAAAATACCATAATCACAATTCAAACAGGCTGGGGGAGGTGGGTGTGTGTGTGTGTGGGGGTGTGTGTGTGTGTGTGTGTGTGTGTGGGGGGGGTAATATTAGGGTCCATTGGAGTCGCCTGATTTTGCTGCCTGCGTGCACCTGGGCTCCTGTGGGGCCGGACTTTCACCTCAGCCTCGCACACGCTGCCCACCACTTTAATTGCGCCGTGGGGTTTCTGGGAGATCCACTGACTCACGTGTGCATTAGCCTCCTGTGGTTCAAGGTGAGTTAGGTGGGTTGCCGACATCACAGCTGACCCCTGGCACCTGTCGTACGTGGTCCAGTCCCAGCCCTGGTGACGCGACATGGTTGGCGTCACGTAAAAGGGGTTCCATCTCTCCGTTCATGTCCAGGGGAGAGAAGGCGCAGCGAGTCTACGGCCCCGGGGAAGCAGCCCAGAGGGCGCCGTAAAGCTCGCCACTGGAGCCTCGAGATCCTTCCTGAGCCGGTCACAGCACACCGACGTAGAGGGAATGCGCCCGGTGGAGGCACAAGCCAAACCCACTTGTGATGGTCAATAACATCCAACCCAAGCTTTTTTCTGTGGTAAAAAAAATGCACAACCCCGCTTTGTTTTTTGTTTATACAGCTACACAGATTCAGAATCACCTTTATTGTCTTTATATACAACATACATGCCAAGATGCATGAGATAATGTAGTTAAAGGCCAGAAAGAGCATCCTTGCATAGCTTCCCTGGAGTTCCAGATGTAGCTCAACATGGTGTGAAGTGCGATTTTGATGGTGTCCTCAGTTGAACGGTTTGCCCTGTAGGCAAACTGATGAGGGACGGTGGGAGGAAGACAGGTCTGGATGTGTTGTAAAACCAGCCTTTCAAAGAATTCATGACCACAGGTGTAAGTGCAACAGACCTGGAGTCATTCAGACTCACTTACTACTGCAGTGAATAGAAAAAAACGAAAGATTTCTATTATTGCAATGTAGGGTTGAGTGCATGTTTACCCCACCCCCTGAAGGGGAGAGGTGTATATTGTGTTTGAGTCTGTTTGTTGGTTAGCAGTTTTACACAAAAAAACTATTGGACCAATTTTCAGGAAAGGTACAGAATAGATCCCATTGAATTTTGGTAAGTGTAGGTCAAATGTCAAGGTCACAGTCACCAAAAATGTGTTTTCACAATGATAAGGGATAGGGTAAAAAATATAAAATGCATTTGTAGATAATGTGTGCATGGGGGCGGCATTTGCTGTGCTGGACGCCACTGGTTTATTATTTCCACTCAGGGTGTAATGACCAACTGTGTGGCACAAAGGCAAATAGAAATTCAACGACAGGCGAGAAGTTATTTCATCTTTTGATGCTTACAGCAATGTTTATGCAATGTTCTATATGACGTACCCAACCCTGTTGATGGTTTTCACTTTTTTGTTTAAAAAAACAGAATCCTTGTCAAAATAATCTGACTTTTTAATCGAAGAATTACAAAAATTCTGTTAATGTCAAAGTATATATCAACAAGTGGTGACAGGAAAAACCAAACCCCACCCCTGGGACATATTGTAGCGTATTTTGGTAAATTTTGCTAAATTTTGGTGAATGTAGGTCAAAGGTCACAGTCACCAGGAATATGTTTTTATAATGAAAAGATATAGAGCAAATCAGATTAAAAGTGTGCAAGGGGGACGGATTTGTTGTGCCTAGAACCACTTGTTTATATATTTATTTATTTTTGCCTGCATGCTCTTGTAGCCAGGAATACTAATTAACCAGTTACTGGACCTTCCAGATACACATTTTTTATGTTACAGTCACATGAGTCACATTCACCGTATTCAAGTCATTTCCATTTCATTAGCTCTAAGACTACTACCACTAATTGGCAGTACATCTGCTGAATTTCAAAGGAGATCATCTTGTAATTATTGCATATTCTTGTTAAAAGAGCCCAATTATGTTTAATGTTTAATTTATTTATGAAGAGAAAAACATCTGAGGGTAACATTTTTATAAGCTCCTTACAGTGAATATGTAGTTGCTTTCAGATAAACACTACAAATTAGACTATTTTCATCCATTTCAGTTTCTTTGCTGCTTGAGATTCTCAAAGCCTTTTTTTCTAGTGTTAACAGACTCCCCAGGCGATATTTTTCTTCAACTGTGACATTCTGGTGACAGACATAAGTGGCATGTGCGGGTGTATTTAAAAAAAACCAAAAAAAAAAACCTGATGCACGTGTGATGCAACAACCTCTTGTGTGATGTGATTGCCTCGAGACGTTATAAAACTATAAGGATTGCAAAGAGTTGATGGATAATTTTACATTTGTGCATTTAAATTTTGGTCACAAAATCGACTAAAATCTTCTACTGATCTAAAATGTTTAATACCTGTTGATTCAATAATCCTGTCAATCCATGTAAATTATTGGTGTAAAATGCAACTTGTCTTTTTTGTGTGTGTGTGGTTATTGGATATGACATTCAGAAGCTATTTTTGCTTAAAAAGTTAGTTTCTTCATTTTTTGCTGTTTCAGATATTATAACAATCAACTTTAAAGGTGTCATTCTATGGTTATTTCATTAATATTACTGTGTTCTTCATTGTTATTGAATACATAGTGTGTTGGGTCTATTTAAAAATGTCCGGATTGCTTTGTTTTAAGCTGTTTTTGCACGGTAGAATAATGACTTGAGGTCGAACACTGTTACTGTTACTTCCTCTTACATGTCCATGATGCGGTGATGAGGCTCAGAATGCATAAAGGAACACTCCCCCCCTCCCCTCTTGCTGTATGTGTGTTTTATCTTTACCCAAGTAGCATTCAGCTAGGTTTCGTGCTGTTGCTTGTTCTGATAACATGCAGGGGAAAAAAAACAAGGCTTTGTTTCCACATGAACCACTTTGATCCGCCATTTTTTTCCCAACTTTCTGCAGCAGCTACTGTGGCACAGAGAGAGAGAGAGAGAGAGAGAGAGAGAGAGAGAGAGAGAGAGAGAGAGAGAGAGAGAGAGAGAGAGAGAGAGAGAGAGAGAGAGAGATTTCTGAGTTAAGCACACATGTATGTTTTATTTCAGTGTCCTTGTGCATGTGCCATTCATCATGAGTGCACAAAGCAATGACTTGGAGTCTGTATGTCAGTTTGTCTAAATGTATCTGTGAATGTCTCAGTGTGTACCAGGCACGTGTCTTTGTGTGTGAGCTGGTGACAAAACCGACGTCAGCAGCGTGGTCGGTTGGTTACAACGTTGCTCTCATGTGCGTGAGAGCATATTTTATTTGCGTGTGTAGTCGGAAGTACCATAGCTACAACAGAGTCTTCTGGTATCATATTCCTTCACCTTGAAATAATAATGAATCACGAGTGTTACTTCAGTGTCACCCTCTCATCACTGTTAAAAAAGGTTGAGTGTCTACGTTTAGTTTTTCTTCGAGGTAGATCCTACCTGCAGTGCACCTCCTCTAAGGTGAGATAAGCTAAGGCTTTATTTATCCTGTCATGGGGAGACTGCACAGTTAACATCAGCAACATACAACAAGCACATGAGCATAAATATTCTGAAATTAGGAGGTCTGGTAAACCTCCACACTACTGTACTGAGCTACAGAAAACAAGCTATTTCAACACTGAGAAAAAAAATCCTGTTTTTACAGAAAAAAATCTGGCAGAGGTGGAGGCCAGAATAATCCTGTAACACGTAGATTTAACAGTTTAAACATGTGACATCGAATGGAAACAGACTACCCTTTACATATATGGTGCCCACAGCGTTTTCTAAATCCACCAGGATTAAACTGGGAACAGTTTGGCTTTAGTGTCTTCAGTGATTTGTAAGGACACTTTGACATGTGAATAGTTGGGATTTAGAATTCAAACTGCCAACCCTTTAGTGCCCTTTGGACCTGTGCTACCAACTAAATCACAGACACCTGTTCACTGAAAAAAGGGAACATGACATTGATTTAAGGAAGGATTTCTATTTGAACTGAACTATTATCACTTTGTTTCTGTTGTTTATTTGGTTTCATGGATTATATAACTTTCATTCAATGGAAACCAAAAGTTTATAAAGGCTTATAAACACTTCAGGGGTACCTCGTTGAGTCCTACATATAGGCCACACATAGAGGCTAAAGGAGGCTTCTGAAGTAACATAATGAAATAACATTGTACATTACTGCATTCACTCTTCATGCAATAGACTTTGTTATTTAATGAAATCAGCATAAATTGTGAGAATTTCAGGGGAAGCCTATGTCAAATGCTATAAAGGCTTTTAAAAGCTTCATGGGTACCTACTGTAGGTGAGCTCTACATATAGGCCAAATTAAAGGCTTCTAAAGGCATCAGGGGTACCAAGATGAGCTCTAGGCCACATAGGCAGGGGCCTAGAGAGAGCCTCTATAGTCGCTGTTTATGTGGAGGATCCTGTTAATGCCACATTTAATTATATTGAGCTGTAATCATATCAGAAGGAAAATACTTGGCAGGTATGACAGTGATCCTCAAGTGGGTCAAAGATAAGATTTTGCCTCGAAAGTGAAAAATACTTGGGTATGATTTTTCTCCTTTTTTTTCTCTTTTTAATCTGATTAAAAATAACTGATTTACATAATTTTCATGTTGCATGTTTTCTCCAGAATCCTCAACAGCAGCTGGGTTTTTATAGTGCTAAAGTATTTCACAACAATTTCACTGTTGCTCCAGTAAAAAGCCTGTTGATTCTGTCTTTCATGCTAACTTTTGATAAAATGTCACGGTAATGTAATAAAGTGTTCTTTTTTTATCTGTCTGAGGTTAACAAGGACAAACAGTTTAACAGTCACCCACAACTGATGGAAGAAACAAGTGTAGCCGTCACACTCATTTAGATTCTTCCACTTGATGTTTGTATCACAAAGAGATTCATATAAATGCCAACAGTAAAATGTATTTGAATGACAATTAAATCAGTACGTATAAATAACTTTTCATTTCCTTTAACATATTTCTTAGTCATTTTAATGCCTGGTACAATTAAAGGTGCATTTATTTGAATAAATGTAATGATAGCAACAAAAATAGTTCATAAGAGTTGAATTTCAGAGTTGATATCTATCCATTTCCCATGTTTTCTTAATAACTTAAATCACTTCAGTTCTTACATCACTATCTATGAAAAAAAACAGTTATTTTAGTCATTCTATTTTAGTTTTCTGTCTGTTTTAGCCACATGACACACACAGGAGTTAGTTTCTGATTGCATAACTATTGTTTGTGGTAACTTTTCATGGTTTAATTATTTTTTCCATGGCTGTATATGAACAGGCCTATAATGTACTGAAATCAGTCACACTATTGAAATGAGCTTTATATTGTACATTGAAAAAAAAGAAAGAAAGAAAAGTAACTATATTCTTCTGAGATGCAGCAATACATTTTTGTTCAATACGCAGTCCATGACAATGGAATACTATTAAATAAATTAATTCCAAAATGTATAAATATGTTTTCATAATATTTTGTTTCATTTTGTAATTGAAAACATATTGGTTTCTAATTACTGGCAATGTAACACAACAACAACAACGTATAACATGATAACTTCATCTCATATATATATATATATATATATATATATATATATATATATATATATATATATATATAAACAAATAAAATTTTTATTTATTTATTTTTTTTACTGGTTCTCAGCTCTAACACTCACTATAAATGCAGTACTTTAAGGTAAGGTAGGAGATCTTGGATCCTGTAAGCTATATTTTGAAAGTATACACACCCATGCCTCTTTGTCAGCCCACCCCTCAAAACCACGCCTTCAAAAATACATCACTCATTCTGTCTGGAGCAGCCACAGAGGTTTACAAGCATTCATACAAACTCAACATCAATTAATATCCTAAATAACAAAACAATAAGGAACATTTATCACTTTGTGTCACATGAAGCATAAGGTAACTTTCCAAAACCTGCTGGAACATTATGTTTGGTTAATATCTTAAATGTTCTCACTGATGGGGTGAATACGATACCCATAAGTGATTAATATGTCCAAATATTATATAATCATAAGAGTATCATCTTACCTATCGAGTAGAAACATGGTTTTGAGCCCCTTTTTCAACTGACGCCAGCATTGGAAAGCTGTAATGATTACCACCCTTGTCCTGTTCTGTTCTTCAGTCAGCCTCCTCATGGCCGTAGCTTTTTCAAACACACTTTTTACTTTGGTTTTGCTGCCGGTTGTCGTCTTTTCCACCATAGCTGTTTATGTGAATGAGCAGAAGGGGGGAAAAAGGGATGAGGTGGACTGATAATTGATGGACATATCGGCAAATCAATCATTGTAAAGATGATCAGTGCAATGATTGGCCAAAGTTTTCCTCTGGTTCCACCCTCTAGACTGGACTTAAACATTTAGCTTTTTAGTTTTTTGCAAACATTCAATTTCAGTGCATGCTATGGGATCATGAAGAGATTTTCAAGCAACATGGTAAAAAATGTCCCAAAAAAAAGATCTCCCACCCCACCTTTAACTAAAAGGTGGGGGTGAAATAGGAATAACATAAAAATCTAATCATATCCAGTTGTGATGAGAACAGTGTGTGTGGGTTTTTTTTTTTTGTTTTTTGTTTTTTTCTGAAAAGGCCAGATTTTTCTATGCCAACCCATCCATTAGTAACTCATCTACACTTCAACAGGATTAATATTTCTGACAATGAAGCAGAGGAATACCATGTTCTCATGCATAGAAACAAGGTTTTATTATAGCTTCTATTACATTTCTTTCATTTCCCTAAAGGGACAAATGGGAAAAAAACCCCACATTATTCAAGTTGTTACCTGTCTTTGCATATTATTGATGGGGATTAAAATGGTTCTGAATGTCCACCTAGGGATGGTGGAGCACTGGGTGGAAGAGAGATAACTGTTTTCCTTTTTGTCTAAATAATGGAAAAAAGGACTCTGTCTGTGCTAAATGCAAACAAGAACAGTGTGTGTGTGTGTGTGTGTGTGTGTGAGTGAGTGAGTGCGTGGCTCAGTTGTTCTATTAGTGAGACTCTAGGAGGAAAAAAAAATCTCAGGAATCAGAGAGGTGTAAATACATGCACCAGAGTGTGTGCGTACACACACACACACACACAGTGGAGTCAGTCGAGAGAACAGCCTGTCCAGGGTGTGTGGATGTGGATGTTGGTGAGCCAGATCCAAGCGTCCCTTGCACTTAACCTTTTCCACTACAGGTTCTACTTTTGGTCCAGGCTGTGCTAAGCGCCCAGGATAATGTTCTGCTCTTTTAATTACATTTTGATTGTGATGGCCTTTGCATGGAGGTCTTGTAATACTGCCACAGAGATTATGAAAGTCCACGTCTTTCTCATTTGTGCACGTCTGTCCATCCTTTAGCTTCTCTTACAAAACAGAATGTAATGTTCAAGGTGAATTCCTTAAAAAAAAACAAAAAAAAAAAACAACCTTTGATGCATGAATTATGAGAACCTTAGTCAAGATTTTTTTTTTCTTAGTATTTTTAGGCCTAAAAAAAAGCAATGTGAGTGAAATCTTTTTAATGAACCTATTATTTATGGAGTTATAAAAATGTCCACTCAACTGGACATGTGTTTAAGCTTTGAACCAAAGAAACTCGTATTTTAAAACGCAATATCAGAACACTATGATTTTTTTATTTATTTATTTATTTTTTAATGAATTTAGCTTTTGTTTAAGAAGACTGTTAATTACTGCCTAATAACAACAGACAATTGATTTACAGGTAAACATATTAGTGCAGATCAGGTATTAAGAACAGACCAGTTACAGTAATGATATGAACTGACTGATATGGAACTAAAACAACAAAACCCATGAATATACAAGAGAACAGCTGGAGAATAGAATAATAATAATTTTGTGTTATTTTTACTGTGGAAAGAAAACTCCTGGATGTTTCTGTTTCAAGCTGTTCCATTCTGAACGGATGTTTCGGTGCAAATAATGAGACAGAGTGAGAACAAGTCAACCTCATCAATGCAGATTAAATTATTTATTTTCCTTTTACACTTATTCAGTGTCTGACGTACCTTCATAAATTGGTGTTTGCATAGATGAGCAGACACATACAGTATTACACACTGCCCAGCCCCCCCCCCCCCCCCCCCCCCTTCCCTAAAAAAAAAGAAGCTGCACATGCAATATTTCACTGTATCACCTTTTTGCAGGAGACTTACACTGGCTCTAACTAATCATTCCAGATGATTCCATGGGTAAATACTGCAGTGGTTAATAATGTTTAAGCTGGAACAAGTTATTTAAATTTAACTGATACAGTAAGTGTCCTCTCTTAGACAATGGAAGGATTGATCCAGGTCATTAGGCTTGTGACAGAAATATTCAGAAAAATAGGGAAAATGAGACATCATTTTCACACATGAATTAGCCTCCAAAAAGTCCTGACTCAGTTTGAGATGATGAAGAGTTGATGCAGTGGTCCAATTCGTCATCATCAAGAATCAAAAAGTAATGCAACTATGGATGGGAAAAAAAAATGATGAACCTTATTGTGGAAAAAAAAAAGTTCAGTTCAATTTATTTTGAATATGTAACAAATAAAACAATCCCACTCTGTCCCCACTAGTGGAAAAAAAAATAGAAGAATGAACATGAAAAACAAAACAAAACACGGCTTCATTTGCATATTCAAAAATGAGTGGGAAGAAGTCAAACGTATTTAATCCCACCCCTTCTCCACAAAACAGTCTATGGTCTAACTTCCTATCAACATAATATATGAAAAAATCAAGTCCTTTGAATCGATTCACTTCACTTATCACCTTCACAGGCACATATTCATACATACTAAATTTGACACACGGAGAAAGTAAAAAATAATAAATACATACAGACATCCTTGAAGGTCTTCCATTCTGGACATTGTTGTGTCTTGTTTTGTTAGTTTTCTGTTCGTCTTCCTGTTTTTCTGTCATTGTGAGCATCTGGGCTTTTATTTTGACATGTGGGTTTGTATTTACCTTGTACCTCCTTTCCTCCTGGCCACAGTGTGTGTGTGTGTCTCCACCCATTAATTAATCCTAATGTGTCTCACCTGTTTAGTCCCTAATTTAAGCTCCTCCTGTGTCTTTGTCAAATTGTGAGTTTGTTTTGTCTTGTCACTTCAAATGAGCGGTTTGTTTCACGACTTGGTCTTTCTAGTTCTTGATCTGTCTTTATACTTTGGTTTTTGTCTACTGTGTCCCTTTGTCTTTTGGAATCTGCTTCACGTTACCAGACCTGGAATCCTCACCTGACACTGAGTTTGCCTCCCCTCTGACGGCGCCATTTTGGATTCAGGTTTCATGTTATGACCTTCGCATGTACACTCATAACATCTTTTGCATTTTCCATTTTTATCTTGACTGGATTATTGGTTTTGACCCCGATTGGTATACTGACTTGTTCCCTAGTTGCTGCCTCAATTAATTACCCCCTGGTGACTTCTGTTGAAGCAGCTTCCCCAGTACATCACACACAGTACTTTAATGAAACTGTTCAAATCTTAATCTGGTCTGAGAGTCTTGCATGTGGGTCCTGTTTGTCTCTGGTTACGTATCAGAAGGCAGCATGAAATGAATACACAATAGAGTAAACAAAGTGACAAGAGCAAAAAAAAATAGACAAATCCACACTTACGCACCAAACAAATCAATAAATAATAATAATAAAACATTTTATTTGAAAGCATCTTTTAAGACACCCAAGGTTACTGTACAGGAATGTGAAACAATAATAAAATAGGAGTAATAACAATAATAGTAGTAATGATAATCATAATAATAGTAAAATAAAAAGATTTAAGAAAAACAATAAAAAACAAACAAACAAACAAAACCAATAAACAGTCCCATGTGTTCATAGTCAAAGTAAATACTGCAGGTGTGACTATTTTTTGGTGGGGCAGTATATGTTATCATTAATAGCATATTGTTCTCTGTATTTTATTAAATATTAAGGTAAAAATAATGAGTTAATCCTAGTGAGATATCATTCAATAAAGACCAGTGTATGCTTTTCCTCTCAAACACATGTATATAATCCCAACTCATGTATTTCTAACTGCAGATGTTGTGGGTCACTGGGTCCAACAAAAGCAAATACTCCGGGAGACGTCCACATGTATGAAGACAGGTGTGTCCTTGGCTGTGGTTGTACTGAGGAGGGACACATGAATCGAATAACAGCCCAGCCCCTCCCACCTGCTGCCACCACCGCTGCTGATGAAACGTAGTGTTCAGGGATGTCCACTTCCTGTGCTTGTTCCATCCACTGCATTGTCCTCAACATTGTTAATAACGTCACCAAAAATTGTGTTCCTGTTTTAAAATAGGTGGCCTTATAGAGATTGTTTCTAAATGAGATGGGAACATGCAGCAAAAAACTGAAAACAAAAAGAGGGAAAAAAAAAAAAGAGTCCTCATGCACATGGAAAGATAAGGATGAATTAAATACAAGCTGAAGAAGAGACATGACAATATATTCAAAGGTACATTTAGGTAAGTACGGTGGCTCTCATTAGTCTGATTTAATGCTCACATGATCTGCAGATGTTCCATAAACACTCTTTGTGGTTCAACAGTGATGATGCATGCTATTTACATTATTAAAACGATCTCAATTGTGTATCATCAATTATTGCTCATTATATACCCAGGAAACTAATTGCTATGGTACAACCTGTACTTACATCAAAGAACACAGTTTTATTTTGTCACATGCACAATGATACAGGCAGTAGATCAACAGATAAAGAGTATGCATGGATGTGAGCACTAAAACTTCGTACTAGTAGACCAAGATTATTAGTGACTTAAATACTTTTTAAGCTTTAAAGGGATTATCTGAAGTGAAATTCATTTTAGCTGAATTGTTTTTTTAGATGATTACAAGTACAATAGCTGACATTAAAATCACATCATTCAGATGTACATTGAGAAATGTCGATTTTGCCGTTTTAAGCTAAAGTCTGTTAACATGGAAGTGATTGGTGTCTTTTTGTCGACATGAAATGCTATTTTTAGACCTCTTCTAACGTTCTAAACAACATCACACTTGCGTGGTAGTAAGTAGAGGGTCCCCTAAGGGCAAACCAAAGTGTCTCGATGGTTTCTTGTTGTCGGATATTGTGTCCAGAATTACTTATCTCAAGCCAGTACCTTTTTGGATGCAGCAGACGTCTTTAGGAGGAAGTCCGAAATAGTTGATTGTCAAGTGCTGAGTTACATGCATTGGAAATTCACAATGCATACATTTAAAAAAAATAATAAAGCTTAGCCTACTCATAGGTTGTTGTTGGTTTTTTTTTTTAAAGAATGACATCCGGAAGAGATTCTGGATCGTTTTGAAATTTTACATTGCGGTAAATGGAGAATATATTTCAAAGATCCCACCAAAATGTAATGATTTGTTCCTTGTGAAACTCCAAATGCATCCTGATATTTTAATCAAAACCCATCCATAACTTTTTGAGTAATGTTGCTAACAGTCAGACAAACTCCAGTGAAAATATAACTTCCTTGCTGGAGGTAATTATACGAACTAGACAAAACTAAGGGTATATGATGACCCCAATCCTTAAGCAGACGGCTATGATGTCATGATGCAAGGCATTAACCTTTTATTTGCACATGATTTCAAGTCAATCAGACAGATGGTCCCAAAGATATGAACAAGAGTGTTTAGTGATTTTAAACTTCTGAATGCGCCCCCTTGTGGGCAATCTAGGAATGGCAAATCACCTAAAATCAAATCAGTTCTTCCTCTCCTTAATATCAATTGATATGGAAAATATGGAATTTCTAAACCCATTATTTTTCAAGTTATCGTGTCATTTATACAAAGGATATTCAGTGATGGTTGGTCCAAAAACGTAATATCCCCAAAACTCATTATTATTATTATTATTATTATTATTATTATTATTATTATTATTATTATTATTATTATTATTAACAATAATATTAATAATAGATTCTATTTCTATAGTGCTTTTCAAGGCACCCAAAGCACTTTACATTGTTGATCCATTATTTAGTCAAATTGTAATTATTTCTTTGACCTAAGAGTTAGACAAATAATTTCTGTTACCATTTAATATAAACCTCAGTACATTTTTAACAATCTGGCATAACAAGCACATCATCTTTCTATGTTTCAATCTCACTATTTCAGCCAATATAGGGATTAATTGTGTGACGAGTACATGTGAAATATATTTTCAAAACTAAATTCAGGGTCATTTTCATTCCAAGCCTTTACTTTGAAGTGAACACAGTCCATGGAAGCACTTTTTATGCAAGGTCAAAGCAACAGACAGTTTTTTTTTCTGTGAAAAACAGACCTTTTCAGACACAAAAACAACCATTTACAGTACAGTGTGTATTGATTCATTGCGATTTAAGACTGATATTGTAAATGGATACAACATGTATGTACAAACACAGAAGCATAGAAAACACAAACTGACCTTTTCTGTTATTCTTGCTGGAAGGGCAGGTTAATTTAACAGGGAAAAATTGCATCAGAGCTCTGGTTATGTAATCTACTTTTTGCTAAACAAACAAACAAAATGTTTTTTTTTCTTTGCTCTTTGAAGACTTGAAGAAAGTGCACAGAAAATAAAATTGGATGGATGCTATTTTTAACACAGCCTCATAGACCTGATCAGTTAATCATATTTAACATCAAACGCACTGCTTTGGATGTCACTTTTTCTTCATTCACATACATCATATGCATTTCGTTAAGTTACTAAGCAACACAAAGCAGTTGATACTTGAGACGTAAAAAAAAAAGCTCAATGTAGATCCTCTCATGTCATTTGTTTTCTTATGTAACACGTCTCGTTATTACAGTAACAGATGTCATCAAACCACTTGTCAGAAGCATGATGTATACATTCAGCCTCCTATCCATTTAGATGTTCTTTATTAATGCACAATACAGCCTGACCACTAATACTGCACGTAAAGTGTCAACAAGTTGGTCATGCCGCCTTCAGTACGTGAACACTGGCTCATTCAGTGGTCACCATTATGCCTTACATAACCTGGCTGTTTCTGTGTCCAGTGTTTATGACTAGTGTACATATTGTGCAATATGGGAGAACATATTGTGTGAATATGTTTTCCTTAAAAAAAAAAAAACAACTTCCATGGAGTAAAATAATTTGCAGGAGCAGTTATTGACTACAAGGTGCACGGTGAGATATTCATCAAAATTAAACTGTACAAATTACTTTGGGACAACGTTACGTAAATGCAATGTGTTCAGCAAAGGAAACAGACTAATAAAGTGGCTCTGCTGGGAAACAACTATTACACACATAAGAACCACAAACAAACAACTTTTAGAGTCAAAAACTGGAACAAAGTAGTAACAACTAGGACTATTGTTTCACTACTGGACACAGAAGAGGAGTTTGATGACACACATGAAGGTATAACTTTATTATGTGATGTTATTATGTTGGTCAATCAGGTTAAACTGTAACAGTTCTGAACTTGTTAAAGGGATTATCCGGAGTAAAATTCATTTTAGCTCAATTTTTAGATGACTGGGAGTACATACATGTAGTTGACATCAAAGTCACACTCTTCAGATGTACACGGATACATTTCTATTATGCTATTTTGAGCCAAACTGTGTTAGCATTGGAAGTGATTAGAGCATGTCTTTTCACTGACATGAAATGCTATTTTTAGACCTCTTTTAAAGTTCTAAACAACATCACACTTATGTGGTATTAAGTAGAGAGTCCCTAAAGGCAAACCGAAGTGTTCCGAGGTCTTCATGTCGTCGGATATTTTGTCTTTCCAGATCCAGCAGATGTCCGAAATATTCAATTGCCAAGTGCACAGTTACCTGCTCTGGAAATACATGATTTTGTTGCATCATTCTTTTTTGAAATTTTCAGTATGTGTTGGGAGTGACACAAGGAACAAATTATTACATTTTGGTGGTGGTCCAGAAGAGATCCTGAATTTTGGATCACTTTGCAATTTATTCTCCATTTACCACAATGTAAAATTGTGTAAAAGTGATCCAGAATCCAGGATCTCTTCCGGACCACCACCAATATCTAATCATTTCCAGATCTCCCCATTAAAAACTTACCCTGCAAATTTAGTCAAGATCTGTCCATAACTTTTTGAGTTATCTTGCTAACTACCAGACAGGCAAACAAACTCTGGTAAAAACCTAACCTCTTTGGCGGACCTCTCTTCATTCAAGGGGGTGGGGGTGGGGGGGTCTTCCTTGGTGGAGGTTCTCACAGTACTTTTCTAGTTTTCTCTACCTTTGAATGAAAAACTTCTTCCTAAAAGAATCCCAGAACAGAAAAAAAAGGATCATTAACTTTAGTAAAGAACTAAACAGAAAAAGAACATAATGTACTCCACACATTTGTAGTTTGTGAAAATCATACCTGAAACACACCTTCTTGCCCTTCTTTGTAGCTACAAGACTGCAAATAGAAGAATAATTTTTTTTTTTTCCCCTCTATTTTTGGAAATGTATTTTAGTTTTAAATAAATGGGAAAGAAATCACTGGAGGTTCTGTTAATCCTTCAAACTCTTCTGCAATTGAAAACTCTCCAGCAGACAGATAAACACCTGAACACATTGTACTGGATAAGGTTTAAATGGACAGTTTCCCTAAGGCCAGAGAAACACTGAGTGCACAGGGCTGTTAACTGAGGACAGGTTATCACGTCTACCATGTTCCATCAAGATACATAACAACATTAAGATATGGATGTTTTGAACAGCTGCCATGATGTATAGTAAATTAGGAATCGGATTAAAGTGTAGCATAAAAGATGGATCGTGGGTCCTTTCACGTAAAACTTTAGGGTTTGCTTTGTATGTATGAGTTCACAGAAGTCAGTTTGTGCATGTGTATGTCCGTTTTTGTCCTGTTTACACCTCTCTGTCACTTCTGCTTCCCACAGGATGGATTCATGGTTCATCCCAGGAGTCACGGAGTCACTAATGCAACCAGAGCAGCCCGCGCCAATTATACATATTTAGCTTGGTGCAGTGTATAGGCTAACAGCTAGCCTGCATTGACCCACTCTGCCATTTATTCAGCAGACGCTGGGTTTGAGCTCTCGGTAATGGGTGCTCAGAGTGACACGCAGATGGACGGTCATGGCCTTGTGTTCCTTCACTTGTCACATTTTCCATTAACCTACAGATAGTCCTGAGTGTCCTGCTTAGCGCCAAGAACCTAAGAGGAAATTAAGTTTCACGTGAGATAATCTTATTACTGCTTCACTACGCCTTCAGAATATCATCACTTCACCATTAATTTCCTTGAATTTGCTTCGCATCTGTACATTCACTGGTGTTTACATTGATTCGTCCTTGGCCGGTAGACTGAGTGGAGTGGGTGTATAATGAGGAACGGGGGCAAGTGAGGAGAAATTACCTTGTTAACATGTTCTGGTCATTCATATTTTCTGCAACCTTCAGTACTGTTAGTTTCACCTTCTGTCATTTTTGGCAGAAACAAGGTCCCTTTATGTAAACAATTCTTGAAGATAATTGTGCCCAACTGGATGGCCTCCAATTATAATACAGCACATATCCCATTTATCACTTATCGATTTAATAGCTAAAATTGCTAAAAAAAAAATCCTAATTGCTGTGATAGCAATTTCCAGGAAAATAATAGCTCCTCACAGAAAGTAATGCAACTGTTATATTGAAAATCTATAATAGTTTCACGCTGCCTGGCCACAAACACACAGTATTTAATTGGACCTTTAGCTTCTATTACACGACATCGTTTATGTCATACAAAACATAAGCAAATGTATAACAAAGAACACTTAAACATTTGTTTTCTTTCATTCATATCCCAGTTGTGCTCATAATATTATATATTCCAGCAGAATTTATTCTTTTACCATTTTTCTGACAATATGAATGATAATTCAAAAACATTTTTTTCAATCATGGCTTGTGGTTTGATGAAGCCGTTTATTATCAAACAAATGTGTTTCCTCTTTTGAAATCATACTGACAACAGAAAACTATCCAAATGACCCTGTTCATAAGTTTACATACCCTCGTTTTTCATTTAATCCTCTGTATTGTATTAGTCCCACTCCTTTAACATCTGTCACAGTTCTGTCTTTGTTTTCTTCTGAATACATTTCCAGTTCAGGCTTTGACCTTTGGCCTAATTTCTTTGCTACTCACCTGCTCTCCATTCCCATTAGTCAGGGGAAGGCCTTATAAGCTGTAGGAGCACACTCATTTCTTGCTAGCATGTCCAACAGTCAACACTGACTCTGGCTCCTGTCTGTTAGAAAACTCTGATTGTGAACCCTGTGTGTCTGTGGAAATATCTGTGTTCTGATTCTGTTTATATTCCGAATAAATCTGTTTTGTCAGTTTTTTCCAGTGATTTTACACTGTGATTTTCAGTTGGGTTTGGGTTTGTTTTGGGGAATCTTTATCAAGGGATATTTAAAGCATTGTAGTTACAGCTTTCTTTTGTGTTGCTACTGAGTCCTATCCCTCCCCCTGTGACAACATCAATGACATGAACATGTTTTGTTGTAGTTGGTGATGAGATACTCTATTTTATTAGAGGGTAAAGCTGTCAATTCTTCTTGGAAAAACACCTTGTTAAACAAGAAGTATGCACTGTAAACCTTAATAAGTTAGCAGAACTCAAAAAAATGTAAGGCAATCGATTACCTCAATTATTTTAAATTGATGAAAATTTAAAAATAAAGGTTTCCAGAACTTAAAATGTAGATGTTTATTAAAGTATACTTATATTAAAACATTACTTATTACCTTAGTATTTAAGGTTCTGTCAGTCCTACTGGGAGACTAGTGTCTTTGCCCAAGGACACTTGGACATGTGGACAGACAGAGCCGGGACACAAACAGCTGACCCTTCAGTCATTGGACGACCCCTTCTACCAACTGAACCACAGCCGCGCCTGAATAAAATGACTGTGTTTTGTAATTGTGTAATAGATATTGGTGGTTATTTGCAGTGTTCTGAAATTATATTTCATCATCTACATCAGTTAGGTTTTTTTTTCAATCATCCTGATTTGAAACAATAGAAATAACAGTAAAATATCATTCTCAGCATTTAATGACTTAATTCCACTAAGTTGTACCTCATCTATGTTTTTAAGTTATGTTCACTTATATCCACAATAAAAAAAATATTAGTTGAAAGTACTTAAAAAGAAGAACATGTTACAGTGATTGAATACATTTGAGTTAGTAGTACTATTTCTGAAACTTTGAGTATTCACAACTTAATATATTTAATTATTCTGAACATTCAGGTTTACGGTGTGTAATAATATAATATATAAGTTTTCACTTTGTGTGTTTTTTTAATAAAAATCTTGAGCACAATATGTAATAAACTTAGCCATTAACACACCTTCAGTTCATTTCAGATTGTGATTTTTATGGCATGAATTGCATGTTTGACACCTCCCGAAAGTAGCTCACTGATATTAAGGTCAGGAAACTGATATGGACACTCCTTTACCATCACTTTTTTTTTTTTTCTGTTGTAGCCAATGACAGGTTGACCTGACCTTATATTTTGGGTCATTGTCATGTTGGCAACTGAATAACATCTTCTCTAGTACATCCAAATGTTCTCTCAATGCAATCCAGGTCTGTATTGATTGAAAGGTAATCACTTTACCTACCTCTTCTTTTACCCTAATGTGTCCATCACCCTAGAGCAGGGTCAGTCTGGACTCATCAGACCATATGATCTCTGCCAAGGAACGCCAGAGGTCATGTTGTCATCAAGGGTTAGCAAGGGTTAGTCTGTTAGCAAGATAACTCAAACAAGTTAAGAACAGATTTTCAGGATTTTTTTGTACTTGAATATATCAATATATATATATATATATTTTTTTTTTATTAATTTCTGGATCATTCTATCCTCTGTTCTTTCTTACCTTTGTTAGTATGTTCTTGTTATTGTTTTCCACGTATGTGTTACTTCCATTATCATTGTTGGTATGTGATTTTTATTGAAATATATTAAGTTATGTTTAATATACATCAGTTTACCTAAGCTGCTTAATATCAATTTTCCACAGTTTTAGGGCTCTAAACAGATGTAATTTTATCATTGTGGAAGCAAAAGTAATGTGTTACTTTATATAAATGTTAAAATGGAGTTGGGATTTGTTTTCTTCTTTTACACGTAGCATGATTTCACAGTAAAACTCTTAAAAGCACATTAGTATAATAATGGAAAGGTTGTATTTTGCTGTAAAATACTGCAGAAATTAAAAAAACTAATTATATTTACGTTATATACGTGTTTGAATTATCATCAATGAGATTTTTATTCCCTAAATTTTCCACATTATTTGTCATTTTAAAAAAATATATATTTTTTTTTTCATTTAGTTTATTTTTCTACATTTTGGTTCCTTTAATTTTTTAAAATCTTTCTTTGATTTTCTGCCATTTGTGTCTTACTTTGCTCATGTTACCAGTTATTTTGTTACTTCTCAGGAGTTAAAGGGTTAAACTGAATTACATGGAAGAGGGAAATATCTAAAACATGCAGGACACTGGCCCTCGAGGAGTGTGGTGTATGCCTTTCCCTTCCATCAACCTTTCTTGGGATCACTTCAGTACTTTTGTATAAAGCTCCTCGCAGACAGACGGACAGATATGGAACAGAAGTGATCCCATAATTTCACCAACAGTAGTAATTACAGCACAGACAGTACAATAACGCACAGGGCACAGAGTCAGGTTTAACCTAAATTCACTGATTATTTTCCAGAAGTAAAGTCTGTGCTATCTTTGAACACAGAACTCATTCAATCATCTATGAAAAGCTTTTAGTTCAATTCTCTTCCTATGACTTACTTGCAGACATAAAGCACATTTTATTTTAACTAATTGATTCCACGAACAGTCTCTGACATGCGTGCACTCACTCAACCTGCCTCAGATACTGCTATATACTATTATATACTGGAGGTGCCTCAGCATAAAAGTATCTAATATGATGATCACTTTCCAAGAATCTTACCACTCATTTTCTGATTCCCACTTTTTTAAGTGACCGCTTCACAAAATTTAATCTTTACCTGAAATTTCACTATTCAAGAAATACATGTCTAGTCATGCATACAAGCTTTTTATCCAGATAAAATATTTAACTTGAAACTCCCATACATATGGAATATTCTTTAATATTTCTACTGATCTCTACTTTTTTTTTTCAATATGCACATGGGTTTAATACTTAATCATGTCTATTAATGTTTTCACATTTTCTATTCATCTGTTCAGTTTCATTATTATCTTTACTGACAAAGCTTTTAAAAATATCATCGTACAAACCACCCTTTTCAGTGGCATAAAAACGTAATGTCTCAACTTCCAATGTCTACAGAAGCGTATTACTGTCATGTCAGAAAAACAAAAATGTATCCTTGTTAAAATAAGAAAGAAGAGCAGGTCTGATCAGCTGCAGGTTTGTTTGTTTGTTTGTTTGTTTGTCATTGGTCAGCTGGTGCATCAGAATATAGCCCACTGATGTTTAAGCCTTGCTTTGATAACCTCATCCATGCTGAGGTGGTACTAAGTTGAAATGAAAACAACTGAAACTAAGTCAGGTCGAGTAGAGCCAAGTAGGTGTTAGTGGAAAAGCCCCATTATAGACCTGCTGTTGAATAATACCCTGATACTTACATAGCATGATGTTACGTCTCAGTTTTTCTCATGCATCTTAAAAGCATCCTCAGTGTGACCAAACTACTCACATTATTATCCACTTACTTCAGCAACAGCCGCATCTTACCACTTATAAAACAGAACAGAAAATTATCAATATTCCTATATCTATCTGTTCCCTGCAGGCCTTTTTTAAAAAAAAAATAAACACATTGATCAAATTAGGATGTGAACATTTTCATATTTTCAGATAAATTAGCATGTTTTGTCTTCATACATAAATGTATATGTCATTTCAATGTGAAAATCATCGAATTTTTTATTGCTATTTGTCGATTTTTTAAATAAACTAAGTACAACATAAACTCTTAACACGTCCCAAATTTCCTTATCCCTTAATTTGAAATTTTAATTTTAATCATCCATCGAAAAATCCATTAAGACATGTCAAAAGTCTTTTATCTTCACTTACATCAGCTAATCTATTGACTCAAAATGAGCCCATGAATGTCCTATTTTATTACAACAATACACTGGGCCACTTCATCCCATAGAAGTAGTGTCGCATAAGAAGTTGTGCTGTGTTTCAGTGCATTTACATTAGCCTATGGGTGTGTAATCTATGTTGGTGAAGGAAAAAAAATCAATGTAAAAGAAAACGGTATACTATCTGTAATTTACCAGTATGAACATGTAGAGAACACACTCATAGACACAGGGATATAATGGCAGGTTATGTTTGATTGTCTTACAGCCGCAACATAGTCTGAACAGAAGCTAATGCAGTCTGAGCTAAGCTAACAGGGTTGTGTCAAATTCTGTTTCCACATTCAGGCATCACAGCTGTTTTTGGTTTTGTGGGGGCTCGATGCAAGATGATGTTCTCGGGCACCTATTTTGCCAAACTGCAATGGAACAAACTTAGACGATCTATAAACACACACCAAATGATCACAAATCACAAGCAAAAAAGGCCACAGTCATGATAACCTCTCATATTACAATGAACCACCTTGTTATGTATCACATTATGTAATAATCTGCCACTATTTGTTATAAAAATCTTGAACACAATATGTAATAAACTTTACTGCATTTTGTAATAAGTTATTACATATTGTGACTGTCACCTTTTCTTTTTTTTTAAATAAACAAAATGCAGTTTTGTATGTTGGCATCTCATGACTACATAGCTAAATGGAGTAGATTCAACTTTACTGTCATTACCCATGTATAAATACAGAGAAAGAACATTACTTTATTGATCCCACAGGGTCATTGTATTAAAATAAAAGAGTCATATGGCAATAAAATGGTAAATCAGTATGAGTAAGTATTAAGCAGTACAAGTTCAAACCAGAATTACATCCAAGCAGAAGTACATAGCAGCAGTGAAAGCACAATACACACACACACACACACTTCTGCTTGGATGATATAATTTTTACTGCATAATATTTTTTTGTTACTGTTTATTGCCTTTGGACTCTTTTAACACTATTTCCCCCTGGGATCAATAAAGTAATGTTCTCTCTGTATATTTGACAGTAAAGTTGATTCTAATCTAATCTATTTAACCACATATATTGAGTCCAAATGCCAACATACAATTGATATTTGTTCATTTATCTTCAAACTCATAAAACAGCAGTGACTAGAATAGCACTCTGAAACCTCCACCAAGGTAGACACCCCCCCCCCCCCACCCTCCACAATAACACTTTCTATGAGTTCCAAAATTAAAAGAGTATATATATATGTTTCCAAAGCCACTAAAATTTCACACACACATACACATGTTGCATCCCCACTTCTGTCAATAGTTACGTTAGAGTGAACATAGACTAGTATTGCTGCTAAAACTGAAGTATTGTAATAGTACAGAATCTGCAGATGGATTAACACTACACCTGCAACGTACTAATCTATATTATTAAAAGGCCTTCGCTGAGTTAACTTAGATGATGTATGTCATGCATGATGGAAAATGTTAGCTTTTGTGCATAACATTGTAACTTATGGGGTTTTGAGCTAATGGGAAATAGGTCAAACAAAATGATTAAAAATGAAAAGATGTATTGAATGACATTTTGCAGCACCTCATTCGCTGTATGGGGGGTAAGACAACATCAGATAAGAAGGTAATGCAGCCTCAGTGGAGGCCTTCCACTGCCGGAGGTACAAAGGCAGGTACAAAGATGGAGATTCTGACTGTGAGCAGCAGGAGAGCAGCTTTTCAAGCAGTGAACTAATTAGTTTGCTGGTGAGGGTAAGTCTTCCTGAAAGTGACTCATTTCGCTTTTAACAATTTTTCTTAAGCATTTAGTCCTAATGAAATACCACTGAATATACTATGTAGTTGTTCATTTAAAACTATTTTTCTATAATCAGTAAATGTTTATATAAATGTGAGAAATGGGTCACATCACGAGGCAGTGAAAATTGTATGCTTTACCTCATGGGTGTTCAAACTGAACACCTATAGCTCCAACAGTGCAGCAGAATTATGAAGCTCAAAACACAGTGTAATTACACTGTAAACCTAAACGTTCAGAATAATTAAATATATTAAGCTATGAATACTCAAAGTTTCAGAAATAGCACAATTAACTCAAATGTATTAAGTTGAGTTAATGTTCTTTTTAAGTATTTCCAACTAATATATTTTTTTTTATTGTGGATATAAGCGAACATAACTTAACAACATATATGAAGTACAACTGAGTGGAATTAAGACATTACATGCTGAGAATGATATTGTACTGTTATTTCTATTATTTCAAATAAGAATGATTGGAAAAAAATAAACTTAATTGATGTAGTAGATGATGAAATACAATTTCAGAGCACTTCAAATGACCACCAATGTCTATTACACCAAAAAAAAAAAAAATGCAATCACAAAACAGTAATTTTATTCAGGGCGGCTGTGGTTCAGTTGGTCGGGTCGTCCAATGACTGAATGACCAGAGCCGGTTCACGTCCCAGCTCTGACTGTCCACATGTCCAAGTGTCCTTGGGCAAAGACACTGTCTCAGTAGGACTGACAGAGCCTTAGAATACTATGTTAATAAGTAATGTGTTTATTTATGTATACTTTAATAAGCATCTACATTTTAAGTTCTGGAAACTTGTATTTTTTAAGTTTCATCAATTTAAAATAATTGAGGCAATATATTGCCTTACATTTCTTTGAGTTCTGCTAACTTAATCAGATTTACAGTGTGGAAATTAGAATTAAAAGTTTTAAATCATCAAGCTGTACATCTAAGTTTGATCTCCTGTTATGCACATTATCTGAAAGATGCTTTATTTTATGTCATACTGCTACAACTGCGTAACTTGACTCATCCTGAACGTCGACTGTGAATACACGGTCATTATTTGTAGGAACTGTATAATGATGTTGTTTTTATTCTGTCTTTTCTAATATGAATTACAGTTGTTATATTTACATATGACATCAGTTTTCTTTGTCAAATGCTCTGACATTTCTGCTAAATCATTTGCTTGTGTATGTGTTTTATTATTATTGTTATGCCATGTGATCCATGTGACACTTTCCTGTTAATGTCACAAAGTCAGAGAAGGACAAATAATGTCACCGCAGATGAACACAGACAATCACAGACACAGATGCGAGCATATTATCAAGGCTGAATCATGTATCCAACTTGAAGCCCACTGTAGCGGTGTAACGATCATGCCTGTGCATGCTGCCCTTGTAATTAAGAGAAAAGAACGTGCATATATGCCCTATTAGCCGAACAGTAGGAATGTCCGATCTGCCCACTGAGCACTAACCCTCTTAGCAGCTGGTGGGATTGGTATCCCACTGAGTCCAAATAGGTGTCGATTACACAGCATAGATGTAAACAAAAACAGAGAAAATGGGCATTACAGACAAAGTGTGCAATGTGTATTTGCATATGATTTACTCCATTATCAAATCCCACTTTGTTGATGTTATTCACAGCACTTGGAATATGTTTCTTCAGTGGAAAACTGAGCATCAAATCTTAAAGGCTTATTGTGATGGACGGCTGTGACTTCTTTTAAGTAAAGCATTAAGATTTATTTGGATCTTAAAGCAAATGATAGCATTATTATCATGAGACTCTTAACTAATTTAACTGTGCAACAAAAGATGGTGAATAGCTTTTATTCTGATCATATGTGTAATTAAATGAATATGTCTTTTACATATAGATACACCCATTTCATTCACATCTTACCTCATAATAGTTGGTTCAAGAAGGTGATAATTTGAGTCGTTATATGCAATAAAATCATAGGTGTCATCTCATTGTGACCTTTCTCTGCATCAGTATGCAAATGCTTATGTAATACTGAATGCAGTCAGTGATGAGTAAGCTTTGACATGTATTATCACATTAAGGTGTGGATTTATGAACCCGACTGTCATGTAACATATAACGCAACATGGAACATTTGGAGATGTATATCAGATGACGTTGCACTTCAGACAGAGCACTGTGAATGTCAATTAGATGTACAGTAATTGCAGCTAACACATATTGTGTTCATTCATTCATTCATTCATTCATTTAATTTGTGTGTTTCTTTTGAGCATTCACAGGATACATGTAGAAAAAAAGAAATTCCAAAAATGATTCATTCACACTCAAAAAGGAATGGGAAGAAAAGAAAGTAATTTAATCCAATATCTTGACATATTAACATTTTAAATACTCACTCCTACCTTTGAAATGAAGCCAGAACAAATGAACAAAATAGGCCTAAACCAATTTAGAATCATCTCATTCGACAGTATTTGAGACATACATACATACACAGTAAATTTAGCTGGTTTCAGACAAATCACATATAAAAGTGTGATTGGTTTTGACCTTTACTTGTAGTTCAATATTTTTTTTTTTTTTTACATGACATCAGAAGTATCACAGATGCTTTATACCCCAGCTCAGGCCCCTGGAGGAGAGTTTATGTAATGTTTATTGTGGGTCTGCCAGTGTTGACATAACTGCCTGGGTGGTAGTGCACCAATATCAAAGGTGTGTGTACTTGTGTGTGTTTGTGAGATGGAATTAAAATGATCAATCCCTGCAAAAGACTTGATGCCTTTCCCTACCCCACCTTGTTTTTGTCTCTGCTTGAAGCTCATAGAGTTACGTAAACAGTGCAGCAAAGGGCAGCAGCTCTGTGACGTTCAAAGTTAAGCATTTATAAGATCACTCAGTGGTAGTCACATTTACCACATTGGCTCCTAAGCAGAGTCACACAGTTTAGTATTGACCATTACCTATAATACAGGTCTGTAGAATGCCTCATGGAAAGAGTAAAGTTAGAATAGGAAAGCCAATTTTCCTACAGTGTTTCAGACTGAGCTCTTTTGTATTCTCGACTCACTTGGAAACAAACCAGCCTGTTACATCTGAAGTGGCAAGACACACAGGATAAAATTGAATATTCTCTTAACAATAAAAGCCCTTATTCTCTTTATCAAAAGATCCAGTGTGCAAGAGTCAGGGTGAATTTAATTGTAGAAACGCTACAACATTCACTGTAATTATATGTTTCACCTGAAAAATAGTCACTGTGTTTATGATATCTACTAGAACTACATTCGGTTCATACCAGATGCAGGATTATAGTCACTATGTTTAATGATCTAAGCCCACAGGAGACAAACCAAACTGCTCTTCTAATACTTCATCTTTTTTGTAGTTTTCACTATTGCCATCGTGGAAGGAGTTAGAGTGTTTTAGTTCTCTATGAGATGAAACTTAAAGGGAACATATCATGAAAATTGCACTTTTTAATGTTTTTACAATAGAAATATGTGTTGTCTCTGTGTGAGGAGACCCTTAAATTATGAAAAAAAAAAAAACACCCATCCACTCTTCTTTTCTCCTGATCCATTACCTGTTGAAGGGGGATGAAAATGTTATGTTTTGGATTTTCTATATATTTTCATATATTAATTTTAATACCCCACCCCACCCCATCCCACCAGCTCAACTCATCCCACCTACTGGTCACAGTGACCTCTGCTCGGCCATTATTTTCTATCGGTTATCCTGGTGTGTGTCCGGTGAATTGGCTTCTGAGCCCTGGTCACTGTGCGTGTGTTCGGGTCCACGGTTGGTCTGACCCTGGTTGATCGGACAGGCTGGTCCATGTGTAGAGGTGTTCAAA
Source organism: Siphamia tubifer (assembly GCA_020466265.1). Taxonomy (NCBI): domain Eukaryota; kingdom Metazoa; phylum Chordata; class Actinopteri; order Kurtiformes; family Apogonidae; genus Siphamia; species Siphamia tubifer. Next base: position 29,415,956 of record CM035790.1, on the reverse strand, counting down.
GTACTCACATTCTGTGCTTAAGTAAAAGTACAGCTATTGGTGTGAAAAAATACTCTGGTAAAAGTAGAAGTATTGATTCACCTCCTCTACTTCAGTAAAAGTAAACAAGTACAACTGCTTAATTGTAATAAAGTACAAAAGTAAAAAGTAAAACTGTTTTTTTTTTGTCACAAACACAATAATACTTCAGAAAATAAAATCTGAAATCTTTCAAAAGTATCTAAAATAAAGCATTTAAAAGTGAGTTACTGTGTAGATAATGTTTGATCAAGTCACGGTTACTCAGTTTTGTGGATATGGGTAGAAATTTTAGGGAAAATGGGGGAAGAAAAGTCACAATTGAGACAAAAAGTTATAAGATTTTTTTTTTTAAAAAAGTTAGAAATATGAGATAAAAATGCATAATTTTAAGAAAAAAAGTCAAAATTATGAGATAAAAATTAAAAATTGTGAGATAAAATGTCAAAATTAAGACACAAAAAGTTCAAATTATGACATAATAATCATATAACTATAATATGTAAAGTCACAGTTTCTCTCCTCCACTGATTTTCTCTCTGAAGCGACTGATTTTCAGTTTAGTTTGTAAAAGTTAATGAGTCTATTCTGCAAATGTAAAGAGTATAAAGTACAGATATTTATATAAAAATGTAGGAAGTAAAAGTAAAAAGTCAAGTAAAGTACAGATACGTAAAAAATCTACTTAAGTACAGTAATGAAGTACTTTTACTTAGTTACTTTACACCTCTGTCCATGGGTGATCTGGTCCAGATGAACTGGACCCAAACACGCACCGGGGCTGTTAACGGGTTCCATTTCTTTCTCCTGTTCTAACTCTTTCTGTTCTTCTTCTCAGTAGAATGTGGAAGAGAGGGGCGGAGTCAACTGTGGCTCATTTGCATGAAAGCATGAGGCACTAAAACAGAGCAGTTTTAAAAAGGGGCTGTTTCCCCAGGTTGAAGAGTATCTGCTGTATCTCTTCATCAATGTGATATTTTCACCAAAGCATGTCACTGAGACACCAGAGAACTGTGTTCACTTATGGAAAATGGGTGTGATATGTCCCCTTAACATTACATACTAAACCTTTACAGGGGTCATATTTTGCTAAACCCACTTTACGATGTCCTCTCACTGTGACCCTGGTGGTTATTATTATTAATATTAATTTTATTTATATAGCACCTTTTAAAAACAGAGTTTAGAAAGTACTTTGACAGCCAAGCAGAAAGGCACAACAGCAGAATAAAACACAGCACAAAGAAATAAGAAGAGCAGCACAAAGTAGAACTGAGTTTGAGTGAGTTGTGGTAAAAAAGAGCAGAAATAACAGAACATGATAGTCTTAAGAAAGGAATAAAACAGTATCATGTATTTTAACCAGACAGGGTGAATTAAAAAAAATTCAAATTTTAATTTAATTATTGTGTTGATGCTTTTAAAGGAGTCATTCCATAGTTATTTCATTAATATAACTGTGTTCTCTATTGTTATTGAATGCATTGTGTGTTGGTTCTATTTAAAACAAATTTTTTGCATGGTAGAAAAATTACCTGAGGTCAAACAACAGAGTTTACCGGTACTTTCTCATACATGTCCATGATGCGGTGATGAGGCATCTCTGATTGGCTCAGAATGCGTGAAGGAACACTCCCCCCTCCCCTCTGGCTTTGTGTGTGTTTACCATCTCAGAGTAGCATCTAGCTAGGTCTTATGCTGTAGTTTTTTTTGACGTTAAAGTTTTTTTGACGTTTAAGTCACGAAGCAACTAACAACATTAATGACGCTTTGTAACGAAGTTAAGGAACTTAAAAACACTATAAAAGAAAAAGACAAAACTATTTATGAGCTTGAAAAACGTATCGACATCATGGAGCAACACACGCGAATAGAAGATGTTATTCTAACCGGCCTGAACATCCAACCCCGTTCTTACGCCAAAGCAGTAGCAGAAGGCAGAAATGTGAGTGAAGATGCAAATCCAGAAGAACAACAGAATCTTGAAAAACAAGTTTTGCAATTCCTGGCGGAGAAGAACATTCGCGTAGATGTAAAAAACGTATCTGCTTGTTATACTCTTCCTCGGAAGGATAAAACCAAGCCGGCAGTCATTCTGCGCTTTGTAAACAGGAAATACAAAGTGGAACTGCTACGACAAGGAGCAAAATTAAAGGGATCTGGAGTATATTTGAACGAACATTTAACAAAGAAGAACTCTGAAATCGCTCGAGAAGCACGCATCCTGAGGAAAAATAATAAAATTAAAGCTACATGGACAAGGAACTGCAAAGTGTTCATTCAACTGAATGGAGCTACCCCAGAGCAAGCTAAAGTCATGATGGTAAGGGAACTGAAAGACTTACAACACATCAGATAATGTTTGTTTGTTTGTTTGTTTTTTACTTCAATAACTGTAGTCTCTTGTTTTTGAATCAAACTGTTGAATGGACTAATACTCCTTGTTATGAAACAAATGGAAAAGACTCTACCCGGTATCTACAGGGGAATAAACTTAAGGAAAGTCTGTGAATGGACACATGATGTGGAAGTTGGAACTATGGTTCAGGGGGGACTGCTGCATACAGCCAATGATTACATGCCCACTTTACGTGGGGCGGTTAAGTTATGGTTCTGTGGATTTATTTGTAGATGGTCCTTCATGTTGAAAAAATACATGTTGAAGGATGAAATGTGTATGATTTTGGGGATTTTGAATAAGACTTTGGTATGGACAATTTGCATATTGAGAGGACAGGATTATCCCCCTCACTTATTTCTTTTTCTTTCTACGATTTTGGTATTTGATTTATTTTTTCGGTCATTACAAAACATGATGTGTGCCAGTGTGGGCAGTAAGTTTGTGTGTTTGACTAGTGAAGTTGAGTGTGTCAGTGGGATATATCATTCTGTATGTTCCATAATGGAGTGTGTAAATGTGTGTGGTGAGTTTGTGTGTTGTATGAGTGGTAGTAACAAATTCATCCAAAGAATAGTAACTGAGACAAATGACTGAGGAAGACTTTATAATACCTTTTACAAATATTGATGACAATGAATTAGAATGCACTCTTAAAAATAGAAACACACTCAACCTGAGTGATATACAAGAATATAAAACCACTAATGTAGACCTAAACGTGTACGACTCCTTAGAGTACAAAAATAATGAGTTTGGTGAAAATATAGATCCTGACAATAACTACTATTATGAGATAGCAAGTAATTGCAAATACTATACTGATGACCAATTCAAATGTGTTAAAATGAATGGAACATTTTCAGTGATACATTTCAATTGCAGAAGCCTGTATAAAAACTTTAGTAATTTTAAAGAATATCTGAAACAATTTCATAAATTTAAGGTCATTGCAGTTTCAGAAACATGGCTAGATACAGAAAAAAGTTGTGATGTAAAACTTGATGGATACACATTATTTACTAAACATAGGAACAACAGAAAAGGTGGGGGGGTTGCTTTATATGTTGATTCAGACTTGCAAAGTCATATAATAGAAAATAAGACAACCAGTATTGATGGTGTCCTAGAATGTGTCACTATTGAAATTATTATTGAAGGAGGTAAAAATATAATTGTAACTTGTGTGTATAGAACACCAGGCTCATGCCTTGACACATTCAATGGAGAAATAGAGAGTCTGTCTAGTAATTCCAACAAAGTACTAATTGTGTGTGGTGACTTCAATATTAACTTACTAAACCCCCAAAATAACATTAAAACAACAAATTTTATCACGACCATGTACAGTAATAACTTGTTCCCACTTATCATTAGACCCAGTAGAATAACAGTAGATACAGCCACACTAATCGACAATATATTCACAAATGTCTTGGGAAGGCAAGTAACGGCTGGGTTACTTATCAGTGACATTAGTGATCATCTCCCAGTTTTTGGTATTTTTCACCAGCTTCTTCAAAGGAACCAAAAAATAACACACACTCCCACATTAACTAGATGCAGAACACCAGAAGCAGTTGCTGCACTCAAAGCAGATTTGAGCACTCTGACATGGGATCAAGTCTACGCCACAACTGACCCTGATCTGGCATATGATGCTTTTCTGTCCAATATAATGACATTATATGATAAACACTGCCCACTGCAAAAGTTAAATAGTAAATGCAAAATCAGAGTAGACAAACCATGGATGACCCCAGGAATATTAAATGCATGTAAAAAGAAAAATAATCTGTATAGATTATTTATAAAATATAGAACCAGTAAAGCTGAAAATAGATATAAGACATATAAAAATAAGTTGGTAAATATAATAAGATTAAATAAGCAAAATTATTATCATAAAATATTACAGCAAAATAAGGATAATATTCAAGGAATCTGGAAAGTACTAAATAGTATAATAAAAAAAAAGACTGAGTCTGTTGGATATCCAACTTATTTTTTAAAGGATACATTAATAATAAATACAATTAAAGAAATGTCAAATGAAATTAATAATTACTTTATTAATGTTGGACCTAGCTTAGCAAATAATATTTCAGTACCAAAAGAAACAAATGAGCTTGACTCAAGAATAATTACACAAAATTCTAAATCTTTTTTCATTAGGAGTGTGGATGAAAATGAAGTTATTGAAATTGTAAAATCATTTAAGAAGAAAAGGTCAAATGACTGTCATAATTTAGATATGCACCTAATAAAAGAAATCATAAATTGCATAGCTACACCTTTCACATACATTTGTAATCAGTCTTTCCTCACAGGTATTTTTCCATCTAATATGAAAATTGCTAAAGTAATTCCTATTTTCAAAAATGGAGACAGACACCAGTTTAATAATTACAGACCAATTTCTCTCTTGCCACAATTCTCAAAAATACTAGAAAAGTTATTTGTTGTAAGAATGGACCATTTTACAAATGAACACAAACTACTTAGCAATCACCAATATGGTTTCAGAACAAATATATCAACTTCAATGGCGGTCATGGAATTAGTGGAACAAATTACAACAGCAATGGACAACAAAGAACATACAGTGGGTGTGTTTTTAGATTTAAGCAAAGCTTTCGATACCATTGACCATTCAAGGCTATTAAAAAAAATGGAGCGATACGGCATCCGGGGTGTTGCAAACTCCTGGTTAAAAAGTTACCTTAGCAATAGACAACAGTATGTATGTATAAACAATGTTAATTCCGAAAATAGACAGATAAGCCATGGAGTACCGCAGGGTTCTGTATTAGGGCCCAAATTGTTTATTATGTACATAAATGATGTTTGCCTGGTTCTAAAAAACTTAAAATGTATCCTATTTGCAGATGATACAAGTCTATATTGCTCTGGAAAAGATCTAAATCAAATACTAGATGAAGTTCAAAAAGAGCTTGTAAAACTAAAAGACTGGTTCGATATTAATAAATTATCATTAAACCTAGGCAAAACCAAATACATAATTTTTGGAAAAAAGTTAAATAATAAACAAGTCAGACTCAGAATCAAGGAAACTGAAATTGAAAGAGTGTCTGTAATAAAATTTTTAGGTATTATAATTGATGAACATCTAAACTGGAAGAGTCATGTGACTTATCTTATATCAAAGATAGCTAAAAGCATTGGTATAATGTACAAAACTAAAATCCTTCTGGATCAGAAATCTCTCTACATTCTGTATAATTCTCTTGTTCTTCCATATTTAAACTACTGTGCAGAAATATGGGGCAATACCTATAAATCAAACATTAATTCTATATTTTTACTCCAAAAGAAAGCCATACGAATTGTTACTCAATCACAATACTTGGCGCCAACAACTCCCTTATTTATTAAATTAAATGCATTAAAAATACATGATCTTGTGGACCTCAACACTCTTATTATAATGTATAAAGCTCATGACCACATACTTCCCTACAGTTTACAACAGATGTTTCAGCCAAGAAGTAGTGATTATAATTTAAGGGGAAGTGAAATTTATAGGAAAATGAAGTGCCGAACTAATTCTAAAAGTCACTGTGTCTCTGTTAGGGGGGTACATCTGTGGAATAATCTGGATCAGAATTTAAAAAAGTCATCTTCAATTTGTGTTTTCAAAAGAATGTATAAAAAAAGTATAATAACTAAATATAGAATATTATCTGAGTAGCTGAATATATAAGGTATATAAGGTAGAAGAAAAGGGGAATGAATCTTATATTGCAATAAAACTATCATGGTTAGGATATATCTATATATCTATGGATCCTATTTAGTAATTATTTGTTTATGTAACTGTTTTTGTGGTGAAAGTGAGTGTACTTTCACCCCAGACTAGTGCTTTGCCAACGCTGGTACTTTGGTTGGTCATGTCGGGTTGTATGGGGTGAATTGTAATTACTGTGTATATAAATGATTATGGATGTTTTTGTGGTAATGATAAAAAGGACAAAGTATATTGTGTGTTAGCGCAGTATATTTGAATTTTAGTTTGTAAAAAGGGGGTGGGAGTTTATAAGTTTTACTTCTTCCCACTCCTTTTCGAGTACAAGAAAAAAAAAAAAAAAATGGTTGACCATTTTCATTGTTGTTTTGATGATTATTGTGTGCTCGAAATAAAACTGAACTGAACTGAACTGAACTGAACGTTACTCCAGTTTCCTACCACCATCCAATCATATGCACTGCTAAGTTAATTGGTTAATCTAAATTGCCCATAGGTGTGAATATGAGAGTGATTGTTTGTCTATATATGTGATAAACTGCTGACTCATACAGGGTGTACCCCGCTTTCACCCATTGTAGCTGGATTAGGCCCCCAGTGACCCCCCCATGACCCTAGTGAGGATAAAGTTCAGATGACGAGAGAGCATAAAAATTAGCCTGGAAAAAGAGCCTGTGACCTGATGAGTTCCAATTGACCCATTTCCAGAGTGAGAGGAGAGGCAGAAATGATTACCCATTATATATAGTGCTTGTAATAGCGCAGTCGTAGGTGATATTACGATCCAGGAGTATTTCAGTTGATCAAGTTTAGGTTCAATAACATTGTGTCCAATAAAATGAGTTCAACTGAACCTGGATATACTGGATGACCAGGTGGATGGATGGATGGATGGATAGATAGATAGATAGATAGATAGATAGATAGATAGATAGATAGATAGATAGATAGATAGATAGATAGATAGATAGATAGATAGATAGATAGATAGATAGATAGATAGATAGATAGATAGATAGATAGATAGATAGATAGATAGATAGATAGATAGATAGATAGATAGATAGATAGATAGATAGATAGATAGATAGATAGATAGATAGATAGATAGATAGATAGATAGATAGATAGATAGATAGATAGATAGATAGATAGATAGATAGATAGATAGATAGATAGATAGATAGATAGATAGATAGATAGTTAGATAGATAGATAGATAGATAGATAGATAGATAGATAGATAGATAGATAGATAGATAGATAGATAGATAGATAGATAGATAGATAGATAGATAGATAGATAGATAGATAGATAGATAGATAGATAGATAGATAGATAGATAGATAGATAGATAGATAGATAGATAGATAGATAGATAGATAGATAGATAGATAGATAGATAGATACTTTATTTGTTCCAAAGAGCAGCATTAACATTCAACTAATCCACTAGATGATTTTTTGACAGTGTTCTTTAGCTTTAACTCAAGTTATTTTTTTTTCTTTTCTTTCTACATGCCCAACACCTAGGTGCTATTTTTTTCTCCTGTTATTCAGCTCTGAGCAGGACACAAACATTCTTTTTTTTTTTTTTTTTTTTTACTTTAAAACATCCAAAGCTGCGAAAGGTAATGATGATAAAAGCAACAACAATGACCTGAGCTGGAAAATATCACTTAGACCTGGAAAATTTGACCTAGCAAAAGAGTGTCTTTATGTGTGACACAGTGGTTGATCCTTTTCCACAATAAGATGAATGATGATTGTAGAGCTGATTAGAACTACTTAGAGACATATATTTGATGAGCATGAGCAGTAGTTGGGAGACTAACACTCATCAATACATTGATTCATTAGAAAAATAACAATCTGGCTTCATGAACTCTGGGTCAGGACATCAGAGGATCCATGTAAATCACCATCTGTTAGCTTTGTGTGGGGTTATGAACCCATGCCCATCATTCATGCAATGATTCAAATGCAGAAAGATAGGAAATCTGAAAACACTCTGCTAATACCCTGTACTTTTTAATCCCTTAAAAGGCTAAAAAATTACTCCAATGAATTTCACATTAAGTCCTTTCTCTGCTTAAATATATTAAAATGACTCTCCGTTAAAAAAAATCCCACTAGAATCACAGGTGTAACTCTCCTTGTGTTGTTTTGCTTCACATATTTACAACCTGTTGCTGTACGTCATGCTTTTAGCTCAGCATCAGGTTGTGAGCATCTGATAAAAAAACCTAAGTTGACAGATTGTTGATTAAAGAAAACATACAGCTGGACTACAAACTAAAACCTGGACTGAAGCCAGAGCTCTGATTGGCTTTGAAACCTGAAGCTTTTGTATTGGAAACCATGAGCTTATGCTTCATTCAACACTTTCTCTGTAAGATGGCCTGGACTGACACGCAACGGCCTCAAGTCTCACGCCATGTGAACATAGCAACACCCCTCCTCCTCTTCAACACATAGAGTCATTAATCAGGTCCTATTGTTCAACGACGGCAGACAATTACGATCCTTCGATTCATTGTTCTTCGCGAAACACAGACAATCGAGTTGCTAGGAGACGTATTTATATATCTATTGTCTAAACTTAAATACTATAAGTGGACCATTTATGTTCTTAAAAAGCAAATTAGAAGATCTCCCTCACATTAATTAGGCTAAACTAGGTCTGGCTCAAGAGAATATAAACTTTTTTTTTTTTTTTTTCTCTTGACAAAAGCATCAGTAGTTTGGGTTGTGTATCATCTTCTCCTTTGAACATTGCACTTGGCCTGGATTTGAAAGAACTATATTTGAATGTTGAATGATATCCGTATAAATGGGCAGAACTTAACAATCGCAGGAGCAACTATTAGAACACTTGACATACTTAAGAAATGTCATCTCTTTCTTTCTTTTTAAATAGGCCATTAAAATAACCTCATAAAATTAATGGAAAATCTACAAAGTCATTATAGTCTATAAACTATACAATAGAACTTTTATAAGGAGGGGAGTTCAGTCATTTTCCATCAAAGAAATAAGCTAAGCCTATTTTACTGTCAGTGTCACACATTCATCTTCCTTCACAGAGAGCTAATGTTACTTGTATTGATCATTGTTAGGTGTGATCATAGTTAAAATGATGGTGATGGAAAAATATTAGTCACGAGTCTGTCATTTTTTACAAGACATTCCAGGTCAATGAGTACATATTGAAGTAAAAAAAAAAGTGGGTAAAAACAACAGGACTTACCTGATATAAACCCGATGTGACAGCCATGGGCTAGATAGCTGGAGAATCGTGACTATCAGTCCAGTGAATCAGACTGGGAATCATTCAGAATGTTGGTGGCTGATGTGCCCTTGAACAAGGCACTTAACACATCCAGTATGTGTGATGGATGATCCAGTGATGGCTTCAAGGAAGACAAATGTTGATGTGTGGTGCATGTTTATGTGTGCGCCAAAAGAAAGATTCTATTCTATTCTATTCTATTCTATTCTATTCTATTCTATTCTATTCTATTCTATTCTATTCTATTCTATTCTGTTTGTTGGACTCAGAAAAAAAACAAACATATGCATATTTTCTTAACGTTATGAAATTAAATCATATTTTGGAGGCAAAAAAAACAATCAATATCACTTCTCTTTAATGTTCTAATAATTCGCTCACAACTGAATGTATTTTATATGTACTTTAACAACTATCACTTTGTAAATAACTATAAGAGACTCTAACTATAAAAGTCCTATCCACACTGTTTTAAAAAAAAAAAACATTGTTTTTACAGGGGAAAAAAAATGGAAACTGTCATAACAAGAACAATCCTGTAGAAAAAAAACCCCACGCATCACACTGCAAACACATTTACAAGAGTAGTGTGTAGATTTAATATTTGAAACATGCAGATTTAACATTGAATGCAAGAAGTAAAGTCAGAGAAAAGCTTTAAACTGCCAACCCTTTGGTTATTGGACAACCCACTCTAACAACTGAACCACAGCCACTTGTAAATAGTGAAAAATGTACGTTTTTATTTATTTATTTATCCATTTATGTATTTATTAAAAAGCTAATGGGCTGTTATTTTAACATTTTAAAGACACCACATTTTTTTTCAATTTACAGTTTTTTCTCAAAACATTAGAAGTTCATTATTTCTTCAATCAAATCTGCTTTTATTAACATATTCTTCCTGTAAAAACTAAAGCTACATTTGATTTAATCATTATCACAAACATCTTGTCAAATAAACAACTTTACATTGTATTTTCACTTACATTTTGTTATGATGCAATTTTACCATTTTTGGCTGTTAAGTCTAAAGTCTTTTTTTTTTTTTAACACTGCAGAAGTGTTTTTATTTTATAAAAAAATTAATTTTGTGATTCCAACTGGGTCATATTTGCATCTTTTGATTTATGCCTTTAATATGGCTGTAGTTGTGGCCAAGTATAATAATACTATTATATTTTTTCAGATTGCTTGGAGGTAAAATTGGTCAAATGTTACATAACTGTATAACAAGTCTGTGTTTTCAGCAGCTGTGAAATGACCTCTTGCAAAAGAGCAGTGTTTTTCCTTTTTTTTTTTTTATGAGTAAATGATGTGAAGTAAAGATCATCAGAGATATGGAACAAATCCAGTGGTAGGTATATTACCATTTCACTCTGCAGTTCCTGTCTGATGTTCACCCAACAAAATACTAGAAGCTTTAAAGTGATGAAAATGATTATAGTGTGTCTCACCCTCCAAAACAACGATGTGCAAAAACAAACACCTTTAACACAAATGAGCATATGTTTTAGCAGAGTGATAATGAGACTTTAATTAATACGCACATGAAATCATTCATGTATGAACTGTTATTATGACAAATAGAGCGTGATATATATTATATTATATTATATTATATTATATTTATTATATTATATTATATTATATTATATTATATTATATTATATTATATTATATTATATTATATTATATTATATTATATTATATTATATTATATTATATTATATTATATTATATTATATTATATTATATTATATTATATTATATTATATTATATTATATTATATTATATTATATTATATTATTCTCTGTCTCCCTGATGAAGGCTTTGATGCTGAAATGCTTTGGGGTTTTTATAGGATTTTAGAGGTTTTTGTAACCAAGCCAATTTAATAAAGGCTTTTTAATTTTCACTTATAAGAGAGTGCCTTGGATTTTTTTCTTTTTTGTCTTGCTGTTTTCCCAATAGAGCACCTCTAATTATTATTGCTTATTTTGAGTCCAGGTAGCGCTCCTTAAGCACACTTTTTTAGGTGATATATTCGGTGTTCCTTCAAATTCCAGTTTTCTGTGCACTGGTAACACATCACCACAGCTGTTTTGTGAAACTAGTGTAGTATTGTGTGGTTCTTCTGCTCTACAGAACATTATAAACAACCATTTTCAGCTCTTCTTGGCAAAGGGAGAGCTTGTATTTCTCAGATAATGTCTGAACAATCTGCTACAGTGGCGTCATAACCTTCACTGTGAGTCAGAAATCACTTACATAATTGAAGAAATCTGTTATCACATCTAATTCATTTGCACTTGTACAATAAAACATACTTTAAGTCTGAATGAAAACTGGGACACATTCTTATTTGCTTGTTGCCTTCTTTTAAACCAGGTCACTTCATCAAAAAAAAAAAAAAAAAACAGTTTTGTTTTTGAGTCACCTGTGAAGCTTCCTGTCTCACACAAGGCCCGCTGTAGAATTTTTTTTTTTTTCCTACGAGACTTTCTTCCTTTTTTTTAACTAATTGATGAAGGTAAACATGGCTGAGAAGGAAATGAGTTTAATGTGTATTAGTAGTCATAGCCTGAGTGGGCCAGAGCTGGTGTGTTTACTCTGCTTGAGGGCCGCGTTGCCAGGACATTGTGTGTGTCGAGGTCCGGTCATGTAACAGAACAGACAGAAAAGACACTTGGACACATTCATGGTGTAAGACAAGACTGACGCCCAGAGTGGAAGACAAAGACAGTGTGTCCAGGAGCAACAGCATGTGTACAAACTGTGTGTGTCTGGCCTTGTATTACTATCTTTATGGGGACATTGATGTGTTTACACAGTCACACCATGGGGACCTCCGACACTATGGGGACCAAAATTCAGGTTCCCACGAGGGTTAAATATAAATATATGTCCCCACTAGTAAAATAGAAATGATGTGGCCCTATAAATACATTCATTTGTTTTGGGGTTTTTTTTTTCTCCCAGAAGTCCTTTTAAAGCATGGTGGAAACAGGTGCAATACCAAACATGTATTTCATCTAATGTTTCAAGATGATTTTTTTTTTAACTTTTATATATTTTTTATTATTATTTATTGTATTTACATATTTATATATTTTACATTTATTATTATTTATTCTATCTAGTTTTTTATTTTAGTTTTGAAATTATTATTTTTATTCATTCATTTTATTTCATTTTTTTTTTATTTAATTTAATTTTCAATTTTTATTGTTTGATTTTATTAAAAAAAAAAAAAAAAAGATGTCTTAACATTCACTACCCAATGGCTACTTGATTACAAACTTGGTCCTCATGAGACATGGAAACGTGTGTGTGTGTGTGTGTGTGTGTGTGCTTGTATTCCTATTTTTATGGGGACATTGATGTGTTTACACAGTCACACCATGGGGACCTCTGACATTATGGGGACCAAAATCCATGTCCACATGAGGGTTAAACATAAATAAAGGTCCCCACTAGTAAAATGAAGTCCTCTTAACCTCCTGAAACCCAGTAATGCATTTTAGGGGACAAACATTTTAAAATTAAAAAATTATGTCCATTCTGATTTACATTCCATTAAAATAAATTCTGAATAAATAACATTATTTATTTTAAATGTCTTCAAAAAAACTGTTGCATTGTGCAGTTTACAATCAAGATTAAGTTTAATGTAAAAAGGCTAAACTTTTGACTTTCTTGGGGGTCAGGAGGATAAAGAATGGGCGGATCAGGTGCAAAGTGAAATATTTTTTTTTTTTCAAAGGTTTGAAGATGTGTTTACTTTTATATAAAAAAAAATCTGTATTTTTTCCATTATTTATTTATTTTAATATAATTATTTTAATTATTCATTCTTTTTTAGTTATTTTTTTTTTCAATTTCATTTTGAATTGTTATTATTGTATTTTATTTTATATGTATATATGTATATTAAAAAAAAGATGTGTTGACATTCACTACCCAATGGCTACTTCATTACAAACTTGGTCCTCATGAGACATGGAAACCAGTGTGTGTGTGTGTGTGTGTGTGTGTGTGTGTGTGTGTGTGTGTGTGTGTGTGTGTGTGTTTTCTAGGACTGATCTTGGGCCAGTATTTGGGTGAGGTGCCAAGGTCTGTGTATTTACCCTTGAGCCGCAAAAAAAAAATCCAGAGCAAAAATGTTTCTCTTCCTCTCACCAAACAAACAGCACACTCTTCTTCTTCTTCTTCTGACATTTTTGCTTTAAAGTCTTTTAGACGAGTTTTGTGACTATTTTAGAACTAAAGATTTTCTCAGAACAGAAGCAGTCATCATGTTTGACAAAATGAATTCGCAGCAGAGGAAGCACTCACTCAGACTTTGCTTTTAAAATGTTAATGAATGAAAAAGCGGAAATGTATTAAAAATATTACTCTTATAATTATATGAGTCATGATTATTTTCACCTTTAATCTTCCAAAACCCGACAACTACCCGTGATAAAACCGACTACTAATCTAAAATATTATGAATTTATGAATCTTTAATCTCATCATTATATTAAAATAATTCAGGTAAAATGCAGTTTTTCATCAGATGTGTCTTTTTTTTAGGTGAATATGGAAACATTACCATTGTCTGCAGCAGTTATTCACCATTAAAAACCACATAGTTTGTCAAATAAAAGCTTTTCACACTTGGTTTTATGTTCAGTCGAAGTTACATTTTTACTTTCTTCTCTCTTTTAATACAGTAGCCCATGATTTTTATATTCATTACAGAAAAGAGCAATAAGTATAATGTATATTTTAGGGAACATACAAATGAATTGTTTATTAAATTGGAATTTTTTTTAAGTTTAGAAAGTTAGCTGAATTAAGGACATTGTTGGCTGTGTTTCCAGCTAGAAATTGACTTCTATCTGTACATTTAGAGAGATTATTTGTTTTAGTATGACAGGATGAATAACATACAGTAGAAGGAGGTTTAATTTTAAACATCCAAAGGTGAGAATGACTGGAAAATAAATGTGTATTTCTGTTGTTGGCGTCAGAATGTGGAATTGATTAGAAATTAAAAAGAAGAGCTGTATGATTATTTTTCAGTTCAAGAGGATGTATAAGGAGAGAGTGGATCAATTATATAAAAAATATGTAATTAAGTAGTTTTGCGTATAATTTTGGATTTATTTTTTCATTGACTGTTATATTAATTGTTTATTTTTTGTATTTTTATTTTTGCTGTAATGGTGACTGTCTGATGTGGTGCATGTTGTAAGAAAGAGTTTCTTCATCCTGCTTTTTTTTTTTTTTCCAATCATGGAGTTTGGAATGAATAAATTAATTAAATGATTTTACTCTGAGCTTTTCTGAATATATACATGACCAATAAATTAAAAATAACAAAACACCAGATTTTCACTGAAATATAGGATCATTTTAACAGAAAAGGTGATGAGCCGTCATCTAATTTGGCAATGGAAAAACTGACGTACATAACAAGAGGAAAGGTCGAAGACTGTTACAAGATGTCTTCTTTCCTCACCTTCATGAATAACCTAAATATGCACAACTAGACTGTAGCAACCATCTGTATGACCTCAAAATAGCTCATTAATCATCCCATGGCTGGAGTATTAGTATTGTAAAATAGAAATACAAATGAAGAGGATGCCCGAATGATGGACTTATGGTGCTTTTAAATATGTGTTTGTATGAACATATTAATATTCACTAAAATGTGTGCATGCTAAATATGTAATGCATGTATTGATCATTATTCATTATAAATATTTATTCACCAGGTCTTAGAAGGGTTTTTGTGTCTGTTTGGAGTGTTATATTGTTGTGTTTATGATCATATATTCCTTCAAATGGAAAATCTATTTTAAAAAATTAAAAACAAATTAAAAATAAATATGATAAGTCACCATCACTAGCAAAAATATTAGTACGTCATTACAAAATAGCTCGAGATATTTAAAGATAAATGTTGCAATAAAGGGAAGGGGCTCATTTTGATTAATGGATAAACTGTTGTTTAGCTTTATCTAGAATTAAAAGCTGTGTTTTATTGAATATTAATAACATGAATGTGTGAAGTAACTAGTAAGGTTATATGTGTAACAGAGTAAAAATAAGAAATAAAAATCCCATTCTTTTTAGTAGAAATACAATACAATTATTGAAATTAAAATACTGGAAAATATGAATTAAAGACATTACAATAGAGTCATTACATTCCACCACTTCTACATTTTGAACAAATACATGCACCATTGACTATCAAAACTGCCGATCTAGAAAAACAAACTTTTGAAATAACACAGAATGGGCCTATGGCAGCAGGACAAAAGAGAAGTGCTATGAACCAGGATGTGACATTACATCTATCATATTACCATGTAGTGTTATGGCAGTGACTTGGTGAACAAGGCATTCTGCACGTGTCCTATTATACATATAGCTGGGAACACACTGGCTTAATTACCGACCAGTAGTGAGCGGTTTAGAATTGCATTGGTTCACTCCATCCTGGTTACACAAACCCAATGCTCACACCTTGGACAGGCAGGCTTAAGTACACCTATCTAGTTTCGCCCCTGATGCCCCAGAGTACTAAAAAAGGTCATCAGTGTGTGCAAGTTTGATCTCCTAATGAACACCTGGTAAATAGATATAGGACCAAATATTCTTAGATTTATTATGGACAATGAGAGGAAATAAAAAAAAGCTGTATTTTAGAATGTGAGGACAGAGAGGAAGCAAAGAAAAACAAGTGACAAGGCCAATAAAACATTAAATCCACTAAAAGGAGGTTATTCCCTGTGTAAACATCATACTGACAACTGCAGGAGTAACACATGAACCATATATTTTGTACGTTTCTTCTTCTTTTCTTTTTTTTTGGCTTACAGAAGTGATGATCTCTCTCTACAGTGAGGTGAGAATATAAGTGAAAGTGGTAAAAGTGCTAATGTGGATGAGCAGAGTTTGAGTCACAGACTCTGGGCTCTATCTTTAGAAAAGACTGCGTGGTACTTCGATTAACACATATGAGAAAGTCAATACAAATCACACTTGCAGCCAGCAGTTACACACAGATGTTTCTCAATTGGATTCTTTATCACGTTTTCACATTGTATCCACGACTGTAAGTTTGAGCTATTTTTAGATGGTGTCTGGATGACATCATTTATAGATGTTATGATTAATGTTGGCTAATAATACAACAATAGAGTGACGTAACTATAAGTGATTGGTATCACACCAATATGTGGATTGTCAGTAAATAAATGCCCCCCTCAACATGCACTGTCGACTGATGTGCTTTGCTGCACCCCCTCCTCTTTTCCTTAAGTCAAATTGCACAATGTTTAAAGAGAAAGGCAGTTTCACCCCCAACACAGAAACATTTTTCATAATAATTTGGCTATGATATGATCACGATGGGACTTTGAAGTGAAAGACATTAACCCATAAAGACTCAGCAAAAATATGATGTATTATTATTATTATTATTATTATTGTTGTTGTTGTTGTTGTTGTTGTTGTTTTTAGACAGGGAAAGACATTTTTCACAGTTTACATCATAAAACACATTCATTCAAAGTAATTTTGAACCAACTCATGTCAAAGTGTACATCTTGGTAGGCCATGCATCTAAGGGTTAAGTGATTTATCACCATTTATTATAATAATATTATCTGTGCTTCCTCTGTAATCAGATATTTGCCTGTATTTAATCTACTGGCCTTAAAATGTTCAGAAAAACTCTGATTAAAACTGCATAAAAAGTGACTTTTTCAGTAAAATCTATCATTGACTTAAAATAAATCAAGCATGTCCATCTACTGTCATTGATCCAACTCCATGAGTTTTATTGATGAATCAGTGTAGAAGATGACGCTGTTTCCATGGTAACTGAACCTTTGGTCATATCTGATGCTTACGAAAAGGTGACAAACTGTAACTGTAACTGTAACCAAATATTTACATGTATTAATATGACTAATATGGATCAAACAGGTATTAATTAGTTTAGATGTGTAGGTGATTTTGGTCAATGATGGATGTTTGGGTCTTGACATGTTAAAATAAAGGAAGCATGTCACATAAAAACACTGTAATTACTGTGACATTGTGCACTAATTTTAAATATGTTTCATTAAAGTGATGCATATGCTGCAGATTTGAGTGTAAAAAAATCTATATAATTTGTGGCACATAATATTGAATAGGACTTTTTTTTTTTTTTTTTAAATCTTGACTGCATTATCGTTTGATTTTGGGTGTTTGAGCATTAAAAAAATGAAAATGCGAACAAAATGCAAGAGTAGATGCTCAGACAATTCTGCAGAATACTCCTGAAAAACATCCCCAGTTCTTTTCTCTTTCCTTGATGGGGGCTGGACACAGCTGACGCACAAAAACAGCCACAGTAACATTATAATTTCAAGTCTGCTCCTGCTCCCCAAGGCAGAGCGTGACGCATGACGCATCAGGGAGGCGCGGCAAACTTCCCCCATAAATTGTCAGCCTTCCCCTCCTGTGCCTTCAGACAGAGAGGTTAGACCCCTCCGATCACTGAAAGGGTCCTATTTTTTGTTCCCCCCCCCATTCACCCTTATCCACTGGGTGCAGCTACAGCAAACATGATAAAGAAAATGTCACCACCCGAGAACGACTTTGACATACCTGCCAAGAATTGCCATAGGATGGTGATTCTAGGCTCCACTAAAGTTGGGAAGACAGCTATTATCTCTCGGTTTTTGAACGAAAGATTTGACGACCAGTACACGCCCACTATTGAGGACTTTCATAGGAAATTCTACAGCATCAGAGGACACGTTTACCAGCTGGACATCTTGGACACATCTGGAAATCACCCATTCCCAGCAATGAGGAGACTTTCAATACTCACTGGTAAGTTGAGTTTTGTTTTTGCAGGATGTATTTGCTTACATGCATATTGGCCCTGTGCACATCAAAACACCATATATGTTATTATTATTATTATTATTATTATTATCATCACACTAACCCTGCCCTGTCTTTTGTCTTGCAGGTGATGTGTTCATCTTGGTTTTCAGTCTGGATAACAGAGACTCTTTCCAAGAGGTGCAACGTCTCAAACGTCAGATATTTGAGACAAAGTCCTGCCTGCGAAATAAAACCAAGGAAAACGTGGATGTCCCATTGGTCATCTGCGGCAACAAGTGTGACAGAGACTTTTACCGTGAAATCCAGGAGGATGAGATTGAACAGTTAGTTGGTGGAGACGAGCACTGCGCCTATTTTGAGATCTCAGCAAAAAAGAATATTAACGTAGACCAAATGTTTCAGACTCTGTTTACTATGGCCAAGCTGCCCGATGAAATGAGCCCCGACCGTCACTGCAAAGTTTCCCTGCAGTACTGTGAGGTTCTTCACAGAAAGTCATCCAGAAACAAGAAGGGCAAGGATGGGAATGCATATGGTGTTGTGGCACCGTTTGCACGGAGACCAAGCGTGCACAGTGACTTGATGTATATAAAAGAAAAGGCAGTTGGAGGCAGCCAGACCAAAGAGAAAGGCTGTGTTATTTGCTGACACTGTATATTCCAGTGTGCAGAAGGACTTGATAAGACTCTTACCTGAACTACTGCAGTCAGAACATGCCCCCAAAACAGTGGATTTTCTGTGCACATAGGGCAAGTGTCTCAGCTCACTGGCCTAAATATGTATAATGATACAGTAGATCATCTGAAGATGCTGTAAAATTTGACTAAAATGATACTGGGAAAAAAAAATCAATGTTTACATTTTGCTATTTTTTAAAAACTTGAATGTATGTTGCATTATGATCAAATTTTACTCTGAGTATGTATTTATGTCGACACATTTTGCAAGAAAAAAAAAGATAATAAAATCTTGTTACTTTTACACTCTTCTCTTTACTGTCGTAGAATATTATCCATCAATGTAAAATCATTCCCCACTTGTTGGAAAACTGACCCCTTAAAAATATAAGAATATGCATATTCTTTTAAGATACCTAATGGGATATGCTGTTACAAACACAATAACTGATCTGGCACCAGTTCATCACTACACACACACACACACACACAGCTAAATCTCAGGACTGAATGGTATTAAAATGATTGACTGAAGATGAAATTCTAACATCTATTAAAAATTGCTTTAGTTGGAATTACATTTCATTGTCTCTAAAGAAAATATGATTCATCAGCTGTTTGTGCCAATCAACCATTTTTCATTCAAGAATATGATCTGTAGCCTGGACATCTCAAACATCACAATGCTTCACTTAGACATTCTGACTCAATGAAATCAAATTACAACTTTTGTGAGGAAGATAGTGCATTGAAGATTGATTTAGATCATATTTTAATCTTCGCTGTAGATCATTTAAATGTAATTGTTAAAAGTTTTGATCATGCAAAATTAAAGTAGACGTTAAATCAAATCCATATAAATTCATTTTATTACAAAATATATAGAAAACAAAACATTACGTTAATACAGGCAATATATTTAAACACATTTGAGACCATTAACTATTCTGTAGTATGAAACAAATGTGTGTGATCACTTTCATGTCCTTTCTGTCCATCACAAAGTGCCCCGTACATAAGTGTGTCATGAAGTCCTTCTTCCTTCACAGTGTCGGGGCACTCTTCAATTAGTGCAACGATGCAGTCTTCATTTCACGATGCTTTTGGCACGTCAAACATGCACAGACCTTTATATTTCTGCAGCAGTTGGTTCTTAGTCCGGACCTGTTCCCGCAGGGTGGCCAGCTGCTGCTGCTGCTCCTGCGGACTGCTGTCGATCCCAGGCATAGTAGAGATCTGCTCCCGAGCTTCCTGGATTTTAGCTTTAAGCTTTGCTAGGTCTTGATGGACATCCTGACTGTCTTTGTCCATGCTAAAAGAGTAAAAAAAAAAAAACAAAGATAAACGCAGGAACATGATAGTGTTCGGCTCAGTTTTTAACAAATGCTCTCTTTTGTAGTACTTGCTACACTAGCTAACGTTCGGTTTAGCTAGCAGGGCTAACTGTTTACATTAAAGACTGTGCCTACAACTCCTACACAACCCTATCACGTGTTTAGCTGTCGGTTGTCTTACCATTTAATGATATCATGAACCAAAGGTAGTAAGGAGCAATCTTCGCCCTCTTTCTCTAGTTTTGGTTGAGCTACCGCCATCGCAAAAACAAACTGAGGTGGGCTCAACCGTGGCGCAGAAATTTTACGCAATACTTCAACTGATGACGTCATTTAAAGTGAGTCGTGGACTAATTAAAGCAAGAAATGTAGTTAGTTACTTACAATTGTTGGAAACCGACTTGCATTTCACAACATCTATCTATCTATCTATCTATCTATCTATCTATCTATCTATCTATCTATCTATCTATCTATCTATCTATCTATCTATCTATCTATCTATCTATCTATCTATCTATCTATCTATCTATCTATCTATCTATCTATCTATCTATCTATCTATCTATCTATCTATCTATCTATCTATCTATCTATCTGTCTGTCTGTCTGTCTGTCTGTCTGTCTGTCTGTCTATAATAATTGTTTGATCAGTGTTCTAATAATAATGAACTGAATACTGACTAAATAAAAGCCATCAGACTATATCTGAAAGGTTATCCAACTTCTTTTATGTACTAAATGGTGATTACTTTGTCATGGGGTCAGATCCACACATTAATAATGAAATATCAGTTAATCATCTTTAACTTCCATTGGTAGGCTTTGCTTTGACAACTATGAACAGCCTGGTAATTACAACCCTGCTGATAAATTTCATGAAATGACATTGTCTCCAAATCCCACTGTTTGGAAGTGACTGTTGGCAAGTTGTGGTGCATTTACAAGCCAATCCAATTTAGCATAATCAAAACCATAGAAATTTGCAGTAATAAGTGCTGTCTTTTAACTTTCCTTCTTGCTCTGTTGATGATCCCCGATGTGTAATAATATAATAGATGAGACAAGAGATGGCAAATATTTTTTAGAAATCATTTGCGCAGTGACAAATACTTTTGGGTTGGAGAGTCAACAGGATTTAGTCATCTTTACTTTAATGCCAAATGTTGCAAAATGGTGACTGAAGACCTCATATGGCCTAGCCTACATTTTGTTGAATTAGGCCACACTCTAATATACGGAACAAATAGCCTTCCAACCAACTTGGCTGGAAAGAAAAGCTCACACCTCACTACCTAGCAACCAGTGTCATTTTTGCTTGAATATATCCTCCCGTGCTTAGCAAGTGTGACACGTCATATCGTCATATAGTGTGCATATAGAGTGAAACATAGCAACCTGTGCAAACACTGATGTGCAATGGTGCCAATCTAGTTTAATGGACCACAACACTGTGTGTATGTGTCAGAGTTGTTGTAGGATTGTATATAGGTCATACCTTTCCGGTGTGATCTCTCCTTAGCTTGCATACATGTCTGCTTAATGTTACAAATAACTTAATGACACAGCTTAAAAGGAAATTCTCTGAAAAGAGCTGATGGAAAACCATAAGCCTCAGCAGTGCTTCTTTTTCGGATTTTATTTTAATGCCAACATTTCAGAAGTTCTATATCACATAATATATCAATGATAATGATAATGATAATGATAATGATAATGACATAGCAATGCTGTGTCTTTGTCAATGTAATCTTTAATATTATCTGAGACCTCAGTGAATGATTTGTGCTATTTTTTTGTTTTGTGTCAGTGCTTTCTTAAAGTCCAGAAGCTGTTTGTCACTATCTAGGGTTTGATTCATAAGAAGCAAAGGTGGTTGGCACTTTAATGAAAAGTACCATCAGGTTCATCTGTATATGTTAGCCCTACAATGAAGTGGTGATGGATCCAGAGTGTACACCGCTGTCGCCTATTGGTTGTCAGGATAATCCATGACCTAGTCCTCTGAAGGACTGATTCATAAAATAGAGGTTAATTGAATCCCTTCAAAATACAGCTTGTTTGTTGACCCCATGCACAATTCAATGTCACTTTTTCTCTATGAATGCTGGCTTTAAGAAGTAGAGAGTGTGGGTGATGGACTGTCCTGATGCTGTCCTCACTTATAAAAACATGGACTCATACTTTTCCACACCTTAACATTTATTTGCAAAAAGAAAGTGACAACATTTCATATAAAATACTTAATCATCTCATATCTTCAATCCATAAACATCTTTAAAATTGTGTGAATAGCATTATTAATCGTAAATTAATAGTAGATTCCAAATTGAACAAATGAGCCCACTTTAAAACAATGTAACTGTAAATAATTGCAAACTATAGCAGGATTAGTACATTAATACGTTTCCCATGCATGAATGTGATTTTACCTTCAAGGTTTGTTTTTGTTTTTTTACACTTGACCTACACATACTGTTTAACTTTATATTCTTATCTATAGATAAAATAAGCAGTTTATCGACTGTTCATTCATGGCATTCTCACCATTAAATAGAGGAAGGACAGGTTCTCATTAGCCACTGCTGTAGAAAGCCCATTATGTGACAGTCAGTTAACACTTAATAAAGAGCAGGTTTAGATTATTGAGTTTATGAAAGCATTTGAAACAGACCCTTCAAACAGTCATGTCTTTTAACTGTAATTGCACCTATATGCTTCTAAAACTTACAGGCATGATATATTTGACCCAGATTTGTGTTTGTAGGGCATTATGTATTCCTTCACCATTTAGGTCATAGGGAAGCTATGATACCTCGAATTATAATAAGTGGGTCATTTCATGACCTCAGTCCTCATGAATAATTTAATAGATTTGCAAATACACTAGCATGGATATTTTTCTTTTTAAATAAACAAAATTTACTTTTGGAAAGGTAGAAATCATCATAGCCTGTGCATAGAAGAATATTTTCACAATGATCATTTGAGTATAATTCTGGTGCATTATGGGTTACTTTAACCCATTTATGGTTTCAGAATTGGTCTTAAGACAGGAAGAGGCTTGTTAACTCTCTCCGTGTTGTAATATCCCAAATGTTTTACACAGAAGCTTGGATATTAGAGATGCGTCAGCCTGACTTCATATAAAACAACAGGCTTCACTTTAGACATTGCTTTTTAAAATATATGATAATACAATAATAATTGTGGCTCAACAACTTGATAAAAAAACATTTTATTAGTGCTTAAGGCATGAATTACCTTAAGTGCAGACTGTGTGCTGCTATGTTAATGAGAAATACATTTTTCACAAGGATTTATTTTGTATAAAACTAAAGTATTGTAATAAGTAGCATATTTTTAGTACATATTTGTACTACATTTACAAGTTGAAATTAACTGGTTGTTTTTGGAACTCCACAAAAAAATATGTTCATTAAAAAATATTTAAATCACATAGCTTTATTCATGCCTTAAGAGGAATAAAAACTATTTGGAAAAAAAAAAATTGACTAAGGCTTTCATAATTCATGCATAAAAGGGTTAAACTGGGTACAAGGGACCATCAGTAAGCTCATGTCTATTGATCTCAGTCTCCAAGGGGGAGTGTGGGTACAAAGCAGGTCTCTGATGTAGGGCAACCTGACCATGCAGAGCTCTGAAAGTTAGCACCAGAATTTTTAAATTAATTTGAAATCTAACTAGGAGCCAATGAAGAGAGTGACATTGTACATAGCATACCATAATATAGAATTGGGCTAAATAGAGTACACCAAAGCCATTACCAAGGCTAATTGAACTGTGTGGGTCAATGTGCCTAGTATCCAAAACCAGTATCATTATTGGTGCATCCCTAATGTACAGTAAATATTAACATTATTGCTATTCCATACATAGTTTCAGCCATTCATTAAAGTAGGCAAAGTAGACTGGTGCATCTGGAGTAACTATCAAAACTAGTAATATGGTTCTTTTTTTATTTAATTATTTTTATTTATTTTTTATTTTTTTTATTTTTTTACTAATATGGTTTTTAACCAACCCTGCATTAATTTCTTCTCATTTCTTGCTAAAGCATATGGAGAAAAACTATTTCTGGAATGATGGTGTGGTGTGATTTAATACATGTTAATATTTAAAAGGAAGAGAAACAGACACATTATACGAGAAGAGAAATATCAAAAATTTCCGATATGAGACACTAGCTTCTTTCTGGGAAAGATTTCACCTCATCTTGGGGCACATTTTATTTCTGTCGGGGGACTTCTGCTGAACTGAAAAGTTGGATAACGGCAGTCGATTTTCAGAGAAACTCTTTTAAGTACTCCCTAAGAGGCTTGCTCTGGTCCACCCAGTTTTAGCGGTGACGTGAATAGACGTCTGTGAACATCAGACAAATATGCCACATCCCAGTGTGTCCAGCAGAGAACTGGCAGGATGCAGATGTCCTACATGCTGAGCCGGGGTCTAAACTTAGCACATGTGTCTCTATGAAAGATCATTTATCCACAGTCACAAAGTAAAGTTTGACACATTCTGTCCACTTTTTCATATTAAACATGAACTTTCAGTCTCATAAACAGGAGTAGACTGAGATAATTTGAGCCCTTTGAGTCCAGTGAAAATTTTTGCAAGAAAGCTTCATACTCTGACTTTATGTGCAATAAAAAGAAAGTAGGTGAAATTCCCTTCTAACATAATCTAGCCATGAAAGAAGCATTGTCAGCCTACGCACAAAGGGTCTGTTCTTAATAAGCATTTTTGCAAAGTCAGTGATTCCCCTCTTATTACATTCACCTACATTTTGTCAACAATTTGGACAATTCAGGTTAACTTTTAACTTTAGTGCTACAGTATTTGCAACTGTTTTATTTTCTTCAAGTCTGACATTGTACCAAAAACCACAGCTAATTCAATATTATTGGGCAAACTAAAGGATTGCACCATTGTACTCGGAACTGCCTTGACTATTGCTAGGTAATTATCTTATAAAACTGCATCAACTCATCAGCTTTTCCTTGAAAGTCAATGCATAGTTCCAATAAGCCTTTATATTCTCATGGTTTTTCACAGGGTTCTTTTTCATAGAGTAATTGCATTTCATCTGGGGTAAAAGGAGTCATACAAACTTTGAAAAGAGAATAGTTATTCCTTTTTCCAGCATTTTATTATACACATTTAACATTGCAGGGGAAGGTCCACATGAGTAGAAATTAATTTATGTGTGTTTTTGTGCCTTCGCCGGGTCACTGGTGTTTGTTAAACCCAACAATCATGTCTCTCACATATATTAAAAAGTATTTGGTTATGACAAAGAGTTGACAATGATTGTTGTTTTAGGAGTATTTTGGAAGAATCAAAATAGTGTGGATTGAAAGCAGACTGTACAAAAATAAAAAACAGTTGTAAATGGACAGAGACCAATAGAACACAGACACAGTCTGAATAAAAGAATACAACATTAACATGCTGTTCTTGATATGGGAGAATTTTAAGATCCTGAAAAACTGAAGTCTGTTGTAAAAACTTGTTCAACTTTCTGAGACAATACCAAGGGAGAGGAGAGGAGAGGAGAGGAGAGGAGAGGAGAGGAGAGGAGAGGAGAGGAGAGGAGAGGAGAGGAGAGGAGAGGAGAGGAGAGGAGAGGAGAGGAGAGGAGAGGAGAGGAGAGGAGAGGAGAGGAGAGGAGAGGAGAGGAAAAATGGACATAAATAGAAGCAGAAGGAGACCTCGAACCATGTGGATGAATCTCATCAGACACTGGACCATTTTCACCTACATCAAGGCAACGAGGAGTGTGAATAACAGAAATGACTGGTGGCCATGGCATTAGAACTTTTAAAATCGAGGACCAAAGCTTGGTTTGATTTAGAACAGTTGACAATATCAGCTATTGAGATGCAAAGATATGTGAATCTACACTGCCCCCAAGTGAAATATCAAAGAAGTGTAACACTAAAATATATACAGACTGTTTCCCACCACAGGTTATCTTTTAAAATGTTACAAGAAAAAACAGGCTGTAAAAATATATATTTTGTTGGGTATTACTTATACTTTTTTGAGGTGGGGGTTAAATCCATTAATGCTATCCGCCCTCCCCACCATCACCCATACCTCAGTATTACTTTAGGAATAATACCATCATGGAAAAACCATTAGACTATCAGAGGTCATCAAAAACAATTGTTATACAATCAAGTATTAACACCTGTGAGTAAAACAGACAGGAAAAGAAAACATGGAATTCCTAAAAGCACTTTTTTTTTTGTCACAGTTAATGTTAATGTCACAGATATGGATATAAGAACATAAATGATTTTGGTTATTATTAAGAAAACCATAGAAAAGTTGATATCAGCTGAGAAATAAACTGTTTTGAGCTACTTTTATTCTATCAGTATATTTGTCCAAGCAAATGTAACTTTAGTTGTACCAGGTATTAAAGTGAACAGGATATTGAAGAAAACAAGGGTGATCTAATATAGTTTTTTTCCCGACTGTAGTTCATTGATAAAAATCAAAGGTGAGATTTTAGACACACTCTTTACATCCTCACTCAGATATGACACATTATTTTTTTCCTCATGTAGTGTGTGAAATATTGCACCTCTACACCCAATGATAATTCATTGCATTGACCATACATCCACACACACACACACACACACACACACACACACACACACACACACACACACACACACACATATATATATATATATTCATGCAGATACATTTTTGTTGATATGCCCTTGAGCAAGGGACGTAACCATCCCATGTGCCGCCCAGGTGCTTGACTGTTCACCTACAGGTTAAACGCAGAGACATGCAACATACTCGTTTGGTGTGTGTTGCATATTTGCATGTAAAATAGGTCCTGACAATTAAAGATTCTTAATTAATTTCAGTTTATTTTTAATAATGTGAATTAATATAAAGCCTAGAATATGATCTTTGATGATTTGGGGCACTATTTAACGTCTGTCTATATCACATAATCATGGATGTAAGACTGTTGAAATCTGCATGCTTTGTTTTAGTGAAATAGAAACATCACATAACCACTAGGTGGTAGGCTTTAATTGATTTTACTTGAAGGATTTTGTAGCACAATTTGTTGTATAATTTCTAATTAAGATTCATGCATTTTAGATATTACATAATTTACTAAAAAGCATATATCTTTATGCATTTAAGGGAGAAGTCTGCTTGAAATAGTAGAGAGGTATATGTTAAAAATAAATCCTATTAATGCTATGACATAATATAAGGGCGATGGTGAATGACCTCCGGTTTGAAATGACGTTGTGAGAAAAGCTTAACTTTTCTCCTTTCAAAATAACAATGTCTTTTCCTCCATCATTTTTCAAACACATCTAACGAAGACTGTTTTACTCGGGACGTCATCTGAAAATCCCACGGCAAATGTCTAAATTCACTTAAACGGAGCACGCCGAAACACTAGAACGAACGTACCCAACGTGCTCCGCAATCAACGGAGTGACGCAGCGTCTTTGTGTTGGCAAATCACGGTGTACGCTGGGCGGGCTTTGTGAAGCCGTAGTTGAGTGTTAGCAGGCTAACTAGAGAAAGAAGCTAACTAATCGTCAGAGTGGAAGTAGAGCTAACGTTAAAGGAAAAGGCAACTGTCAAAACAGCAACGGGAACTGAATTTTCAGTGAAGTGTGAATTCCTTTAGATGACTACATGAACATATTTCTAGCTGCTTAATCAAAGACCGTGGTTTCAGATGCCCGAGGAGCATTTTGGATACTACATCGATTGTCCCATTTCCAAACGGAAACCATCTCTGGACAGATAGTTCGAGCTAGCTAGCTAGCTAGCTAAGTAAACCTTCCAGGAGACTTTTTATTGTCACCTAAAAATCCAAACTGAATGTTTTATCTGTCATGAGTCCGGCCGGGTGCTCCCATGTGAACGGTTATAAGGTGGATAACTGGAAACAAAATCTTCGAGTCATATACCAATGCTTTGTTTGGAGTGGTACTGCTGAGACCAGGAGACGCAAGGTAAAAACACAGGAACTATAACGTTAGCTTTAGTAAAACAAGTGAAATAATTTGAATGGTGCACAGACAGACACAGAACTACAGTGCAAATCGTGTCCCGCATGAAGCACATCCACAGAACTGTCTGCTTTGAACCAAACTATACTGTAGCAGCAGAAATGTTGCTAGTACTGAGGTTAGCCTAGCTAGGGTATCACCGGTGAGTGAGCTAGCAAGGAACTGCTTGGAAAACTGCGGAGACGTGTTGTTTCTTCGCAGTCTCGAGTGCAACACCCAGTTTCTACACATTCGCTCAAGCACAGACTATTCACGCTTGTATTAATTAGCCTGCTTGGCTAGCTGGTCGGCTCTGTTTGATAGATAGGCAACAGTAGCTGCATTTTGGATTGAAGATAGTTCTAGTAATGGGAATATTAGCACACCAAATGAACCCATTGTGTTTCTCACACACTCTGAGACCACTTATTAATAGGCGGTTCTCATCTGGATACTCTGGGTTAGTGCTTCCGCTGCATTGATCATTCACTCAAAAGTGTCGATGCCGGGACGTCTGATGATGTATTGCCAGTTTCCTTTTGGGTCCACCCCACACCTGCTCGGCCTACACCTCCGAATAGCTCTCTACAAAGTGATGTCATTGAACTGTGTTGCAGATCTTACTTACTCTCCCGCCCTTTATCTTAAATGTTTGTCATTTGTCACTTGTTTTCTGCATATGTGCCATGTTACTCACTCTGAAATAGATTTTTATTATATATTAGCAACATTTTGTGGTTTGATAAATTGTTGCCAGTAGAAATCCAAATGATCTGATATGACATTCTTATTTCATTGTGAAAAAATAGGTGCTTGAGAGTGGTGCAGGAGGGACAGAGGTGGTAAGTTGATGCGTATCCCTTATTAATAATAATACACTGCCATCATGTAGGTAGAGTTCAGATTAATCTATGGGCACATGGTTTGCTCAGTGTGTTAGCCTCAGTACCTCTTGTGGGACTAGACAAATAGTGAGATTACCTGATGGTATGGTGGACTGTGAACAGAACAGCCAACAGCATAGTTTAGCTACATTGCAGGCATGTCAAACAAATCATTTGTGCAGAATGGTCGATGTTTATACAGGGTTCTGGCTATGCTTTTTGCACAGACCTCATGTTACATTTAGTTTTGTCATTAATGCTATTTGTGGTTGAAAGGTAAGTGACCCTGAAATGATAATTTTGACTGTTGACACATATCCCATTCCTTAATGACAGAAAAGCATTTAATATGAGCTCAGTTATATCACAAAAATTACAATGTTACACATGTTTGGGGAAGTTGAAGTTCTTCCTTCCTTGTAGGTTTTTTTTTTCCTAATTCTACTGGATGGATAATTTTAACCCTTACTTTTAGGAAAACTAATTACTTTTCAGTTTTCATTATCAACTTTTCATGATAACTCTCTCTGTAAAAAGTCCACTTTTTTGGGAAAAGTCCCTACATCTTTGCCATGTTAAGAAAAGCACCATGCTAGTAATTTAAAGCACAAAGAGAGGTTTCTCCTCTGTCTTGTTCTGTTTTGCCTCATTTGTGGCATGTTGCATAAATACCAGTCTTTCTGGCTGATGTATTTGTTAAGGGTAGATGGCATTCACAGATGGGCAATTCTGAGATTGTGTTATTGATAGATTTCTGCACACTTGAAAGCTTTGGTTTATTTTGCCTATGATTTGTTATCCATTAGTACACTTAATTCACCAATGCAGTAGTGTTTTCACATGCTGTGGCTTCAGGAAAGCTGTAATACATAAACCATGGTGCATCACATTCTGTTAAAAAACCAAAAACTAGTACAATATTCAATTTTAATTATTTTATCACATTATATGTAATATATTGTTCCATCACCAAAAGTTCTTTGGAAATACACATCTGTTTTCTGTCATTTGTGCTTAAACAGCTGTTGCCATTAGCCATGCTGTTATTTTAGGACTCATTTCATTGTTGTGTCTTTTTTTGTTTGTTGAGCAGCTGTCAACATCTGTTACAGTGCGTACCTGCTGACTATGCACATCTGGACCCAGATGATGATGGTACAGTAGAATGATACTTGACATGAGTGTTTCAAGCATCTTGTTTCCATTTAATATCCAAGATGGCCATATGGGAGTAGGAGTCTTGTTTTCTTGCTTTCATGTTGTTTTTCTTAAACCATCAATTCAACATAGATAACAGGTTGTGGTCCTTTGCAATGCACATGCAGTTCCTCTGCTGAGGGAAGTGAGGTGCTTTCAGTACAGCGTATTGTACTATTCAGATGAATTTTCATTAACCATGCCATCTTGAATTTGGTAGTCTCCTCCTCTCTGCTTCTTATTTTGTTCTTTTCATTTCCTTAGTCTGTCATCAGCAGCCTCCCTGCAAGCTGTCCTCCCCCTACCTTAAGCTAAAATCAATTCCCTTGCAATATACACGGAACAGTGGTGGAAAGTCTGTCACCTTCTCTGCATGCACACACAAAAAAAAAATAGTGCAGCAAATGGCAGAATGATGCCACAGTGATGACATGAAGTCCCATTTTGTCTTTGAATCTGCTGTCCTCTACCAGTAGATTTAGACTAACCTTTTTGTCACATGCTGACCATTGAAGATGCACAGGTAGTTGCAAATGCAATGTCAGATTGTTAAATTATGTTATCACAAATAGCCCCAATTATCATAACTGCGCATGCACAAATGTAACCGGTTATTCTTCATGTATTATCTACACCTTTTAATAAAGAAATAAACAGTCAGTCTGTTTAGGGAGTGATGTTTTTTCAGTGTGGTCATATGACCCTCTGTGCCACAGTAGGTTCAACACTAATACCCCATTTGACATAACCAAATATGTGCTGTCTCACTAATTGGTACCACAAACGTAGTTATTGACTTGCACTACATAGACTCAAATTAACACATGCAGCCATAGCAAGGAAGGAAGACTGACTGTTCACTGTGTGAATATGTAAAGCACAATTCTTAATGTCATTAAGGCCTGGGTTTATCTAACAAGAATTTAATTTGCGTATTCCATGAAATGAATGGGTTGTTAAGTCGTATTCATGTCATATCAGATAATGTCAGCCTTATTCTTGGACCTGTTAAACAGTCTGATGGCAAGTAAGAAAATAATTCAGAAAGCAGAATTGACACTGGAGAGGAGCTGGTGTTTTTACAAAGACTTACTCAGTTTTTGCACAACTACCTTTTTGATGCTGAAAACCTAAGTTTAAGCTGAAAGTTATCAAACCTGTTAGTCATGCTTCATCATGTCTACACCAGGATAAATGGATTCTGAGGAAACCGTAGCAAAAAGCCCCTAAAAAACCAACCCCCAAACAATAATGCCCTGCACTGTATGGGGACATTTTGTGTTCAGAGACACTGACCTTAGAATCATGGATGTAGACCTTTGATATTTGTTTAATGCAGTCTTAAAATTTCTCACAAAAATTGTAATGAGAGTTTTCCACCAAATCATATGGCCCTATGTTTGTAAAGCAACAGAGTTTATACTGCATGCAATAATAGATTTCCTCTGGAACTGGCACACATTATGGAGTTGAAAATGAATGTGGCTTAATCAAGTTTTGTGTTCTATGTTAGCATGTGAATAAGAATGTAGTGGTTTTGTAATTTAGTTGTTAACTAAATAGAGGCTAGTAATGTTAACATGAGAAATGAGTTGCCTGGCTACACTCACCCCCTCAGATGTACAACTAATTCAACACTCATCTCTTGATATGTGTAGAGTTCAGCCCGCGGTGGGTTTTGTAGGATAATGAACAAGCTCATTTCAACATATTGGCAATAATTGATTAGATTAATGACATGAATTGTCTTTGATATTAATTATTTGCTATTGTATAGTTCCCTAAAGACACTATTGTTTTTAATCTTACATCTTTTTTTTCCCCCTTACCATTTTTGTGGAAGATATGGGTAGTAGTGAATTTGTATGAATAAGGTTGTGTGCATAGAAGATACTTGGTCAAAGATATCACCATATGCAAAATAATGAGTATTTAAGAAGTTGATCTGGATCCCTGAACATCAGAATCAAAAGTAAGACACTAGTGATACTGTGTTCAGATTTTATTTATTTTTTTCCAAGACAGTATTTTTCCTCAGTCGAGAGGCCCGCTGTTAGCCGCTGGTCACTATTTCAACAAATTCTTTCAGATACCTGATATTTGTACATATTCTGTCAGTGCATGTGTATTTGTCTCCATATCTCCATGTAACATCTAACCATAGTTTTACGTCGATGGATGTCAGCATGAGCTTATAGATAGACCTGCACTTGTTTTTTTTTTTTTTTTTTTTATCATTTTCCATCTCCCCAACTACACTCATTCATAATTTATATTTTTTAAAGTGCTACATTGGTGTGGAGTTGGTCTGAATATTCATGAGTGTAGTTTTATTTTGTATGCACCTCCGTACAGCACAGTGGGCCTCCTTTAAAGGAAGAAGCCTCTCTACTATACTACTTTGACAATGAAGGGATATGCCATGCACTTTAAAGCAAGCCATTATCTTAGGTTGAGTGGAAATGGGCTGAGATAGAGGCAGAGTGGGTGGGCCTGGCAGAATTTTACAGCCATAGCTGCTTTGAAGTATTTGCTGTCACTTTGATTAAAGGGGTAAGGGTCGTGATTAGAGAGCCAACTGAAGTCAACTTTTTTTTTTTTTTATCCTGTACTTTTGATAAATCATATATGATCAGAGGAACCGTACTCCCACCTCTGCCTCTCCCCAACCCACTGCCGCAAACCCGCGTTCTGCTTGTGATGAGAGAGATGAGAGGGAAACAATTTTAGAATTAGAATTCCAGAGGTGGAAAATAGATTTACACACAAACGCCTCCCTGCACTGTGGCGTGGCCCATCTCAGAGAGCGACCAATGCCTGCGCTGTGAGCAGATCTCTTTGTCAGATCAGTCTCCATCACATCACAGGCCCGCTCCCTGACTCATCAGCATACTTTGTAGCATCAGGATCTGCTCCTCCAGCCTCTTCATAGCTGTTGCTTGTTCGTCTTCTGCGATCACTCCCACGCTTTCTCATCCTGTTCTCCCTGCTTTGGCTTTTTTATGTGGAAACCTTGTTCAGCCCACAATTCCCACTGCATCTTCATTACCCCGTGCAAGTTGTACTAAAACTTCCTCTAACATTTGTGTTTTTAAAAGGATCTTAGTTTAGGAGTTACAATTTTAGAGCCATACCAAGCATTCACTGCATTGTTCAGATTCCTTAGTGTAAGATAATTTGCTATCAGCTGCATCATTTTTTTTTAATCCTTAAGAATGTATCATCAGGCTTCTAATCCTCTCATCTTCCCATCTTCAGAAGGATTGATGATGTCATACTTTGGTTTCTGGCCCACATCCAACCCTATTTCCTCCCCGGCTGTGTGCTCTCCGTCACTCCCAGGTCTCGTCTAATGTGGCTTTCAGTTTGTCAGTCTCTGCGGCTGCAGCTCAGTGACTCAGATGAAAAACAAATGGCATGAGGTCTGTAACCTTCTCCCAGAGTAATCTCAGGCCTCGTGTATCACCTTGTAGGTCTTTTGGCCCCAGAAAATAAAACCTTCTCTGTTCACGTTTAATAAAGTCCAATGCCTGCAATGCAGCTCCTATGTTCTTTTTTTGTTAAGAGAGGGGATACAAAAGATATTAAGCAATCTTGTTCTGCTATATCAAGATTGAGATTTCCACTGCATCTTCATTACCCCGCATCCTATTACATCTTCTAGTCCCAGAAAATCTAACTTCCTTCATCTTTAATAAAGTCCAGGGCCTGTAATGTACATCCTGTATTTATTTTTTAAAGAGAGGAAATGTGAGAAATTCTCACTTGTAAGGAAACTTGTAATGATGTATGCGTTATTGAGATGCATGCTTGAGTTTATTTATTTATGATTAATAATAATTGTTACCCAGGTAACAATAAAAAAAAATTAAATGTTTATGTAAAATAATTGCAACATTTTAATATCGGCAGTTGCTCCACATAGAGCAGAATGTCTGAAAACTACTATGACTTAGCATTTTGACTTTATGTTCCCCTTCTGTCTTTGGAAAAGTACAGTCTGACTTTCATGTCATCTCTTCCTCCAGCTGACCATTTATCTGTTACCATTCCCTTTAAACTAGAGCTTGTACTTCTGCTCACACGGTCCTTGAATGATTGGAAAGGCATCGCCGCTACAAAGCATGCTGGTCACAGGCTCTGCAAGCCAATAAGACTGTCATCCAGCCCTCCCTTAGTACCACCATCTGGCTAATGAGCTGTCAATCACTCTCCAGGGGCCAAACAAGCCAAAACCAAGAAGCAATCAATCTCATCCACTGTGGACACTCAATTATTGTCTTTTGTTAAAACCACGTACTCGAATGACATTGTTGCTGGGAGGGGGCTTGGTATTTTAGCTGGCAATTGTCCTCCGTCATTGTGAAAGAGGTAAAGATTATGTCATTAGATGCTCACAGAAGAATATAGCTATGTATGATACTAATAGCCCCACTTTGCATCTGGTCAGTCTGCAGGGGTCCATAGATTTTCCCAAAGATAATTTTTGTCATTGAAAACTCTGGAGCTCAAATGCTGCAGTGGGGTTAAAGGAGAAATTCACTTTCGATCTAATCTGGTGAGATTTGAGTCTAACGGGACGGAGCAGAACCTCTGTGCTGTGGGTGTCAGTCACATGAGAAATCGTGTGCTGTCCTTTGTTTCTTTTCGCTTTTTCCCCAGAGTGGCGCTGTTGTGGGCATCTGGTAGCTGTAAGGTTTGACAAATGATCTGGTAGCCTTTTGTTCAGCTGAAACTAGACTTTTAACCATCTGTGCACACGCAAACAAAACACTGCCGCCTGCAGGGACTGCCCTCTTGCTGTACATGTTGTCTCTGTCTACAACTGTTTAAACAGTATACAGTATACAATTTTTTTCGTGTGTATTTCGTCTATTTTCCATTATTGTATCAGCATCTACCAAATCCGTTTCAGACCACAGCACTAATATTAGCAACTTTGTTTTGAATGGGGTGTGCCTTCTATGTCATATTAAGACCACATACAAGTGGGAAAAACCACTTATATTTTTGATTAAAACAAGACACAAAATGTGATAATTATATTTAAAGATCTTATTCACATTCCCATATGTACATGTATGTGGCCTTCATATTTGTTTGTTTATTTAGCAGGGACAGCACACATTAATTAACATTTCTGTAAATGTGCCAGTATTAGCAAAAAAGCTATTGTTCCAACTGTTCTCCATGGGTATGAAGTCGAGTACCAGCATTCATAAAATAATAATAATAATAAAAAAAAATGAAGGCTACACCCTCACATACCAATTAGTTCACACATATTACATAGTATTAGTTCACATATACAGTATGCGTTGTTAACCTTTAAATATTAGTGCAAACACCTGGAGACCAAACTACTGGTACATGGTTGGTAGATTTTCTAAACATTTATTTAAGAGAAGAATGTACAACGGAAAAGAGAGCATAAAAAGGAGTGACATGCAACTGCCATAGCCTTTATGGTTGGTCCTCGTAAGCCTCTTGTGTATGGGCTAGTGTACACTGGCATCATTCTACACCCACAATTCTGTTTTTTTTTTTTTTTTTATCATAGCTTAGAAGTGGTTGGAGTTAAAGATGCTGTCTTACTATGTGATGACCATTTCCTACTTCAGCTGCCTGAAAACCGAAGCAGTAAAATAAGTTAAGACCAGGGTTATACTGAACATTGATGATGTCATTGTTGGCACATACAGCTACAGATGCCTAAACGGAGGCATAACTTGCTGACACTGGTTGGTAATGATCTATTAGCAATCTATGTGACAGTGAAATAGCTCAGCAGGAGTAAAGTTTGTTAGTTGTGTCATTAGCAGGCTTTTTCTTCTGATTTACATTGAGTCTGCGGTCCGGCAAAATGTTGTCTCACTAAAACATGAACCGGAAACCCTGCAAAAACGGCTGTGCGCTACATTAGCTGTGCTTGATGGCCCTTGGTACTAGGCCCTAAAAAGTGAAGAAAGATATTGAAAGTCATGGCCCACCTCTTGTAAGTGTAATGTCCTTACAGCTCAAAGTGACAGTGTGAGGCCATACTATACACTCAAACAATCCCTCAGTTCTCTTATTCATTTGTATGAGGTGGGAAAACAGTCTCAGCCCACACATCATGGCATTGTCAAGAGTTTACAATGAGCTGATGGAGGACGTGAAAGAAATGAAAGGAGATAGAGTAACATACATATTGTGTGCCTCTAGAGCTGCATTCTGAGATTTCATATTGCAGGCAAAGCATTGTCATGTGGAAAAAAAAGGGGGGGGGGGTAACAACATCATCCTGCCAAGGCACTGACAGGCTGCAGCCCCACAGGGTCAGTGAACAGTATGCGGAGTGTCATCATCATCACTCTCCTTTCCTAGCCTCCCTGGACTTCATATTCACTGGAAAACTGTGTGTAGATAAGTATATTTGTCTGAATAGTGAATACACACATGTCTGCAAATGCAACAGGGAATATGCTTGTTGGGATATTATCAGACCATTGCTGCATATTTACTGTAGCCCTATTTTTACAGGTACGCATTTGTATAACATTCAGTCAGTCTCGGTTCACTTGCTGAATGAAAGTAACAGAAAAGTCGTATATCCATCACTTTTTTCTACAATGTGAGATTTGACTGGCATGTCTTAATATTGTCGTCTTGTTGTGCCCCACTTCTTCTGCTGTGGTTTAATGGCACTTGAATGCTGAATTCCTGCTACCAACAGTTTCTTTTCCAGGCGCTTAACTTCTTGCGGTACCCGTCATTATCAGTGGTGTCTTTGCATATTTATGGCAGTTTGCTCCGTGCAGATTTTGCTTACAAAGGCAAACAGAAATTTTTTATTTTATTTTTTTTAATCCAAGCCTTCTAGTGCTCAGCGACAATAGATGGCTTCTCTTTTTCATTAGCTGTACTATGTGTGCTACTATCATTTTTATTCTTTTTGAATGGTAGGCTATTATATGAACAGGAAAACATCCATTGTTAATCTCAGTTATTTGTATGACAGTGAGGCAGCAGCTGAAATTTCATTATCCTGACCACCCTAATTTATAGTGTGCAGGACTGCTACTGTTAATCAGACGCATGCGTGTTACAAAGCAGCATGTGCATAGTGAGGCAGCATGGTGACTCACTTCTCTCCACTGTATTGACTGTCTTTCTCCGCCCCTTCAGCGGTGTGTTTGTTGCAGCAGCAGGAGCGCGCTCAGTAAAGCAAGACCTTTGTCCACATCATAACCATAATCGTGATTCTCTCTCCTCCACAGTTCCAGCTCATCACATTACCGGTTCTGTTTGAATATATGAATGCATTAACCTAAATGGTGAGGGTGGAATAATGCAAACAGATTGAGGAAATGCTGGAGGAGATTTGTGATGCGAGGGAAATTCATAGTGGCAGGACCTGGGTTGGTGCTATCTGAAGGCCATTTACAAACGAAATGGACCCACAAGACTATCCATTGGAGATCTACTTATCTTTTTAATGCCTTGCTAGATCTGCTCTTCTATTAATCAGTGGATTTGTAGTATATTAGTGGGTCATCCCAATGGGCACACAGTCTGGCCTGACTTACCTCTAAGAGGTCATTCCATATGGCGCCTAGATTGCTACCTGTTCGACACTTGTTCCTGTCATTTGAGCTGGTGTCTGATCAATAGCTGATCTAATAGCACATTACATACCCAGGATGGAAAGATGCCGTACTTGTTGACAGTGAAGAATAGACAGCATGTGAACTGTGTCGGGATAGATTTTTCTGCCACTAGAGGACTGTTCAGTTAGGGGAGGGTGAGGAGGGAGGGCGTGGCATTGGCAGGGTTTCTTGTTTTTGACTTGGAGCGAAATGGTGAAATGGAGAAGGACTGAGGATTAACAGCCCACTGCTTTGGTAGGATAGACTTTTGAGGCAGCATAAAAGTACAGTTTATTCATCAAGTCCTGTGGCACCTCTTAACTTTTGCCAATGCTGATTCATCCAGTTTCTTTATAGAGGACGTCTGTTTTAATATTTTGAATTCATTTTCTTAAGTATTGGTTCTCAGGCACCTTTGTATAGTACTCAATTTGAATTTTTTAGATCATGATCACCTTACATGTTTAATCTGATTTAGTATTTCCTCCTTTACATTTATTTTAAGCATCAAACTTTGTCCATTCTCTTACTAAAATGCCCACAACTCAAAAGGATACTTTTT
Organism: Siphamia tubifer; assembly: GCA_020466265.1. Taxonomy (NCBI): domain Eukaryota; kingdom Metazoa; phylum Chordata; class Actinopteri; order Kurtiformes; family Apogonidae; genus Siphamia; species Siphamia tubifer. The sequence goes on along the minus strand of CM035790.1, from coordinate 29,377,219 downwards.
TATACTATACTTTTACATCCGTTTGATGCTTTCTACTTGCCTCAGCCTACATTTACACTTACACTGGAGTGCCGCCTTTTATATTTAGCAACAGAACTTGAATAAAACGCATTCTTAATGTGATCCATGTAGATGCCCTTTTTCATGTAAATCTCATCTCTGCTTTTATTTGCACATTGTAAATCAGACGAGCTCTGTGTCACCGTCAAACACTCAACTAGATGACCATCTTCTGCCTCAAGTGTCTTTTTGTGTCTCACTCACCACTCATTTTATGTGACAAATCTCCCCGCTTTCTCATTCAGAGCAGACTGGGTAACATCAATATGAATAAAAACAGAGCTTAGTCCCTACAACCCAGAATATCCCTGTGCTGCAGTGTCATCACAATGAGGCCAAGCCCAGCCAAAACATAGACCTGCCTGTGAGTTTTGCAGCCTGTCTGTAGCAGAACATACAGGCGTGTGGTAACATCCGTAACATGATGTTGGTATTGAAGAAATGTAGTGTAAAGAGTCTCTGCACCCCTTTCCAGCTGCAGCTTATGCTTAGCATTCTGGATGAGTCTGATTTCAATTGTTCACTTCTGTGAACCTTCTGTTTCTGAGCACTTCCACATGAAGTGCTCTAGAGAATGTTTCGCAGAAGTACAAATGAAAAAAAAAAAGACTAGAATAGAAATAGCTTGTTGGCTTTGGAAGTTATGTAAACTTTGGCTAAATTCACACTCCAGCTTCTTGTCGGTAAATATTTATTGCCTCTTAGTTCAGTCCATTCAACAGCCTTGACTTAATGTATAACATTCACAGCTGTACTACAATAAGCAAACAAGTCTTGTGTCCAGTAATGCCGTAGGAGGTGAACTTGTATATTTTAGATTTCACTTACATTTCTTTCTCTATTGTAGCTTTCAGGACTTTCATTTGTTACAGTACCTGAACTTTTTTTGGGAACCAACAAAGCCACATTAATGTAAAAACTATACAGTTATGATAGTAATGATGGTTTAGAGCAGGGGTCACCAATCCTGGTCCCAGAGGGGTTGTACATTTGAGTGTCATTTCTCATACTTCTGTGGACTATGGCTTTAAATACTTAAATGCATAATTCAGTTCAGTGTCTGCAGTGTTATAGTTGAAGGAATAAAATTATACAAAAGTGGATTATGTCAAATTATGGCTGGTAAAGATGGCTTAATATCTGTTGAATAAATAATGATATGTTGGAATCTGTTTTGTGTTGTTTACACTTGAGGCTAGATTTAACTCCATTTAAACCATGCGAAGGAACAGATGATTTTAATGTTTAAATCCATAGCATTTAGAGAGGATGTATGAGTGTGATTACAGTGACAGCTGTGTAGTTGAGCCTTGTATCTTAAGAGTGAAATTACGCTGATGATCTTCTAATCATATAAAAATTAGCTACAGAGTGTCCCTTAAGTACTGTGTTTGCAAAACATGTTGTTTTCGTTGGTGAACACAATATCCCAAACAATGCTTTGTTTATAAAAATCAATCTCCAACAGTGGTGCCTTCATTTGACATTGAAGTTTAGGAGTTATGTGATGCACTTATCTTTCTGGACAGACTGTGCTGGGTCATAAGAAGAGAGGAAAGTAAACTGACTGGCAGAGCATCTTCTATTACTCTTGAACAATAAGCTTTAATTCTGCTCAGATGGTGTCAGGTTATGCTATTGTGTAGTCTAAAGATAAAACATAAGTAGACAATATGTTACAGGGCCCCCACGTTCATGTTAGTGTATTGTAAGGGGATTGAGTTTGTTTTTTTTCATTGGCAACCAGATAACCTAAATGCTGGTACTTGAATGCTAAGTGAGAATTTATATTTACTCAATTTTTTTTTATGCTTCAATGGAAAATGTCAGAGGTCAGACTGGATGTACAGTATTTTTTTTGCCTCAATATCTTTATGTTCTCTATCTTGACTGTATTCATGTTTGGCCATCTTATTATGCCGGCTCTTCACCCTAAAGCTTGGATGTAGTAGCTGAATCTGCCCATTTTTCCTTTTCTATAGCAATAGGAAAGGTGCTGCTGTCTGCTGTAATTATCACACAAAGGCATGTGGTGTATGTCTTGCCTAGAATCCTACTCAATTCTTTTTTGTATACTAAGGGCTAGGTATTGCATCCTCTTTTTTTTGTCAGTGTAGCTGTCGAAGCACTCTTCTCCGTTGGTTTTCATCAGTGATTGAAAAGAACTAAGAACTAACTAGGGTGACTGTGGCTCAGTTGGTAAAGCAGCGATCGAGGGGTTGGCGGTTCACGTTTGTCCACATGTCGATGTGTCCTTGGACAAGACACTGAACCCTAAGTTGCTCCCAGTGGGGTCAGGCAGCGCCAGTGTATCGGCAGCAGCCGTCTACTGGTGTATGAGTGTGTGTGAATATGAGGAATTGTAAAGTGCTGTGGGCACCCACTGGTGTATAAAATGCACTATATAAGTACAGTCCATTTACCAGAACTAAGGCATCTCTAATGTACATTTTCTGTTATTGTGTGAGTCAGCAATACAGACTGCATGTTCATTATCTTGAGTGTTGTTTGATGCTTTTTACTATGGAGTGAAATGTATTTGACAGATTGGGGTTGTGTGTTAAATGTAGTGTAAAAGCTTTTACAGGGTGGCAGTTTTTACATTTTTATAATAGAGTTAAGAATGAAAACTAGGTATTATGCACTGAGGTTTACTCAAGCACAGCGTATCGCATATATTCCCAGAATTTGAGTGCACACCATGTCTACACTTGTCTACCATGCTTGGTTAATCTTCTCCCTGACAAATAGGGACACTGGAAATATCAGGTATTGTTCTCATGTTTAAAAGCTGTAAATGTGATACTTCTTGAAAGACGATTCAGCCCATAACCAGCACAACTGCTGATGAATTTTCTGCTCATGAATTAATAATTTGACCAACAGAGTTTCTGCTTTACAATGTATTGCTGTAGTTAAATCAGTCACACAGACTCTACATGTGATGGTTTGTCTTTCAGCCAGATTCTGTCTGCCTTCTCGCGTTTTCCTGCCAAGCATTAAATCCCATCATTGCCCGCATGTGCTGGGGAGTGGAAGTTTCACAGTGGAAATATGTTGTTATTTAACTACAGTGGATTTGTCAACAGCCTCGGTAATCTTTAGTCTGTCTTTATATCAAGACGTTCCAAGCACCGCGCCTTGTGAAGTGTTTATATGACGGACGGCGAGATAGAAATCTTAATTCAGCTGACAGGGAGGTCCACTGAAACTCACCACTGCAGTGGATTTTTTTTTCCTCACCGTACTGACTGTCCTCTCCTTCCTGTGTCCCCCCCCATCACCTACCCACAATCCCCTTTCCTCCCTTGGGTCTTTGTCTCCAGGCCAAGTCGTGTATTTGTCACATGTGTGGCGCCCACCTGAACCGACTCCACTCTTGTCTCTACTGCGTGTTTTTTGGCTGTTTTACGAAGAAACACATCCACGAGCACGCGAAAAACAAGAGACACAATCTCGGTAAGTCATGCACTCTGTCAAGCCTTGCATTATTAGATTTACAAGACAATCGCATATTTCATTTTAAGCGATCAAATGATACTTTCAATACAGCGTCCAACCAACACGCCCAAGGCTCCGTCCTGTCATGCCAGCCCTCACATTTAAATGCACCCTTGCGGCCCACTGCAGCATCAGCTATTATCACTGAAGGATTACAGCATTACTTTGGACAACTTCCTGCTCTTAGCAGGCGAGGAGCTGAACTTCACAGTAACTGCAGCGCATTACAGTTTTGGTGGAAGCGCCTTAGCCAGTCAAATGTCATAGATAGGTTTAAGCTATTCCCCTGTCCTCCAATACAGCAGCAGGAGCAAGGGAGGGGTTAACATTTATAATCCACAGCTACTAGAAGGCTGAACTCTAACCTTAACATGTTCATTTTGTCAAATAAGACAATGGCACCTAATGAGCAGGGTTTTGATATTATCTTCATAAAGAATTGCACAAAATGAAAGAATCAATGACAGAATGGCTGCTAAATTGTTTGACTAGTTTGTAGTTGTAATACTCTTCATTAGTTTGGTTGCACACATTCACCAAGTGCAGGGTCTTACAGTGTTAATTAGCTTTGAGCTTTCCACAGGAGCTTCCATGACATTGGCAGTTGCTCCTTTACCTCTAATCAAATTAATCCAACCTCCCAAGCCTGCCACATAGAATGCTTCCTGTTCAGGACCTCTTTTACATCTTTCTTGGCTTTTTTCCTCTTTTCAGCCTCTCAAATCTTTTTTCTCCCCCCCCCCCCCTCTCTATTTCCCCATCCTCTCATTCTTTCCTCTTATCCTTCATCTACTATATTGATTTCTACGAATATCTTTTCTGCTTTTTTTTTTTTTTTTAATGTTGTTCTCATTTTTCCCCTCTTTACTTAACTGCTTAGACAGGCACATAATGTTCAGCACTGGTCGCAAAGGGAGTCATTCTTTATGGTATAACAGAAAAGAAATGATTGTGTTTTTCCGATTAATTTGTTTCGCTTTCCCACAGTAAAATAGACACGATGGCACAGTGACCAAAATACAATATAAACTAAGGTTTGGGGGTTTTTTTGTTTTGTTTTTTTTTTGTAATACATGATGTCTTGGCTCACTGTCTCAATGTGGGTAGCACCAAAAACAGAAAAATGTCCAGTTAGGCTAAAAATAGGTTGTCACGGCAACAGAGCTGAGGTATTGTTGCTGCAGAGTTTGAGAATGAAAGAGGTAGGTGTTTTCTAAGCACTGGTGGGATAAGGGACAAATACAGATATTCCATCACTACTTTGCTTCACAACCCTTACATTTGTTCAGTGCAAGCAAACAGATGGAAATGTATTGAGTAGAGAAGGTGTGTGTGTGTGTGTGTGTGTGTTTGTCTGTATGGGAAAAAATTTAGGGCGGAGAAAGCACTTGTCTCCAGGCTGAGTGTACCAGTGAGGTTGGACAGTAAAATAAAACTCAATGTGTACCACTGTGCTAAAAAGCTGTCTGTAATTATGCCGCAATTTCTCTTTCTCTCTTTCTTCTCTCTCCTTTGTGCTTCCAGCGATAGACTTATTATACGGTGGAATTTATTGTTTTGTGTGTCAAGACTACATATATGACAAAGACATGGAGCAGATTGCCAAAGAAGAACAGAGGAAAGCCTGGAAATTGCAAGGTATAGCCTTTTATTTTCTGTCCGAGAACTTACGGTTTCTTCCTAAACAAGCCCATCTTACTCACTGCCTTGTTTCTTTGTATCCACAGGTGTAGGAGAAAAATACACAACTTGGGAGCCCACCAAGCGGGAGCTAGAATTATTACGACACAATCCAAAGCGTAGGAAAATCACTACGAACTGTACAATAGGTGGGCAATTGAGAACTGTACTCTTCAGCTGTAATCAATATAATATTTTATTTCTGGGCATGTGTGCATGCAGGGATGGACGGCCAATAATCCCACTGGACATTTAGCATAGTTTTTGGTTTAGGATTTTCAGGGCTTTTATTTTGCTGATATATAATCGTGCCAGTTTGTAATCACTTCATCTGTCTGACCCACTGCATTGTCTGATTGGTAAATAGTCACAAATCAAAGCTTGTCAACACTTTGATTTATTCATTTTATTGTCGTCAGCTGTATATTTAAGATAATTTTTCAGGGTTCTTGCAGGGTGTTAGTGTTGAATTTAAAAAATCTCCATTTGATACCTTAGAAAAGTCTTTAAAAGGTAATAATCTTGATGTGGTAGGGCTTAACTTATATTGCCATAAACTTGTTTGCTCTATTGTGTTTAAATGTGTCTGGGAAATGTCTAAGCTGCAAAGAAAGCAATGTTGGTCTATGTGGTTCTACCCATTCCAACCTGACAATTTATATTAAATTAGGAACCAATTATGGCTAACTTTGCACAAATGATCACAGGACATTCAGCCCAACGCATGTGCAGCCGTTAGTTAGCTGACTTTGGGAACTTAAAGTGAAAAGTAAGCACGAGGAAATGCAAATTTAATCATGTCCAGTTGCAGAAAACCTCATTCTCTATGACATAAGTGAAGGGGAAAGTGTTTTAAGTTCACGCAGCGTGACACATGTACAAGAAATCAATTCAACTCAGAATAATGGTAATAAAGGTGTTGGATTAAATAAATACATTTTCCTAAATTCTAAGAGTCACGCTTTTTGCTAGTGTTGCTGTGAAAGTGGCATTAAATTATGTTCCAAGTCATCTTAAAAAGTCTTACATTTAACTTGTAGAACTCTGTTTTTAACCGTATACATAGATCTCTTCTGAATAATATTTGACTCCTCTCGATTGAATAATTTGTACTGAAAAAAAAACCCCACTCAGTAAATCACGCAACCTCTCGTTTACAAGCTCTTGAGAATATTCTAGAGTTCTGTTTCTGTGTATGTTTGCCTGTGGTGAAAATGTATTTGATGTCACTCAGGCGTTTAAGTGTGGTACCCAAGGTTAACAGGACTGGATAGACCCACAGGCACATCACTGGGAGAAGCAGAACACGGTGTTCCCTCTCTGATAGATACACTCCACAGTGGGCCTGTATTTATCTGCGTTTCTCCTAAACCTTTTGTCCTCTGTTCTATTTTCTCAATTGTGTGTTAACTTTAGTCCCTTGCTGCTATCTCCATTGTACGTCTGATCTTGTACATGTATTTTCCTCTCTCCTTCTGCCCGTGGTCTCCTACTATCCTCCATGCTCTTATATCTTTAAAGAATTCCATTAGTAACCTGGTTTGGGCTATCCTCTATGACTCATGTAAGCCCACCAGATCCAATCAGAAGTATTTAAGCCCTTGCTGAGAACTTTCTTCCAGACCCAAACCCTGCTCAATTGGATTATACCCAAGACCTGGCTGTGTCTCACCTGTTCGACTGGCCATCACCAGAGGAATCTAGCTTCACTTTCTCACTCTAAATGAATCCATTCACAGCTCTGGGTTATGTGCCAGGATACTCATGGCTTTGCTGGCAGACCTGACCTAACGCCATATTGTTAACTGTCCAGCCATCTGAAAACAACAACTCAACATTTAAAGATATTCACATACCTACAACAGGGGTAATTTCTAAGTATAGGTAGGGACGCAGATGCATGATACACAGCTATAAATTATTAATAATAATATTTCGGTCTGGAGATACCGATCAGACCCACAGTGGTGTTTCAGGTTTCCTCCAACACCAAAAGAGTTTGTGTCACCTGTCATCATGTCCATGCTCTTCTCACTCCTCATTTCCTCCTCTTGTTTTACAGGTTTACGAGGGTTAATAAATCTGGGCAACACGTGTTTCATGAACTGTATTGTTCAGGCCCTCACACACACACCGCTGCTTCGAGACTTCTTCCTCTCCGACAGACACAAGTGCGAGATGCAATCAAACTCCTGTCTGGTGTGTGAGATGTCGCAGCTCTTTCAGGAGGTATGATGCAAAGCTCGCATGTGCTAAGTTATTAAATAAGATTCTGCAGTCCCACAAAGAAAAAGCTTGTGATTTTTGGCTCAATCTGCTCTTTAATTTTAATCTGTTTTTTTTTTTTTTAACAACATATGCATACATAAACATTCTCTTTTGGTGCAACCCACTGCGGAAGGCTGAGTCACTGTTATAGTCTTTTGTCAAGCAACAGAAAGAGGCATAAAGGAAGAAAAAAAAATTCTGCTTGAAAGGAATGCGCAAGTGAATGGGCTGAATGTTCAGCAATTATCCTGCAGAGCTGTTGATAACCCTTTAATCTCAGCTCTTTGATGCTAAAGTTTGGTATATATCTAATGGACTCATTGGCCCTGAGTATTATGTAATATCTGGCTGGTCTGTTCCCACACTGCCTCACTTTTTCTTACACCCTCTCACTTCTCGGTATATATGGGCCCACAGATGACAAGTGGTGTTGTAATGAGTTGAGTCATCACAACCCTCCCTTCCACAAAGCTCTACACAAAACAACATATATAACCCATCCTTGTCGCAGCGGGCTTACCGTTCAGCTATATCACACTTGAAAGAGGAAACCACTCACCTCTGTCAGCAGGGAGTCACTGATAGGTTTGGCTGAAAATATCTGTAAAACGCAGTCCTGTCTTTCCCTATACTTTCTACATCCAGTTCTTGCCCACCCCCTTATTTCCATTCTCTACCTTTCTTCTTTTTGTAATCCACTCTCATATCATCATGAAAAGCTCCAAATACACACACACACGCAATTTTTAGTTATGAGCGGGAGCGGCACACACTGCTTTGATCCTCTTCAGCCCTCCCCCATTTTTCACTTTTCTTGTAGTGTCTTTCATTTGTCAGCCATCTTCAAACTGCTGAAAAGAAGCAGAACCTGTACAGATTCAGAAAAGACATCAGGTTGACACCCCCCACAGCTCAATCTGAGTTCAGAGGGAACTGTGGAGACTTAAGACGATGTGTGCGTGGGGCTCCTATGTGTGCAAAAACGAGACCTCACTCGTGCATTAATGAGATAGGACTGTATCTTCATTGTAGTGTTTTTAACCTGCCAACTCTTGTGTTGTGTTCTGCTCTGTTACTTTCATACCCACAACTCCTGACCCTGAACTGGGCTGTCACTCAATTTAATTCTCATGGTAACGCGAAGACACTGCAGTGCTTTGCAGATGGATGTGGTTACTCCTACACCGCCGTTTCCTAGTCCTCCAGCCACTTTGTCTTTCCTTTCTTGCACCTTATCCCTCCTTTCTCTATGGACGTGCTGTCGTTGGAGCAGCGGCTGGTCATACCAGTTGGCATGTCGTTCACATCTGAAGGAAAGTCTCATCATGAATGGCAGTTTTAGATTTGTGTTGTGGCTCAGCACTGAATAATGTACAACAGCCTGAACTGTGAGACTGTAACAGACCAACACCTGGAAAAATAGGCTAACCACTACTCCCATTTTTCTTGCTTGCTCTTAGTTCTACTCGGGACACCGTTCACCCCACATTCCCTTCCGGCTGTTGCACCTGGTGTGGACTCATGCACGTCACCTCGCAGGCTACGAGCAGCAGGATGCCCATGAGTTCCTCATTGCAGCATTAGATGTACTACATCGGCACTGCAAAGGGGACACCATCCGTAAGTTTGATCTGAATCCTGATGCCACATCACAGGAAAAATCACTGTGCAACTAATTACCTTTGCCAAGGAGCTATTAATTTTGGTTCTGTGTTAGTTCTGAGTGGATCTTAAAATAATTTCTGGAGATAGGTATTAACCCAAGGGAGTTCCCATCCCAAAAATGATCAGAAGTCAAGATTTTCACAGTTACTTACAGTGGGCATATTTTCCAAAATGTTCATGTCTTGTACAATGCACATTTTCCAATTCAATTACAAAAAAATCACACCCATAAAGGGTCTCTCTCTGTCTCTCTGTCTCTCTCTCGATAGATAGATAGATAGATAGATAGATAGATAGATAGATTAAAAACCACCAATGAAGTGTTCTTTTGGATCAGGTCTTGAAGAAAACCGCCATTACTGAAAAATGGGATTTCTTCAATATCTTCAAAACTATTAAAGTTATCCACAATATTTCAAGAGCGGCATGTTTTCAGGGTCAACGGTTCAGATTGTCATGTAATCTAAGGGCTATAGAGGTTAAATCCTAAAGAAAACCATCATTATTGAAAAATAGGATTTACTCAATATCTTCAGAACTATTAAAGGTATCAACAATATTTCAAGTACTAGAGGTATGTCTTCAGAGTCAATGGTTCAGATAATCATACACTCTTAAGAGCTATAGAGGCTAGATCCACTCACTCACTGTGACCCTATTTTTGACTGTAACCTTGGTGGAGGTTTGCAATTTCTGACTGTCTTGTTGGTTATTACGATTACAAACTGGCTGCAAGACCATAATATTCTGCGATGGTATCAATAGAAAGGGTTAAAACAACAAATGTTTCTTTCATTTTGTTTTCAGTTTTATTCATTAGCCCTTTTGTAACACACAAAGAACTGTTGAGTGTATAAAAAAACAGTCAAAATGTATGCCAAAAATATAGTACAGCAAGTGCACATTTTCTGCTGCCCTCAGAGAATGTCTTCTTTCTTGCTGATACGTTGATGGCAGTCAATAAGTTAATATTGGTTAATTCACTATATCAGTACAACATGCTTTTTAGACTTTGTTTTCATCTTTCAATGTTATGATGGACAGAAAAAACAGACAGGCCACCAGAATGCGAGCATTTAGGCTTTATTTTCAAATGAATAAAATACAGCGGGTTCGAAACAAATTCGGTGGAAAGAGCAAAATAAGCATATATAAATATGAGATTATACAAGTTCAAGTTCTTTGATTAACATACACATTCCTTTTCTCCCAATATTTTTTACATTTATCAGCAGAGAGTCTTAGCAAGAAGGTCAGTCTTTCCATATCATACATTTCATTCACAACATGTGTCCAGTCCAGGAGTGTTGGGGGATCTTTGCATAACCATTTTCGAGCCATATCAACATGCTTAGTCCAAGTATTTCTACATGAACATAAGCTGATGTTGTAGCTTCTTTAACTTTTCCTCAGCTCACTGTACTCTGTCAGGTTTCTCTATCACAGCCTGTAGTAGTGGATAACTGTGCCAAGCCATGGTTCTGCTCATGAGTGGGGTAGAACTGTGTTGTTACTGTCCTCCAGATTTGTCAGATGACAAGAACAATGCTGCCATTTAGAGGAGAGAAGAAAGCCAAGCAATTAGTAACACATGAGCCTCACCGATTTCCTTGTTTGTTTTTATAAAGAGCATAACGCACATATATGCTGCACAAGAAATTAATAGCCAAGACCCCGGGCTCAGTGCAGGATGCATTTTGAGGAGAATGCACCTTTTACATTATGCATTATGGAAATATCCCCATGTCACAAGGTGAGTTGTGTCTGTGCCACCCCCACCACCCACAATGGAAAAGCTATTAGATCTACCCATGGTGTCTTACTTCATTGGAAACATACTGAAGGAGACTGACAATGGAGCGTACCAGGGGGATGGCAAGCAAGCAGTGTGAGGAATTTCAATAGGTCCTACTGCAGTGCAATGACAGACTGACTCAACCCACACACCCTCCAGTAAGGCTTGCTCTGATTGGCTTCAGGGAATCAAGGGAGTTGTGAAGTGCCAAAGAGGCTCTGCTGCAGGGGAATGGTAAAGTGAGAAAGAGGGCCAGACAGAGTCCTTTAGAGGTGCTAAAGAGGTTGTCGGTATTATCTGTGTGTGTGTGTGTGTGTGTGTATTTTATACCTTGTGCTTTCTGGTGTCCGCAGGAGACGACAATGGGAAGAAGGCCAACAATCCAAACCACTGTAACTGCATCATTGACCAAATCTTCACTGGGGGCCTGCAATCAGATGTTACCTGTCAAGTTTGCCAGTAAGCATGTGTGCTTATGTGTGTTGTTCTATTCGATAGTGAAAGCAGAATATACTGAAATAATATCCCTCTAGAGATGTCAGCTGTCATCTTTTAGCCACGTATCACTAACACTCTACATCTCCTTTTCATCTTATCCTACATTGACTTACTCATCCATCATCCACTTCTTCCTCTTGCCCTGCGAAGCTTTAGTCACCTTACACCACTCTGCTGATCGATGTGGACACCACCCATCCTCCCAGAGTGGGTGAACCACTCGTTCTGTCCTCTTCACTGCTCTTATTTAAAGGCCTGGTCCCTGCAGAGCTGCTGTAAGGGGGGTTGTCTAGACAGCAGTACAACCCAAGCACTGCCTGCCCCCTAGAGCTGTCCTGTCACATTAACGCGAACACGCTGCACTGAACTGCAAAGCACCTCGCCCAATCTAGCAGCTCGCCTCAGTAGGTTTTTACCTGCCTCTACAGTGAAACGAAAGACTACTGATAAATAGTTAGTGATGATGTATTATCTACAAATCTGACCAGATCTCAAGGTGACTTATGGATAAGTCTGTCCTTTCTCCAAAGCTTGTTGAACAAAAATGGTACCATGTTAGTGCCTCGCCTACATAGAACATATACTCTCACCACTATGAATATCTCGTCTCTCGCTTTACTAGCCGCCCTCAGGTACTGTTGGGCATTGCAGCCTCATGACTCATCTAATCACTGTGATGATGTGCGGCAGCCCATCCCCATATATAAAAAAAAAAAAATATATATATATATATATATATATATATATATATATATATATATATATATATATATATATATATGTATGTTTGTGTAAACTGTATTCATTCTGCGCTCAAAGCCTCATCTCTGGGCTGCAGTCCATCACAATCACTGGGCCATAATACAAATTCCTTATGTAAAGCCAATTTTCTCTGATGTAACACTTCATTGAATTGCAAATGGGCCCCAAAGAACAGTGTGAATATTATGCACATGCACACTCTCAATCTCTAGCAGGCTTTAGCTAAAACATGATCGGAATCTGTGGACGCTGTGTGAATTTAAACTTGTGTTTTCTTCTATTTAATCCTTCCATCATGACTTTTAAAACAACGCTGTCATACAAGTACAACATAAAAAAAAAGGATATTCTTATCATTCTCTGCATTTTTTTTCTTTCTAGTGGGGTTTCTACAACGATAGATCCATTCTGGGATATCAGTCTGGACCTGCCAGGCTCATCTACGCCTTTCTGGCCTCTTAGTCCTGGGGGAGACGGCAGCACAGTCAATGGAGAGAGCCACCTGTCAGGGTCCACCACGCTCACAGACTGCCTTCGCAGGTACAGCTTCACATACAGTAAAGCACAATTTCCTGTGGTTTTACAGACTTCATCCTTATTTTTGAAATGAATCCTTGGGAAATGTAAGGTGTTTATTTTGCTGCCATTGTCTTTTGGTAAGCTTAGAAGGGTAGGATTTGATTTGCCGCATTCCAGCCCCCCCCCCCCCCCCCCAATCACCATCATAAACGTTGAGTATGAAACTTCTCCACTTGAAGTCAAATCAATTCCATCAATTCCACCACTTACACGAGGGGTCACATATGGTGTCCGCTCACAACAACCCTGTTATCTGTGTGTGTCATCTTCTACCATAATCAGGTTGGCAGAGCAGGTGTGACCTCTCATATCGCCTTTTACTGCTTCTTCATTATTGCAATTTCTTTTCTACCTCTCCTTATCTGGTTTTTCATTCCCTTCCCTCTCTGCCTAATTCCTTTCTCCTCATGCCCTCACCCCCTACTTCTCTCATTCATCTCATCCTCCCCCTCTCTCTTTCTCGCCTTCTTTGCTTCTGATTTTTTTTTTTTTTTTTTACTGCAGCTCCTCACACACGCCTAGTTGCTGCAGCAAGTCTCTTAAAGGTACAGAACTGGTTAGAGCTGTTGCCGTGGTGATAGAGGCGTTGGCATTACCAGCAGGGGTGGGGGGTGTGGGGGTGGTGGTGTCGTGCCATACAGAGATGCACCAAAACTCCATGGGCAGATTTAGTGTAAAGCTCCTCAGATTTGTTAACATTTCTTATGAATGTAGGACTAGACATGCGGGGCAGATGGTATTAAAGAGCTTGTGCTAAGGGGGAAAAAAAAAAAGTCTCACACAATAAACATAACTGTTCCCCTCTCGTTCCCTGTTCACACTCTACTTCACACGCATCCTTTGCTTACTCGTCCTTTATCTGTGCGTCCTCTCTATTCCGTTCCCCCTCTGCAGGTTTACACGGCCTGAGCATCTAGGAAGCAGTGCCAAAATCAAGTGTGGCGGTTGCCATAGTTACCAGGAGTCCACCAAACAGCTGACAATGAAGAAGCTCCCCATCGTAGCATGTTTCCATCTCAAAGTGAGTCAGCCAGCGCCAACACACTGCCAATTATCACTTGTTACATTATCTGTCACTGTCTGACAATTTGATTATTTAAGGGGACATTGAGCCACATCGTCCACATGTCTAATTTTTTCCATCATGGTTTCAAAATAGCAAACATTGCGGCGTGTTGGAAATACGGCTGACAGATACTTTTGCTTTTGTTTCTGTTTTTTTCCCCCCACATCCTTTACATATAAAGCACATTCTATGTGCTTTATATGTAAAGGAGACACACTTCAGACTTTGCTTGGCTGTTCGTTGCTACTTGTGCGCGTGTATGGTTAGAATTCGATTCAGTCGTCGTCGCATTCCCTCCCGCTGTGCTGACCATCCATGCACCATCCCAGGACACCTATGATTTTAATGACTTGCACAGTAATCCACCATCCATGTTTTATTTATCATACTGTACTGAAAGCCTATAACGTATTTATGATATTCATGGGAACAAGCTGAGTGAAGATTGTCTCAGATCAATCCTCTTATTATCTTGTTGTGAATTCTAAACGTGTGATGCAGAGGGTTAAAATGCAAACATTCACTTTTCGTAATCCGTGTCATGTTTTGTATGTTGTAATCACGCTGCCAGTTATTTCTAAACACGTTCCCTCTCCCCTCCCCCACGCTCTCTTTCTCTTGTTTTCCATTTTTCCTCGCCTTCCCCCTTCCCCCCTCTCTCCCCTTGCACCCCCCCTTTCTCTGACCATCTCCAGCGGTTTGAGCACTCTGCAAAACTGCGAAGGAAGATCACTACGTACGTTTCCTTCCCGCTGGAGTTGGACATGACACCCTTCATGGCGTCCAGGTAAGCAGCCGGTTTCAGTCCTATGAAACACCCGCAAGCTTCCAGAATAAATGGGACTGTTTGACTGTGAAATGTTATTTTATAGCCTCGTAGTGTTTCAGTGTTTTTACAGGACATGCACAAAACTTGCAGAGCTTGCTTAAACAGCTTCATCAGATGGTCCCTATAAATATATATTAGTGTCAGTAGAGCATGCAGCAGTGTTGCCCCACCCCTGGCTGTAGCATCCATTCAGCTGTGTTCATAGAGAGGATCCTGAGCAGTGCAGCCAAGGATTCATAGACTAGATTATTCTGCCACCTAGTGGATTTCTGTAGCACTGTAGCATGTTTTCCAGAGGAATGCAGCAAATGAGATTGCAATTTTTCTCCCTGTCTTTAAAACCCACAGTAAAGAGAGCAGAATGAACGGGCAATATCAACAGACAGTTGATGTATTAAACAACGACAATAAGTAAGTACCTCATTTACCGTTAATGTATTAACACTTCAGTGTAACACCAACATCACACTAGATATTTGTGTTGGAGCAGAAAAACATGTGTTCATGAAGTGAAGCACGTGGCTTTGACTTCTGCAGATTAAACCAATTTGAAACGTATTTACAGTTAGTTGTTTTCATTTTTCTGAGACATTTACGGTCTTGATATAAGTGGCAGCTTACTATTGTCATGATGTAAAGTCATAATGTGTAAAAACTTTAAAGATGGGAGGTCTAACGTCACCTACATGTGAGGGGTGGCTAAAAGCGGCTTATCAAATGCCTTTGACCTGCAGGTATTCTTTGTTTGCGGTGGTCAACCACCAAGGCACATTAGAGAGTGGCCACTACACCAGCTTCATCCGCCAGCAC
This sequence comes from Siphamia tubifer, assembly GCA_020466265.1. Classification (NCBI taxonomy): domain Eukaryota; kingdom Metazoa; phylum Chordata; class Actinopteri; order Kurtiformes; family Apogonidae; genus Siphamia; species Siphamia tubifer. Next base: position 29,361,706 of record CM035790.1, on the reverse strand, counting down.
AAAGACCAGTGGTTTAAATGTGATGACGCCATAATCACCAAGGCCAGCATTAAGGATGTACTCGATAGTGAAGGGTAAGAATAGAAACCAGAGATGAGCAACATTCGGAAGGATAATAAGACATGACATGAACCCTGGCTGAAATGTTTCTGTTTCCTTTCAGATATCTCTTATTCTACCATAAACAGTTCCTCGAGTATGAGTAGTCTTTACAGCCACCGGCTATGAAGAACCACTGCTTCTGAAAGAGTCAAGGGACTGGGGACAGGACAAAACACAAACACACAAACCTACCTGATTCTCTTTGACTACCAGTCTGCTCCTCTGGTCTGGGAGGATGAAAACAAAAGACGTGTGAAATCATGCAACCTTTCAAAAGAAAAAAAAAAAGCACTGAGCTACTTCTTGGCATCTACTTGACAAAACTGAATGAAGAGGAGAGGAGGAGGAAGAGTTGGGCATCGTCAGTTCCAGACTTGGGCAGAGGGTAGAGGCCCTACCCCTCACTCTCTCTCCCTTCCCCAACCTGCTGCAGGGGCAGAGTCTGAGCATGACTTCACATCATGCTGATTGGGCACATCTGGATTTTTATCACAGTATTCTGACCCCACCACCACCACCACCTCTCTCCCCCTTCACCCTTCATTTCTCTCCCATGGTGCTCTCGTTTCAACTGACCAAGCATTTAACTTAATCATAATGGAAGACCGTTTGTCGTCATATGCATATGGGATTAAACGCAAAAAAATGAAAAATAAAATCAATGTATTATGAACTTTGCAAGAACATTTTTCAAGGTATGGTTATGATTCTTATCATTTGTGAATTTAGTTATGAAATACTGTATGACTCTAGTATACATCTATTTTTTAAGAGCAAAGAAAACATGGGGGAGCTTAAAGATGCTGCCTTTGCCAGTTGCTGGGGAAGCGCTGCCATGGAAACTAAACAGATTTGGACCTGAGTGTGCTCATGTTCCATTATTTACTGTGTTGATTGTTTTATTTTTAAGTCTGGTTGAGGGCAGGGAATATCTTTTTTTTTTTTTTTTTTTTTTTTTTTAGCAAAACATTGAATTTTGACTTTTTTTGTTTACTGGTCTTTTCAGTGTCCTTTTTTTATTTTCAGTACAAGTCATATGTCCCTCACTGTCCTGGTACTGGAAATGTTTTTGGACGTATTATACTTTCATTCTTGTGGAATTGGTGGTATAATGATGGTAATGATTAAATTGGCTCACCTTTGCTGTTTATGAATTGTATGTTGAATGTGAGCTTTGGGTTTCATAAGGCATTCTGAAAGAGAAGACAATACATGAACTCCAGAGGAAGTTCTCTTGACAGAGTTGGAGGAGAACGCTGTGGTCTGACCTCATTGAACACCTTGAATGCTCTGTGCAAAAAACAAAAAAATAAGAAAAAAAAAACCCATTTAACAGCAATGCATGTGACTGGGTGATCATGATCTCTTATTATGTGAAAAATTACCTAAAGTAATGCCTCAAGGCCTGCTGCCCGTCATGATTTTTTTTTTTGTTTTGTATTGTGACGATGTAAAGGCGATCGTGTGCGGTATTAAAGGGTAAAGCACATCGCATGTTTAGGCGACCACAGCCTGGCTCAGAATCCATCAGTGTTAATTTTCTCCATGGCAACTGTGTGGTTGGTGTAGACCGGTGTGGTTCGTGGTGTGTCTTGCCTCTGCAGTGCAGTAAACCCAGTGCTCTATTCAATCAGTATGCTGTCAAGTCAGACTTTAGATAATGCACATACACATCGGGGTGTTGTGGTCTGTTTTGTTTGAATATCACTGATTGTGTATGTATAAAAACAATTAAAAATAGTCTCTCATGTATAAGATGAGGGCCCTAACCTGTCACAAAGTAATGCCACATTAAAAAAAGAAAAAAAAAAAAAAAAAGAACCACTACCCCTGGTTGTTTAGCTGCTCTGTAATTATATTAAAAAAAAAAACACACACACACAAATGCATATCCTTTGGTCTGCTGCAAAACTTCAGCTGGAGAGCAATGCTGGGGTTTGACACAGTAATATGAAAGACTTGTGAAATGGTCGCACTATGGTTTTGATGTATCATGGAGCAGTTGAGGCCACCCAAGGACATTCAGGGACGCAGCTGAAACGAAAAGGAAGAGGAGAGCTTCATTATCCGTTTCAGTGATTAAACTCAGAACAAAACTGGAATGTCTATGTACTGTCTTTTGTCTCATTCTCGCCTTCACACTTACTGATCCAGATAAAAAGTGAAAGCACTGCAGTGTGTCTCAAGCTACCAGACTGAACATAATGACCTTATATTAAAGTCCCAACACCCTGAATCATACCTGACTGTACTTACTTTTTTCATTTCAGTGTTGTATTCTTGGTCACAAGAGTAATGAATATTTCCTTGACTCTGGCACCACCCTGTGGCCACACTGAGAAGCACAATGAAATCACTGCTGCACTTAAGGTGAAGCATTTGGGTATGTTGTATAAATACACATAGAAGGAATTTATACACTGAAAGCAAACACAGTTCTTTTGCTATTGTAACATTTTAAATCAATGGTAAATATCAAACTTTAATTTGACCTCCAGTGTTAAATGTGACAGACATGAAACTGTACAGTATTTGTAAAATAGGAATGGCCAACATATTGCAAATAATTGTGATGTGGAAAGTTCAAACTTTATTTTTATTGTGAACATAATTGATCATTAATTAAAAAAGTTTTTTATACATTTGATTGACTGCTATACTTCCTTTAAGCATCTTTACCACAGATAAGCACTACGTTGGAGTAATGGACGAAAAGTTACGATTTCTCATTTATTCTTTATTTAGTATCAGAACAGCCATATACAATGTTTGTTTTCCGCTTAGACCAGAGGCTCAAACTCATTTTCTTCAGGAGCCACATTCAGCCTCATTTGATCTCCAATGGGCCGGACCAGTAAAATGAAAACATAACTTATAAATAATGATAACTCCACGTTTTTATCATTGTTTTAGTGCAAAAGAAACCCATTAAATCATGAAAATACTTTTATAAATCATCCAAATGCAAAAAAAAGTTATTTTCATAAGGAAAAGAAGGAAATTTTAATGTGTTTTTATTATGGATCAGTTCTACAAAGACACTAAACTCTTAGTAACAGAAGCAGAAAATGGTTTAAATTGTGTAATTTTCATTTCAGATTGTTCACATTTGTTTAGGTTATTTACCTTGTATTGTTAAAGGATAGTTTATAAATGTAAATATTTTCATAATTTTATATTTTTTTGCACTAAAACTGACAAAAATGTAAAGTTCTCATTTGTAGGCAAAGAAAAAAAACTGAGAAGAAAATATGGAGTTATTTAATAGGTTATGATGCTCTTCATCCTAAGGGCCACATTGGAACCATTGACGGGCTGCATTTGGCCCCTGGACCGCATGTTTGAGACCCCTGGCTTAGACTAAAATGGCACAGAAATGGAAAAGTTTATAGAAAGCATAACAGATAAAAGAACTCTTACAAGAACACATTTAACATCAAAGCAACAAATTGGAAAACTTCACTAAAGTAATTATCTACAGCTACCAAAGCAGCTTGAAAATGAAATTTGTTGCAAAAAAAAAACAAAAAACAATGGAATATAGTTAATAACAGACTGATAGTTTTGCAAATAATCCAATAAACCAGTGTAGCATCTGTGTTATATCTGTTACTATGTAAAAAATACCTGCTACTGTATTACATGACATTTTTGTACACATATGACATATAATATACACTTGTTTTAGATTCAATGTAAATGAGGTGTTTGGTTTCGCAGCTCAGTGGATGAAAGTCTTAATGCATTCTCTTTTTCATTTCATTTACTCCAGTGTACATTCATCATTCCTGTCCGGAGTCATCTCTGTGTTATTATGTTAATGATAGTTTCCATGGGAGTAACACTCACGGTCACTGTTGCTATGGAAATATAAGACACTAGAGGTAAGTCATGCCTTTCAGTGGTCATAAGACATTATAGCGTACATAACAAATTTAGCAATACTGCAGAGACAGATTTATTTGATTAGTCATGGCTTGGGGCTCAATGTATGTGTGTGTGTGCACATGAGGGAAGTGTGTAATTGATGTAACATGCTCAGAGAAGCTCCATGAAATATTTCAGATGGGTAAATATGAATATATATATATGTGTTTTCAATGAATGATAAACTCACACTTAGAAATATTAGCACATCAGTCACAACTTCGCACTGGATTGGATGTTTGTGGCCTGCTGAAGTTTTATTAAATAATGGATACTATATACACCAGTATAGCATAAGGCAGAGAGTAACACAATGGTCAGGCCAAAAACAGACAGCTTGGGGTCCTGGAGCAACAAGGTAGTGACGATGATGATAGAGGAACACCAGAGCCTCTTGAGGATAAGTGTTCTAGCCCTTCTCAAATTCACATCACGCTGACCTCAGGAGACGAATAACACACGTGAGTCGCTGCCCCAAATATTAAGGATTAAGGGGGAGGGGTGGGCGAGAGGCAGCTTGTCAAGTATGTGAAAGTCCCCGCAGTGAGAAAGAAATGAGACAGTCCCATGGATAGTCTGAAAGTCAATGTCAGTCAATTATTTTTATACAAATACAGTCACAGAAAAAAATTATTAGACCATCAAAAGTCAGCTGGTTATGCAGTCAATTGTATCATGTGACTAAAATAGACCGAAAAGAAAATATGGAATGGAGTTTTTCAACCTTGGGGTCATCTAAAATTTGGAGTAATTGATGAAAAAAAAAAGTATATATATATATATATATATATATATATATATATATATATATATATATATATATATATATATATATATGTATGATGAGTTAAGTTAATCACAATCCATAAAAAGACATGACAAACTGGAGCTGAAACTGAAACCCTGTGGTACTGTTTATCTGTCAAATGTTCATTGTGGTCAGTTTCAGATGCTGTAGATATTTCATAATTCATAGTTTGAGTTATTGTTTGTTCAGTATTAATTGTCAGCCTTGTAAATAGAAGCTGGACTGACTGTACATATCCTGACCAAGGAAAATCAAATTCTCAATTTGTGCAGTAATAATATACACCTGGATTTTCTGCCTCTGTCCATAATAATATACATTATATAGAGTAAGTGTCATCTAAAATTAAAATGTACTTGCAACAAAGTATAGCAAAGTATAACATGACGAAAAGTAATTCATGTTAGAAACAACAGCAACAAAAAAAAAATAATTCGGGGTCACCAGAAATTTGTGATGTTAACCCTTTAACTCCTGAGACTTTAGCAGTTCCACAGTTAAAAGAAAAACAAATAAAATAAGCAAAAAAATTAACAAAAACAGCCGAAATGGTCAATAAAAATGAACAAAAAATGAATAAACCAACGAAATAATAAGTAACATGAACTCACACAGACACAAATGGAACAAAATTGAAGAAAAAATTCTAAAATAAAGAACAAAACATAAAAAAAAATAAACCAAAAAAAGCAACAAAATTAACAAAAAAAAATTAATAAATATTCACAGAATAGCAAATAGTATGAAGCAATTTGCAAAACAACTAAGAAAATAAAATTTGGTTCCAATAGTTTTAGTTTTGGCTTTGTTTTTTTTCTCAATCAGTTGCTTTTTTACATCTGTTTATCTCAATAGCTCATTTCCATGAACAATACCACAGATAAAAAAAAAAATCTGAATATTTAAACTAAACCATTCAGAATGTGTCAGTGCTGTCACATCAGGGGTTAAAGGATTAAAATGGGCAACCACAGCCATAGCTATTGATGTAAAAACTTAAATGATGCTGGATATTATCAAGAAAACAAGGGGAAATGTATATATATATGAACTCTAAAATTAAAGTTATTTTTCTTGTTATCATTATATTTGTCCAAACAAATATACCATTAGTTCTACCACACATTAAAATGAACAAGAAATGAAAAAACAAAAAACAAGGTGTGGTCTAATATTTGTTTCTGTGACCGTATCATATTGTCTCATCTATAATAATGCAGCTCAGTAATACGAACAGAAACCAACTGAGCATATGGTTTTTCCTGTTGTTTTTCCGCAGTTGTTAGTAATAATACTTTTTACCTGCAGTTGAAACCAAACTGCAGTAAAATAATCATTCATTAAATACCAACTATCATGATTTTACACTGTTGTAATAGAAACTATGATGCTAAATTTCCACTATTTATACATTTCTATTCTTTAAATGACAATTTGGCAGTCAGTTTGATAATAGTTACTGTAACCACCTCAAAACAATGCTAATAAAATGATCACATATTACATCATATACTGGATTAGGAACAAAATCTTAGATCAGTACAAATAGTGATAGTTCTCTATATAATATACAGCATTATTCCTATACATGATAGCAGCACTTTGGTTAGAAACGACTGGCTCCATACATTGACTAAACCAGTATGATATAAATAATGTATGTTACTGTAATGATGCATGGCAGAAGTAACAAATGACTCTAGACTTTGCTACTGAACACTGAAACTTTCATTTACATTTGATACATAGTAAATTAGACGGCCATTTCACAGAACCCGGGAATCAATATCAGTCATGGTCATTATGTTCCGTGCATGAGTGTAAAATCATTACTTATTTACAATTCATATTTACAGCCTCGGAGATAAGCTAAATAAATATTCCGATAAAGAGAAAAATCCATCTATAATCAAATCACTCCAGGACAAAAAGAATTTGAATAAGAAATTTGGACTAAAGAAAGAGTAATGATGTCAGTTCTATCTAGAATATGTGACACTTAGAGCTTACAGTAATTATAGTATTATTTCATGCAGTACACACACACACACACACACACACACAAAAAAAACTTGGAACAGCCCCTGTAATCTTGAGTCTCTATGGAAAATATATCCAATGTAGTGGAACATTTGTGAATGTGTCGTATTATCTGCTGTACTTCTCCCACAGTCAATAAACTATGGGCAAATAGAAGAGATTTCATTCTCATTTGGTTTACATCACAGAGCAAACATTTGATTTGACTTTTGCTTGTGTTACAATGATTTGATTAACAACGTAGAGGCAAACAGAGGAACATGCAGTTCCACATCGAGGAGATCTTCAGTCGGTGCTTGGTCTTCTTCGACAAATGCCACGTGTCTGAGTGAATCCATTATTTAATATTTGATCATCTTCTCTCTGAGGTGACTGTGGAGATGGATAAAACATGACTGTTTTTCGTTGCGGTGAGATGGCTGTCGCTGCAGTCTCCGTCTACTCAGATGCTGGTCTGCAGGTCCCCGTTCAGCAGAGTACTTTGAGTCTCTGTTGGGTCATTAATGATGCGAGATTTATCCTGCCGGCTGTCGCTGCGCTCAGCTTCATCCAGCCCTCCCACTTTCTTTAGGCAGAGAACATTCTGGAAACTCTTCTTGAAGTTCTCCGACAGGAAGGCGTAGAGTATGGGGTTGGCGCAGCTGTTAGCGTATCCAAGGACCACCACGAAAGCAAAGGTGCTCCTCAGAACGGGCGTGGTGCTGATGGTGCCGGTCACCGAAGTCACGTTGAAGACGTAGAAAGGCAGCCAACAGAAGACGAACACCGCCACCACGATGGACACCATCCGAGTTACTTTCCTCTCGGAGCGTTTCCTCTTGGATGAGCCCACTCGGATACCTGACGACTTCACCTTGATGATGATGAACAAGTAGCAAAGGCAGATGACCATGAGGGGCAGGAAGAAGCCCAGGATGAAGGTGTAGAACATGAACGCGGTGTAGTAAGCCTCCTGAGGCTCAGGCCACACAATGGTGCAGAAGCTCCCATCATGCTTTGTGATGATCCCACTGTAGATAACGATGGGTAAATTGACCATCAGTGACACCCCCCACACTGCCATATTGATGGTTTTGGCCATGCGTGGTTTGCGCCATTTTGTAGATTTGATTGGATGGACCACAGCCAGATAGCGGTCGATGCTCATAACCATCAAACAGAAGATGGATGTGAACTGATTCAGGGAGTCGACGGTCATCACTACCCTGCAGAGCACAGGACCGAACGGCCAGTGAACGATCGCCAGCTGGATAGCGATGAAGGGAAGGCCCAGCATAAAGAGCACGTCCGCCACCGCCAGGTTGAGTATGTAGATATTGGTGACGGTCTTCATCTTGGCGTAGCGTAGGATGACGTAGATGACGAGGGCGTTTCCACAGAGGCCCACGGTGCAAACCAGAAAGTACATGCAGGTGATGACCACTGTGCTGGTTCTGGTGAAAGTGAAGTCTGTGGTGTTCCCTTGGGGGTCTGTTTCATTGGCCTGCATGAAACTGTCATACATGAAGTGGTCCGTCAGGTTTGGAGGAGATGATGGGAAGATCAGGAAGGCCATGATACCTCAGTGTCTTTGTGTCTCACTCAGATAAAGACATCCCATCTGCATACATGAAGACCAGTGTCAGTAACATACATTCAAATCCTGACAATTTCAATCCTTTCATGAATGAATTATGAGAACCTTAAGCAATATTTATTTTCCTGAGTGTTTTTATTTGCTTTTAGGCATGAAAAAACAATACAAAAAAACCCCAATGTGATTGAATAAAACCTTGTGAAAAAAGTCCACTCAGTTGGAAACCATGCAGTTTCTATTGTATGTGTGTCTGTGTCTGTCTGTCTGTCTGTCTGTATGTCTACCTATCTGTCTGTATGTATATGTACGTATGTATGTATGTATGTATGTATGTGTCTGTCTACCTATCTGTCTGTATGTATGTATGTCTGTCTGTCTGTCTATCTGTATGTATATATGTATGTATGTCTGTCTGTCTGTCTGTCTGTCTGTCTGTATTGTATGTATGTATGTATGTCTGTCTGTCTGTATGTATACATATATATATATATATATATATATATATATGTCTGTCTGTCTATATATATATATATATATATATATATATATATATATATATGTATGTATGTATGTATGTCTGTCTGTCTGTATGTATGTATGTCTGTCTGTCTGTATTGTATGTAACCCTAACTCTATATGTATTTACTGATAAACTGTGTGAAACCAATGAAATAATACCCAAAAATGCTTTTAATCTGATGTTTTCTCACATTTTAACATACTCTAACACTAGTCACTCCTCACTTCATGGAGATAATATTCAAAAACAAACCTTTTTCTTGTTAATTACAGGCTAATAACAAGAAGAAGCAATTGATTTCCACTCAAACGTGTTAGTGCAGATCAGGTTGGTGTTTGGGATGATGCATGAGCATGAACTAAAACCATAAAACTGATGAATAAATAGAGTCGCTGTAGAATAGCTGTCCACTGTAGTGACTACTATACATGAAAGGGTTAATACTGATTATATTCATTACTAAAGGAAAATTAGATCCATAATCAAGTCATGTTCTTCGTGACACTCTGAAGCTTGTTCTCTCTTGTTAAAACTATTACCATATGGGAGTATATTCACTCATTTAATCTGATGCAATGAGGAGTTATTACACTTAATTCTGTGTTAATATTATGCAAGAGCACAAAAATCTATGCAATATCATATGTGCAATAAACCTGAACAGAAGCTCTAACAATATTTCTGTCTTTTTTCTTTTTTTTTCATCTTCCTTTCCAAGAACAAACCATTTACCCCTGAAACATGCTTATCATTTTCTGCCTGTTTAACTTTGCATATGAGTGCATGTATAAAATATAGTGGTGTGATTTCTTACAGCAGGTGGTCTGTATGGAGCTTTGTAGATTTTGCATTTCTATCCTGTTTCTAGGGAACAAAGCTGACTGTTGCATACCTCAAAAAAAAAAGAGCACCTCAAAGTTAAGGCGGTGCTTTCAACCAGAGGCAAAAGCTTCTGTGTTTATTTGGTCACACTGACAGCCACCAAGGGAAATCACTTCCCTATACTCCCTGCAGTTATAAGGTCTCTCTTGGGGGAAATGCCCTTCACAGGATACTAAATGATGATTCAAGAGGTTAGGCTGAAATCTTTGCTGACACATTTTTTCTCCCAATTTATAGGGGGTGGACATGTATGTGAATTACTCCTAGTCTAAGTAATTGAATGAAGGGAATCACTGTTTACTGCCAATAGCCTTGTCACAGTCAAACTGAAGTACTTGTCACTGCCAAAGCACAGGAGACAAAGCTGCTCTGATAACTTAGTTCCACGCCAGTAACATGACAGACTTCATTGTGGCCAATTTGTCATTTTTTTCCTCCCATGGCAGCAGGATAGGATGGACACTGCTCACAGTTAACAGCCTTTTTTTTTGTTGACTATGTGACCAAATGTCAGTGGATGTGGTGTTTGAGCTCTATGAGTACAAAGTCTTCTGGTGTAATCTGTAAACGTGTGTTCTGTGAGTCAGATGCATGGACAGAATATTGCATAATGCTACAAAGATACAGGGCAAAAAGACATTTTGTGTGCCTTGGATAAGATAAGTAAACATTATTCCAACAAAAACAGCCCATCAATAGATTTTAACATGATATCCTCTAATGCACTCTGTTGCTTATGGGTACACTGAATTTTTTGGTAGTATTTTTGGGAGTTTTTGATATTATTTTATACCAGTTAAACCGCGGCGTTTACGGCAACAGGTAGAATATTGTTCATGTTATACACAAAGCAAGTAAAAAGCAACATTTATCAATAAATTAGAAATTAAAGAATTGTAAAATGTAGCTTTTAATGTATAAAAACATGCATTTTATTTTCAAGTTTCGACTTTTAAGATAGAATTATTTAGTAGTTATATTATAGCTTATGGAAAATAACATAAGAATGAGGTCAAGGCATGAATTCAAGTATTTGGAAAGCCAGCACAGATGGATGAGTAATGTGTTTGTTTTGTGATATAGAATTGCGCAATTTTTTTTTTTTTTTGACAACTGAATATTATGACACTGAATTCTAAAGTTGCGTGTTAAAGTTTAAAAAGTTGATAGTGTTAAGTATATTTAATTTACTCCTGAAGCCCCCAGTAGTCAGACAATGATATATTTTCGTCTTGCATAAACTCACATAAATTATGAGCAGCGAATATGAGGATTAGACTCATTAGTTTGAATCTGTTTTTGTCTTACCTGGAATTTAGCGTCAGTTCGCAAAAAGCACCACTTCAGTACCTTCACATTTCAGTATATGTGACAAATCCATCTTCTTAAACCTCACTGTACACCTCAAGTTTTTTTTTTCTCAGCGGCTTCGACGCGCAAAATCTCTGCGTAACACGGATTTCCTTTTTAACAATCCCATAACCTGACTTGAACAAAAAAGAGGAAAAAAAAATACAAGAGTACACATAAGTCTTTAACACCAACAATTTTGGCCAAACGCCACCCGCTTGGCTCAGAAGGAGGGAATAAAAGCTGTTGTGCGCTTTGCGGTGTGACGCGCACTGAGCCTGTATCCAGCCAGAGCGCGCAGAGAGACGTTCAAGGACGCGAAAGCAGAACTAAGGAGGTGCTGGACCGAGACTCACCTCTGAGGGACAGGCTGTCTCCTGCGATCCAGTCATCTGCTCACGCCTACAGAAGGAGCTGAATCAAGTGGACCACACACACACACACACACGCACACGCACACACACACACACACACACACACACACACACACACACATTATTTACGCATCTTAACCAAGTTTTATTAACCAGTGTCAACAGGCTCATACTTTACTAACAAGCATCTGAAACTAATGAACTCAGCATCAATAGGTGGATTCAAACAGACACATCACACCGTTAAAGATGTGAAAACACAACATGGTTCATCATTATCCCAGACTCCAAATTGTCATCATCTTCCTCACTAACACTGAATAACGATGACCACTGTGTGACTAATAGAACATGTAAAGGATGGTGTCCCCTTCAGTCACGTGGGATTTCAAATCCTCTGGGATCCACCCATCACAAATGGACATTTTTACAGGAAAAATATCATTTTCTATGGGTGATAAAATGTGCCCAATTTACAGATTATTCACTTTGAGCCTATGGGTGCATTTATAGTTTATGCAATACCCAGTCTAAAACTTGTGTGGGTCTATGGAGAGACGTGCATTTTTTATTAAACAAACAAATAGGATAGATTTTCAACCATTTGAGAATAAACAACAGCAAGTGGCAATAAAACGGGACTGTTTTGATTATTGCATTTACTAATTCAGTCATCCTCAGCCAGCATGTCTGTGTGGGCCTCAAATGGGTTACATTTGGGCTATATGGGTCCCATGTGGGTTTGTGCCCAGTTTCCATGGTGACCCCACACGTTTGACCACATCAGAATCACAATCTTTTTATTGTAATTGCATAATAACAAAATTGAGGTAGAGCTCTCAGGTTCATTGCAATAATTTACAGACAGACCGTTATTTACATAAAATTTACATTTTTTTAAGTATTGCAAACTGAGGAAGCTATTTATAAAACATGGACTTGAAGTAGTGCAAATAATATATGAAGTAGTGCAAATGATTTGAAAAATAAATATTATACGATAAATAGTGTGAAAAAAAAATTATGTAAGATATTCAGGTCTATGATTCTGAAATGGTCAAGCACATGTGGGATCACTATGGAAACTGTGGACAAACATGGGACCCTTTCATGCAGCCCAAATGTAACCCATCTGGTCTTACTGGCTGGGTCATTTTCTTAACTCCTCTGTCTTTTAATTTCTCTTCCTTTTAATACATGACAAATAAATATATCATGTTGCATGTAACCATGTTCAGTTCTGTTCAGTTCAGTTCAATTTATTTCAAATATGCAACAAACAAAACAATCCCACTCAAGTAAAACAAACAAGACAAAAAACATATACATGGAAATAAAACAAAACATGACTCCATTTGCATATTTGAAAAGGAGTGGGAAGAAGTCAATCTTAGTTAATTCCACCCCTTCTCCACAAAACAGTCTAGTTTTTAACTTCCTGTCAACATAATATGTGAAACGTCCTTTGGATCAGTTCACCTCACTTATCATCTTTATGCACATATACATTCAGACATAACTAAAGTGACATACCAAGAAAGTAAAAAAAATATGAATACATTCATACAGACAAACAGACATCCTTGAAGGCAACACAACATGAATACATGATAAAGTAAAAAATTAGAAAAAGAGGCAAAAGCAATCAAACAAAACAGACAAATCCACACCAAACAAATAAAAAAAATAAAACTAGATATATAGTAATAACAATAACTACAATAACATTAATAATCATAATCAAATAAACAGATTAAAATAAACAAACAACAAACATAAGAACAAACCATGTATTTTTAAGTACTGCATCTTTCCCATCAATTTGGCACAATGTTATATTTTTGCCACTCTGGTGTGAACTAATTAAAGTAGATCTGCCTGTCTTTCCCCTCTGGAATCAGTAACATAGAACAAACTGTGGAGATTCTGTGGAGATGTTCATGTTAAACATGACTTATATGAGGAATCATTGTTCATCTATGGGTAGCTTAAGTCTCCGCCCCTTCCGGGAGGCTCATGGGGCCTGAAATCGGAAAATTAATGAATGGGAAATTAAATGCTAAAATCGTATCTGGTTTGTCATGTGCCCTGAATTACACACATGTTGTACCTCATAATAAATGATAATTATAGATGTGCGTTTCAACGGCTTCTGTTAACCAACAGCTGATTCATTTGCACGTAAAACCTTTAATAATTTGGACTACACGCTCACTACAGACTCCACACCACAACTGAGCCGATTGTGACGTCACATACGTGACACATTGTAATCTCTTACTAAGCCCACATAAAACCTAACGTCACGTTTGCTTCCCATCAAAAATGGGTGGTCTGCCTATGCCACATCAAATATTTCTTATTTCTTATCATATGTGAATTCCAGAGCACTTGTCAAACGGAATCAGAATTTAGCTTGACTCTCTCCATTCACTCCCATAATTTTTTATTTTTTTTTTGCGAGCTAAGCACCGGAAGTAGAAGGGCATTACTCAGTGATGCAAAGTCTGTGAACATTTAAGATGAAAACATATGGCTCTTGCTCTTGTCTTTTACAAGATCATTCAAAAAGTAATATTTTGTGTTACCCGTACAAATACATAACACTAGTAATTATTATGGCAACTTCGTAGGTTGCCATGGTGACGGATTAATTTAATTCATAGGCTCACGCTCACTTCCTGTTAGCTTGTCATATGTTAGCACGTTTAGTCTGGTAGTGTCTCTTCATTGAGTTCCTTTAAAAATGCACACAGTCCCTGGACGCATTAGATAAACACAAGTGTCTTGATTTTCAGCTAAAAAATATTGTAATTACCTTCTGTCCTGGAGGCGAAGGCCCTCACTGTCAATTTTCCTCTTTTTTATTTCCAGGCGAAGGGTTTATGGACAAGTCAGATAGAGTTACAGTGGTGCTGCCACCATCAGGTCAAAGGAAGAACTGCATGTTAAAATTTGTATAATGTGTTTATTATGTTGGATAGTATAAAATTGAAGCTGTAGGGTCATATGAATTCTGACCGGAGGCTGTGATTGGCCCCTGTGCCAGACTTTGGACATATCTGGTTTAGAAGATTGAACTAGTGGAGCTCCCCCTCCCATCCGCCTGTTCCATCCCTTTGTTACTGTACTTAAACTTGGTACATACGCTAATGGCAGTAAAGCACCCATGCTAAGTAGTCGACAGTATCCAGAAACAAATTAACTGAGATTTATGTTGAAACAGATTTCTTGTGATCCTGTATATTATAAATTATTGAAATAGAGGAGACATTATACATGTTGATGTAAAACAGGACTGGTAGGAGCTCATATTCACTAGTTGTCCCTCAGAGGCAGCACTGAGGTACAGATGAATAACCATTAGTCCAACATAAATAAGTTAGTTTACCACTGGACCTTATGTTTACTATAGGCTGTAGGAATCTTGTTTATTGCTGTACTCAGTTCAGCCTCCTCCTTTATATTGTATGTCTGCAGACTCACACATGGGTTGGTGTTTTTCCATCAATCTTCCCTTAAGATGCTTCCATTTTAAAGTGTATACATGTGTGAAACCACAAAAGCCCTAATATTTGACACTTTCTGCTTTCAGATCATCCTACTTGTGTCCCCAAAAGTCAAAATACAGTTGGGTAAAACAGCTTTTTAATATGTTGCTCCATAAAAGATTCATTTACATAAAGACCTGAAACTGTCAGAACTTAAAAACAATATAGTCTGTCAATTTGATTGGTTAAACATTTGCAATGAAATTATTGTTCATTTAACTTTTTATTAGCTCATACTGGGTTTAATACATCCTCTTATATGGATGGGTGTGGCCTGATAAGTGAGGGTAGGTCCTGCCCTTCCTCAACCAGGAAATTTAGTTTTTAACAATAATTTAACCCTGTAAAGCCCAAAAACTTAAATTGTTGACAAAAATTCCAGTTCTTTGAAACTGGAGCCTTCTGAACAGTCAATTTCTTTTTCAAATATCAATTTCCATGTATGACTTTTAATTTTGTATGATTTAATACATTGGGTCTCAGTGATCAAATATTATTTTTGAAGAAACAATAACACAAACATGTCTAACAAATTGGTCCTTTTTGAAATTGGCAAAGTTCTTTCTCCTTCCTTTAATCTTGTAGTATCAGTGGAAAAGCCTCTAGTGAATGAATTCATCCCCTTGGTGGATTATCTGTGTATTGCTGGTATCTAATTGTATACACCAGGTTTTTCAAGAAAAAAAATCATTCTGATCTTGTAGAGAGCTTCAACACTCATGTATCAAATATGATATGTTTGACAATGGTTAAAGCCATTTGAAAAGTGTTTGTTTTGAATGTAACTGGATTATGGAGGTTTTCCCATAATTCTTTATGTCTGCATTATTTATAACATATAAAAGCTGTTTGCCTTTATTTATTGTTGTTACTATGAATATATTGCTCACTTTGCCAGGTCACTCTCTGGAAAACAGATATTTCACTTGGTTAAATATAGGATTTATTTAATAGTTTTCCATTAAAGCAGGGTTTTTTGTTTTTACATTACTGCTCCATTAGTTAAGTGTGACACTGTGGATTTTAGAGGCTCATCTTTTTCTACTTGAAGTCTGTTCTCTGTACACTGTCTGAAAAACAATAAGCCTGCCAAATATATAACATAGCCTATCACTGATTTCTTTCTTGACTTCAACTCCCACCCCATTGTGCTGGTAGTGAATACAATCCATATGTGAATTGTATTTTTCCATGTTTATTTGTCTCATCTCAAGGTGTCTCTGAAGACCCAAAACAAACACAAACCATCTACAGATATAAACTGTTTAATAACTGTTAATCCATTAATCATATCAATCCATGTGAATAATTGGTGTAAAATACAGTTATTCATCTTTTCATGGTCATCAGATCTGACCCATTTGGATATTCAGAGGCTCCATTGTTACCGTGGAAACACAATCATCTTCTACAACATTGATTCATCAGGAAAATATAGAGTTGGTTCAATGACATTGGACAAACTAAATTCTGTTTGCAATATTTTTACTGAAAAAAGTCCCTTTTCCCCCCAGATGTTATTTTGATATAATTAACTTCAAATTTACTCTGTGCTTTCGTGAAAATCTACATGATCTAGGAATTAAATATAGAAAATGTCATTATTTACACAAAAAATGCAAAGTACAGAGAATAGTATTATTTAAAAAGTGGCAATAAATCAGTTAAGGAAGGTAGGCTTCATGGAATTTTTACCTAGTGCCTGTTGAGGGCAGCTTGTTACTGCAACTATCCTATGCTGTTGTAATAAATTAATTTCCTATAAGGGATCAATAAAGTATATTTCATTCATTCATAGAAATAGAAAAACAATCATTTGGGAACTGCCAGAAAAGTAGCAGTGGGTCTTTATGGGTTAAGTTTTGGTGAGTGGTTTACCTTCAGAAGTCATGGTGTGCACTGCTGCTTCTTAGTGAAGTATTTTTTTGTGACTTTAAAATGACTTTAATGCCCTTGAGAGCACAACATTACTATTCCTCCACCTGAAACAGGCTCTGAAGATAAATATAGTAGCTGCAAAAAATGATATTGCTCAACTGGAAATCTCCAGCTCCCCTGTGCTTCAGAAGATGACTTAATGAGATGATTAGTGTTTCTAGAATGGAGCATATCCACTTTAGTAGAATAAACTCAGATAAAAGTGTGGACACCCTTACTGACTCTGATAAAACCTAAGGCCTTTGATATTATGTCCTTGCTGCCATGCCTTGTCTACATCCTATGAACATTATACTCAGTCGTATGAATGGAATACTAATGTCTGTTATTTTTTTATTTTAACCAGTAATGCTGTTATAATGTTTATTATTGCTTTTTTTAAATCAATTATTTCAATTGTCCTATAATTTAATTTTCTGTGTTATATATATATATGTTGACAAAGTTATAAATAAAACAATAAAAAAAGAAAAAAAAAACTTATTTTGGACAGACAGACAGTATTGATTCATCTACAGACTAACAGAGCAGAATTTAGCTAAACAGAGAATAGTAATTTCAAATGTTCATCCATTATTTAAACCATCACTATCTGCACCACAAACATCACAAAATAGACACCAAGGTTATTATCCTTCACAAAATAATTCAGTAACACTTTATAATACCTACACATACTTCTCTATATATTAACCATTTCTTACCTATTCTGTCCTAAAAGGCAGCAACTGCACAGACACCAAACTGACAAAAATGACCTTAAAGTTCTCTTGTTGTCCAGCCCCAGTAGTTGTAGGTAGATTATTGGACATGAGGCAGTATTATTACTGCATATTACCTACAGTAGTTCTCCAAAAACCACACTGTGCCTTACAGTATATATGGATTAATTCTGGTAGTGCTTAGTGACTGGGAATTTTGACTTTTTATCACAATTTAGACTTTTTATCTAATAATTTTGACTTTTTATCTCATGATTTTGACTTCACTTAATGCGCCTGAAAAACCCTCATAAAAAACATTCATTGATAGTGCACCTTGTTGTGCAGAAAATACAGTATTTGTTTCAGTCGAATACAGTGATTGACTGTAAACTATTGGGGCACGGTCCTAAATGGACATCAGTAAGAACACAGTAATGGTCTTTACTGCCTTTTTGTTTTGTTTTACTAGTACTTTTTGCAGTTACTGTACAAACACCCACCAGTTTTCTCCAAAACGACAGACTTGAGCTTATTCATATTGAGTTTTATGATCACCTCACACCAAATGATCCAGATAATGGGAACATGGTTCAGCTCCATCAAAACTCTAATGTTTTTATTCCACCATCATTGCAAAAATCATCTGTTGAACGCTTCATTTAAGTCTCATCTGGCTTTGGAATCACAAAGAAAAGTTAGTTTCCTGCATTTCCCATGAAGTTTGTTGAAGAGTCATTTAAGGGATTAAGAGTAGAGAAGTCATACCTTCTCAGCTTCAGGTTCAGGTTGTTATTAATATCTGTAGGTAGATTTGTTTTGCAGTTCAGATTAAAAAAGATCCACGTAAAAAAAAAAATTATATAAAAAAATTAAATAGAGTAAAACAATAATTGTATGAACCACTGGGTGAACCCCCCCAAATAATAATAATAATAATAATAATAATAATAATAATAATAATAATAATAATAATAATAATAATAATAATAATAATAGTAATAATAATAATAATAATAATAATAATAATAATAATAATAATAATAATAATAATAATAATAATAATAATAATAATAATAATAATAATAATAATAATAAACTAAAAAGTATAAAAACCAGGGCTAAAATGCAGTATAAAGGAATACTATTTAATAATGAGTAGACAGAAGAATACATGTAATGTTATGTTCAACAATCTATATGTAGGAAGTATTTTCAAGTTGTTTAGTAAGAAAACATAAAATATCACTGGCTTATCTGTGTGTCCTGGTTATTGACAGAGAGTAGAGTCTGCTTGGTTTCGACTACAGGGAAATGTAACTGCATTATTCATAATTCTTAGGTGTCATTGTAGATGAAAAATTGACTTGGAAATTTCACATTGATCTGGTTTATTAAAAAACAACATAAAACAAGGCAGTCAGAGGCAGCAGAACTCTGCCAAGGCTTGATATGGTGTCACGTGACGTCAAAATGTGATGTGATGGAGCCATAGGTGTTGTTGAGACGATGTGAATGAAACAAAAACCATGAGATTCTATCTTGTCTGAATCCTGAGATATTACCACTGATTTGTTTTAGCTGTTGACCTTTAGTGTGACCTTGACCTTTGACCTTTATTGCTCAAAATCAACC
The DNA here is from genome assembly GCA_020466265.1 of Siphamia tubifer. Taxonomy (NCBI): domain Eukaryota; kingdom Metazoa; phylum Chordata; class Actinopteri; order Kurtiformes; family Apogonidae; genus Siphamia; species Siphamia tubifer. The sequence continues at coordinate 29,342,302 of CM035790.1, read as the reverse complement.
CATTATGTATCATTCCTGAAAGTTTCAACAAAATCCATTCAGAACTTTTTGCATAATCCTGCTGACAGACAGACAGACAGACAGACAGACAGACAGACAGACAAATGGACCTGAATTGAATACCTCCTTGGTGGAGGTACTAAAACATGAAGTTATTTGGCATCTTCATCGACAAATCATTCCTGTTTTCTCTGTTTTTTATTATTATTATTATTATTATTATTATTATTATTATTATTATTATTATTATTATTATTATTATTATTATTATTATTATTATTGTTATTATTATTATTATTATTATTATTATTATTGCTTCATTTGTCCTTACATTATTTATTTTAATACCTATCCCATTTATCTCAACAACATTTTCCTAAATCCAAAATATTTTTTTAAGAATGATCCACTTTTCTAAGAGACTGAAATCTGTTCAGTTTTTTGATGTGTCTTTTTACCAGACCTGTGTCTTCATGTACTAATATACTGACTTAAACTCAGTTTTCCAGAATTTACTTATGTTCCCTTCTGTTATTTATAATTATCCTACATGATATCAAAGTCACTTTTATCTTCCTTACTGTCAAACTTGTGTCAGTCAGTATTCTCTAAAATATCGTGGACCACATCTTTGGGACAGTTTATGTCCTGAACTAATTAACAGGGAAATATAAGGTTGTATATCATATGCTTTGTATTTCTGTTTTTACTTTAGATCATTTTTTTCAGTTATATTGTAATTTAAATTGTTTTGCTTTTTTGTTTCCTATGTACTGTTTATTTCAGGGGAAGTATTGACATAAGCTTTTTATGTTTTTCATTGTCTTCTCCTGCATAATTATGTTAATTGTTTGTAAATTGTCTGTATTTTCTTTGCTATTTGTGATGTGCTAATAAAGAAACTAATTCCAGAATGTAATGAGTATTTAAAAAAGTACCCCATGAGTGTTCTTCTGTCTCAGAAGATATGTGAAAAAAATTCACGTTAAGACTATTTTTCTTCTTATCTCTTCAGGGAAAAACTCCATACTTTCTTGGCAATTTTATTTATTTTTTTTGATAATGCCTTGTCATAATTAAACCACAACCCGAATAAAAGCACATCTTGTCTTTCTGAGAGGCAATTATTCAAAAATAAGACTGTGCTTCCCTGATAACATGCCATGCACAAGGTTCATACAAAAAGGTCAAAAACACACAAGAGAAAGACATAATTATATTTATGTTGTTAAGAAATGACCAATTATTCAAAATAAAGCAGCACATTAACTTCGTTGTCTATAAAGAACAAATGTTGATAACTGTGTTTTTTGGCTAAAGGTAAATAACTGATTTATTGCTTTATTGCTTATTTTTATTAGGAAAATATCAATGACTAAACTGCCAAAGGTGCTACATAACCATCTGTACTTTGATTCCACCGAACACTTATTTAACACGAGGCTACAGAAGAGAGGTTTACTCTACCTAAGGTGAAAAAACACTGACCTCTTCTGCTAATTTATTAATCAAATTAAATATTTTTCAGATTAATGTCCATCAAATTAGTATTTTTATGTATAAAATTCAGTTTTATCAATGTAGACAAAAAAATATAAGGATGAGTAAGATATCAAAATACTTACACAGTACATGTAATAATAATAATAATAATAATAATAATAATAATAATAATAATAATAATAATAATAATAATAATAATAATAATAATAATAATAATAATAATAAAGAAAAAAAGAAAACCAGACACAATAAAATCATCTATCTAAAAGGTGAAAAAAGCTCAGGAGGAGTGTAGTCTTTATGGCTTTGGGGTTTGTAGAAACAACTTAAAGAGAACTTTAATTTAAAACAAACTTTTGCTGTTTTACCATGTCAGGCAGATCCAGGTTTGTTTTTTGTGAAAGACCAAAAATAGTAGAGACATATGAGCAGTATTCCAAAATCAACACCATTTGTCACTTCTTATTAGGTCGGGCTAATTGGAAAAAAAGTTTGGACTTTACCTCTAAAATATCTTGTCACAAATAAAGTGTGTGAAATCTCATACAAACATATTTACTGATACTATTCTTCTAAGAGTTTTATTGTAAGAATGAAAAAGGATTTGGATGACTCATGGATTTTTCTCCTAAATTCAGGAAAGACATTTGTCAATACTATTCAGAAAAGTTTACCCAAGTCTTGAGTTTTCTTTTAAACATGTTTTATTTGGTTTCCATGAGTTTAGTAGAGAGGACAACATTATGTTTGATGTTATAATGTAGTTTTTTTATTTATAAATATTTCATATACAAATGTAAATATAGCAAAGGAGTCCATTTATCATCCAATCATTCCAGTATTCCATTCAACGTGGCAGACGAAAAACAGAATAACTCAATATTTGGTTTTCTCGTATTTTCAGGGGTTTGTGTTTGGTTTCATTTCCCAAAACAGAACAAATAATAAACAGGAACACCGAAACAAAATAATAACACTTAATATAGCTATTATTTGTACTCATTTCCCAAAGTGCTTTGCTCGCGCAACCGGAAAGAGTCAGTGGGTCGAAACTTACGTCTTACGTCATTCAGTTTGAGTGTGCACGATGCGCGTGTCTGTGCTCAGAAGGACACTTGCACGGTGCAGAGGAGGTGGGTAATCCTATGTTCATCAAGTGAAAGTCCTGCCATGTATTGGTTCCAACCTGTTCACTGAACACAGGTGATTCCCATTTTCCTGGACGAGTCATTATGCTAATCAAAACGGGCTAGCAACAGGGATGAGTTAGCAGAGAATGTGACTGTCTACGTACACACAGCTTCTGGACTGAGGGCCTCGTCACACAATCGGGGTATTTGGCCTGAGCACTTGATGGATTGGTAAGTAGTATAGGTAGTAATCAATGATGCGCGGGTCGATGTATTAACGACCTGCAACCGACTGTTTTTTTTCAAGTAGCTTGAACGCAACTGGGACCTATTTGAAAAGGACCCGCTTTTCAACCCCCATTTAAAAAAAACAAAAAAAAAGTGTTCAATGTTCTTTGTGAACATCAAATGACCTTACTCACATGCCTGCATTTATTTCCATGTTAAAATTGTATGTCATTGCTTGTAAGTTAATATGTTGAGAAAATATGTTTGCCCTGCTTCTACATTCAAAAGCTGCAGCATTTACACCAGGGGTCGGCAACCAGTAACACCCAAAGAGTCATTTGAACCTGGTTTCCACAGAAAAGAAACATTGGGAGCTGCTCATCTTTAAAAAAAAATCTCAGTGAATGTTTACTTTTTTGTTTGTATGTTTCTAGAGGTTCCACTCTACCCACTTGACTTTCTCTCTTGCCCCTTCCATACTGTGGGATACTGACTACGTTATACGACACCTTCACGGAAGCGTATTTACCAGGTTATTTTAATGTTGATCTCAAATGTCAAACAAACCGACCGACTGCAACCTGAATATCATTAAAAATAATATTCAATGACTGCAGACACCCGCTCACTTCGGGTCACCACGAGTATCAATGGTAGCAATGTATGCTAGCTTATAATGTGTTTACTCATGGCTATGTGCTTCTGTTGAGTGCAGAGGTGGAAAGTAACGCAGTACTCGCGTTACTGTAATTGAGTAGCTTTTTCTCTGTACTTTAACTTAATTCCATTTTATTTAATGTACTTAAGCACATTTTACATCACAACCGTTAGTGTGTAAAACAAAAAAAGGAAGAAAAACTTCTTCTCAAGACTAATCGCGGGAAGGAGTTGGTGCGCGCGAGTCTCTCAAAGACGATGGCCAATATGGAGGAGCATGTTGTGTATATGATCCTACACATGCAGAGAACACATTCCAATGCAGCGCAACAACAAAAAAAAAATTCAACGTCTAATGTGTGCAAGCATGTCGAGGTAAGCCATCTCTCCTTTCCTTTCCACAGTTAAAATGACAACAGGCTAGAAATATCCAAAACTATTGGATGACATTGCTAATATTAAAGTTGTTAATGTTGGTAATGGCAACTATAACTACAGTAACCTATGGTATTTTTCAGTTGGCTAACCTGGTGTAACCAGTCCTACCATGTATCCAACAGGCCAGAAAGAAATACTAAACAAAAATGTTTTAATTGATAACTACAGATATATAGACTGTTAGGAACACAACAGTTTTCAGTGCTGAAACCAATCATCTTTATTTTTTTTTTACCACTGTCACAGGGTTTATCAGCATTTTCTTATTAATGGGTGCAAATGGGTGAGATTTCGGGGCAACATTTGACTTTATTTGTTGTATAATGCTTTATAGTCAGGGTGTTGTAGAAGTCATGACTGTGTGTAGTTAATCGTATTCAAGGCTGTATTGGGTGGGGTGGATGAAATGAGAATTTTCCTATTGCGCTCAGCAACAGATTTGAGCTGAAGCATAGCTCACTACTGTAATAAAACATGTCTCTACATAATTTTAACTATTGCAGCTAACTGAGAAGATCCATGCATGCAGCAAAAGAGATGGTTAGAATATGGAAATTTGCAATAACAAAGGGAATTTACAGAAAGTTTTTGAAATGAAGTGTAAACAGGACCTTGGTAAAATCCAGATATTAAAGGTCTCTAAAAGAAAACAATATGTCTGGCTAAAACTGTTAAACTCTATCTTGTAAACATGTTTGTGTAGAAGTGGAATTTTACTAATGCAATAATGCATTTCTTTCTACACAAGTTTTAGTTGTGATTGCTCCATTTAAGGGCAGTTGTGGCTCACTTGATAGAGCGGGGAAAAGCGCAAGAAGTGCTGTCCATTTACCATTTGTATGAAGTCCTGTTGCCTAACTGATCAAAACATGTTGTAAATAGTAAATATTTGCATATGCCGTGTTTGACTCAACAGGTCTGACCTATGTGAGGCAACACGTTGACTGGATGGCAGAGGTGACTGAGCATGTCGGGTAAAACTCATCGGATGAGGAAGACTTCTTCACATCAGTGAAGGTCAGAAGGTACAGGGGAGCTGGATGCCTATCTTGCTTGTGTTTCAAGGAAGATGGATTTCCTCAACTTGTTTCTACACATAACAAAACTCTCTAACTCAACATTGGCCTGCCTGCATCAGCTGCTGTGAGCTGCTCTTTACCTGTCGGCCTGCTGTTCACTCCCAAGTGTGTCAGGATGAACTCTTACAAACTTTGAAAGCCAACTGCTACTAAAATTCAACAGGAAGTTCAGAGGATAAATCTGTAAAAGCCCCTGTTTTTATTATTTATTTTTGTGTATTCTGATAACTACTCTTGTGTCGGTCTACCTGCCTGGAAGGAGAGGCAAGAGGTTACTCCCAAGGCCAGGTACTGCTTGTATCCTGTGCCACAGCTGCTGTAGTGGTACTTTGCATTTTCCAACATTTAATAGAGCAATGTGTGAGTGTAGTGTTTAATGTGCCAAGACCGGAACTAAGCTGGCCCCCCTTTCCCCTGAGCACGAGTACACTGCCTCCCTTCCAGACTGTCTGCCTACTGGTGGCCACCAGCCCCGAGTAGAGTGATTTAGTGTTTTTATCTTGATGTCTTAATACATTCTATGAATTGAATGCACGACTCTGAACCCTTTTATTTTACATTCTGTGAACCTTTTTGAGTATATCTTGGAGTGAATGCCTCCAGGTAGGGTTAATTAGCCACATTGTAGCACCAACACTTCAACTACCCTCGGGTCACATATGCATGTAGATATGTGTTTATATTTTTATTCTGTATTTTATTCATATTTTGAATCTGTATTGATTTAAGGGAGTCTCTCAACATTCATGTTTATGTATTTGGTGAAAGCTTTAATTTAAACCGGCCTGTCTAGTCTTTCTGCCTCTACCTGCACCTTATACCAATAATCTTTGGAATAGTTTGTCCTGAACTTCAGTCAGCATTGTCTTTATCATTATTTAAAAGGCATCTGAAAATAACTTAATTTATGGAGAAATATAAGGCTGTGTATCATAGCTTGTAATTGGACTTGTACTTTTTCTTTTTACTTCAGCTACATCGTAACTTTTATTTCTCTTTTATTTCCATGGAGGCATTCGCATAAGCCTTTCACTCCTCTCCTGCACAGTGATTGTAAACTGTGTTTATTGCCTTCGCCAAGGAGATATTAAATTCAAGTCTTGCCTGTCAGTAGGATTATGCAAAAAGTTCTGAACAGATTTTGATGAAACTTTCAGGAATGATGGGTAATGTGTCAAAGAAGAACCTATTAGATTTTGAGCAATGAAGGTCAAAGGTCACGCTAAAACACAAGTGGTAATATTTCAGGATTCAGACAAGATGGAATCTTGCTTTTTTTTTTTTATTTAAATTTTTTTTTGCATTCACATCGTCTCACCTTCAGACATCAGATGGGTGAGACCGATCGATCACATCACGTTTTGACATCATATGACACTATCAATCCTTGGTGGGGGTCTGTGGTCTCTGCCTAATCTTTTTTTTTTTATGATGTGCAATTTGAACTTGGTCTTGTATTATATGGGTGTTTTTGTATTATATATATATATATATATATATATATATATATATTTATTTTGAATATGTGTTTTTGTAATTGGTGTAATGCAATGTCAAAGGATGTAAAAGTAGAGCTTCAACTGAATATTTTAATAGTTGACTAATCACAGACTTTTGAAAGGATTAGTTGACTAGTCGCATACTTTTTTTTTTTTCTGTAACTTGACATGAAGTTGATTTTAATTATGTGGCAAATGATTAACACAAGAAAGATGAGTACAATGAAAGTACATATTTTATTGAACATCTAAAACCAGTTAGTAACAGTGCTGGTGTGTACGTTTGCTTCGTCTGCAGGAAGGGCTCCGTGGCAGAGCATGAAATCGTCCTTAAATGTCAGACCTGAACTGGCACAGTTTTTTGTTTTTTGTTTTTTTTTGTTTTTTTTTTTAATGAATTTTATGCTAAACCCACCGGGTCTCGTTGGGTCAAACATTCCCAGCTCTAGTCCGCTCTTAAGACTACATGCATTTAATTTAAAATGGGTACAGTCTGACGTAACGCCCAAGCTGTCTTTGATAACAGAAATACACTTACAAAATGTACAATGCATGTCATAAAAACCGTATGAGCTTGAATCATATCGAGGCGAGTCGGACTCCATTTCATTCAACTGCCCGACATGTTTTGTTTTTCATGCATCCCAGATGTACTGCCATGCTATACCTGCTGCTTTACAAACCTCTCATTAGACTTTTTATTCACTGTATCCAGGCTAAAATGCTCCCAAAGTTTAGTTTGGTACAAGAACCTGTATGTTGCCTCACAGACACTACTGTGCATGAGCTACTCGGCAGATATTATAATAAAGATGTCTCACTCTGTTGGAAAAGCGTGACTGGCGACAACAGTCGACGATGGAATTAGTTGACAACTTTTGTAATTTTTAACATCGACTAATCATTGCAGCCCTAATGTAAAGTTTTAAACTGTTTTAGATGTGGACTCTATGAAGAATAGCAATGGCTTAAACCAAAGCTAATGCAGATCCAAATGGATGAAATGAACCTCAGTGTTATAGGTACAGTTTACATAAATTGAAATGTACATTTTTAACACTTTTCACCAACAATATTTATTTGTACAGCACTTTTCATTCAAAGATGTTTTACATTAGGTACAATAAACACAATGGAGAACAAAACACTTGTACAGCGTAATGGTTTATATTTACTTTCTTTAGATGCTAACACTGTAAAGATCCCAAATGTGTTGTAATAAAACACAGGTACTCCTGAGAATGTGTCATTTCATCAATATTTCTGGACCCTGATTAAAACAGGCCAATATGTGCAGTAGATCACAGTAAGACTGAGCTTGATCTTTATTTGCCTTCTAATTACAGAGGGATGATCAAGCACCCCTCAGGTTCGGACCATTAACTGAGAGCATTGATTATCTATCCTTCCGCAGGACAACTGACAATCGGCAGCCAGAGGCAGCTGTGACTTATTGAATGAAAACTGAACAAGCTTTTGGCACTTTTTGTAATTACTGTGGTATGAGAGACATAAATTAAACAGGTGTCTTGGAAGGTGCTGCTGGGATGCATTAACACTGTACAAGACTCTTGAATGCTTTTTCCTCAGTCTGAGCTTCTTGGGACATTAATAGAAGAGTAATGTTGCCTTCAGGTGCTTTGAGAATTATGGTAAATACGACTTGCCCACTTGAAAATTGCACCTGAATGCCTCATGATGGTTTCCCACTGGAAAAGTGAGAAAACATTTTGATGCTCCAGTTGTCGAGGTGAAAATAACCTCTGACCTTTTCAGCATGGCAGAAGGCAACAGGGGATTAATTACAAATGATAGATGCTACTTTTCTAAATGTTCTGCCATTGGTGATTTTTGCATGTATATAGTACAATTTAAAAAAAAAAAAAATAAATAAAAAAAAATCTGAAAGCACTTGTGAGCACAGACCTCCACCAACTCATCCTTGTTTTCTTCCCTTTTTAAATTTTTAACGTCTGGTACAACTAAAGGTGCATTTATTTGGATAAATATAACACAAATAAGTTTATTTTTAGAGCTGATATCTATCCATTTTCCATGGTTTTCTTAAGAATAACCAAAATCACATCAGTTCTTACATCAATATGTATGCCATTGACCTGAGACAGTGATTTTATTCATTCCATGTTTTCTTTTCAGTCTGTTTTTGTCCAATGATGCACACAGGAGTTAGTATTTGATTGTGTACCCGTTTTAATTACTTTTGATGGTCTACTCCATTTTATTCCTGAACTGTAAAAGGTATAACGGCTTCTCCTGCCCCCTCTTTTCCTTCGGTTTCCCCCAAATAAACCAAAACCAAGCACCTCTGGTGACAGAAATAATTGTAAATGAACTTCACCCCAAAGAGCTCAGATGTTGGTTTGTTCACGTTTATTGTAACTTCAATTCCTCGTCCTAAGGCAGTTGAGTGTAATTTGTCTGAAACATTAAAAAGTCATGTGTTGTCCTTGAAGTTGTGACTTACAGCCTGCCTTAGAACACAGCATTATAGACCTGTGGGATCGGTTCGACTCATTGAAATTTCCACCTTTGTGGCATCTTTGTTTGGATTTCACTCACGTTGTCACATTCTTCTACTTCAGCGTTAAGTGTGAAAGTGTAGGTGTTGAAGGTCTACTAGTATTGTTTTTCTTTTATTTGCAGAGTATTTTGCACCATACCGTTTTGTCTATTTTCTTTAAAGTGCACATTATTTTCTGAAAGCACATTAGTGCTTCCCTGCCATTTGATCTTCAGTCACTGTATTTTCACTTTGTGATTGTTACTGTTGTTCATTAACCCATAACAACCAGTGCTAATGTGTGCCAGTTAATAAAGACATTTTCTTTACTCAATTTATTACCCTTGCCAAGAAGGTTATGTTTTTGCTAGTTTGTCTTGTCTGCCTGTTGGCAAGAGAACTCAAAGTTATGGATGGATCTTGATTAAATTTACACAGGTTTGAAATAAGGAAATGATTAGATTTTGGTGGTGAACGGGGGAGGGGGGGTGTCGAGATAAGTCAAAAAACCTACGGACAGATTTTGATGAAGTTTTCCAGATGTGTTGGGAGTGACACAAGGAACAAATAATTACATTTTGGTGGCGATCTGGAAGAGATCCTGGATCACATTGAATTTTATTCATTTACCGCAATGTAAAATTTAAGTTATCTTGGGACCCCCCCACGTACCCTGAAAATTCCAATAAGATCTGTCCATGAGTTGTTTTTTTTGTTTTTTTTTAGTTATTTTGCTAAATATCAGACAAACTCTGGCACAAACATGACCTCCTTGGTGAACCTCTTCATTCGAAGGGGTGGGGGGAGGTCTGCCTTGGCGGAGGATTGCACTCGGAGTGCTTTTCTAGTTAAGATTGTTTTTTTTGTTTTTTTTTTTTTGTTCAAAACTATTTGAGCACCGAGACCCAATTCATCAAATATGATATAAAATTGAAACTCATGGATACTGATATTTAAAAAGGACCAATAAAAGCTCCATTTTCAAAGCACTGGTCAATCTGTCAATGATTTGATGGTTCAGGCTTTACATAGTTAAACATTGATCACATCTAGTCTGTTTGTTCTCACTGTTAAACACCTCCATGAGTTAGATTTAGTCATTAAAATCTAAAATAATGTATAAATGTTGTTCTGATTCCTTACCATTAATCACGTGTAATGATCCTGATGTGTATGATTTTAATTTCCGATTATATTTTTACATTTAGTGAGTCATTTTGTCTTTCATCCAACACTGTTAGCTTTTGTCAAGTTGCAGGCTACACTGTTCTCTGCGGACTTTACACGCAGACACACTGCTGTTTATTTACATAAAAACAGTCTTTCGGCTGCGATCAATTAACTAGAGCTGACTCCTACGAGATGCTGATGTTGTGGCTGAGGATTCTGTAGGATATTAATACATCCAGTGATGGTGTTTTTCTCGTCTCTACAACAGAATGCACAATTAGCTTGTTTATATTCTCTGAACTGGTTACATCTTTTTTGTTATGCACCATTTAGACATTGTCACTACGTTATTTTTTCTTTATATTTTTACACTATCCTTTTTATTTAAATATAAGATTTGAGAAGTCATGCTTTATTTTTTGTCACTGTACTGCCTTGCATTGGCTATAGTAAAAAACCAAAAACCAACATACAGTATAACACAGATGTAATTTTTTTCTTTTCAATTTAAAGGTAGGGTTCTACAATTATTTTTCAATTAATATTTAACCCATAAAGACCCAGTGCTAATTGTGTGGTAGATCCAAAATAATTTTTATTTTATTTATTTTTTTACTTTTCTGATGTGATTTATCATTTTAAGGTGAAGATATGTTCAGTATTTTGCACCCTTAAGTCAAAATCTGGTGTTTTTCTGTATCTAATGTGGTGATTATAACTGTCCAGAAACGCTTAAATTAAAATTGTGGTTTATTGTATGAAAACAGATATTTGAGGAAAAAGTGACTTTTTCAGTAAAATATTTCATTAACTGAACATAGAAAACAAGTGACTATTCACTAACATAGAACCAATTCTAAGCGTTTTACTGATGAATCAGTGAAAAATTAGTGTTTCCACGGTAACTATGGAGCCTCTCAACATCCAAATGGATCATATCTGATGACATACTGTACTGTACTTTTACACCAATTATTGATAGGACCAACGGTTATTTAATTTTTTATATGAGATTATTTTGAGCGCCAGGAGATGTCTGGGTCTTAGTGGGTTAATTAACAATACATCATTTTATCTCTGAAAAGCTAAAGTATTTCACAAAACCAAATGGGATATGTCTTGTTTGATAAAAATAAATCCACATATTTGTTACAGTTCCAGAGAAAATAAATAAGGACATATTCACATTTAATTTTCCCCCTTATAACTGCAATTAAACTATCAATTACACTGGTCTACATTTTTTTTAAAGTATCAGACACATTGTAAATCTTACATACTGACAAAGATGAATCAGGAAAGAAATGACAAGTGTTGCTTAGTTCATGTTTATGGTGTGTTATTCCACATATATGGTGGTTTATGTACATGTATACAATGGATTTTTAAATATTCCACTAGAAATAACCTGTAAAGTGAATGGATCATAATGTACAGACAGTGTTTTAAAGTAGATCTGAGACCAAATATTCCTTTGGATTGAAACTCATTCTCTGGTTAACTAATAATTTCACATTTTGATCCAATACTTATCTTGGAAAGTTGAGCCTTGAGCCTTAAGACTTGAGTTTTCTTTATCATGTCTGTTTACTTCCAGACCAGTGTTATCAGAAGAATTTTTAGTCCCAGCTCTCGGTAATATGGTGGCTTCAGGAGTTAAGGCTATGATCACTAGTTATCATCAATAGTTTTTAGTCCTTTTTTTTTTTTTTTTTTTTTTTTTTTTATAGTTATCATGGTATGGTCAGAGGCTCTGTAGATACCATGGAAACACTGTCATCTTCGACAACACTGATTCACCAGTAAAACCCATACAGTTTGATCAATGCCAGTGGATGTAGATGCTTGTTTTTCCATTATTATTGCTGAAAAAGCCACTTTCTTCAATTTGTGTTTTGATATAAAAACATTTGAATTTAGTCACTTTTCATGAAAATTTGCTATGCATTATCTGTATATTAAACACAGCAAAATAGATAATATAAGGCTACACTGAAAAGGCAAATATGTGAAAGTTAATATTAAAGTAAAGGGTGATAAATCTAAAAAAAAAAGTTTGCTTTGAATGCTTTATTTCGAACATGTGCAGAATGCAACAATGATAAATACAATAATAAGTTAATCAGAAAGAAAAAAGTATATATATTTGGGCTCTGTCGCAAAAGTAGTAGTAGTTATTTATAAATCAGTGTAAATATTAGGTTTCCCCCAACAAAGATTGTTGACAGTCTTGTTAATGCCACTTATTGAACGCATCAGTCAAGTTCTTAAAAAAAGAAGTAGCGTAGTCGGAGTCAGTTCAGCAGGTGAGTAATGTCATTCACACCTGTCAATCAAAGGCGGACCATGCTGGCAGTAAATCCTTAAGGAAACCCTGAGAGATGGACCAGAACTATTAGAGGACACTTATAAAACGAACGAGAGAGATAAACTAGTTTTGACTTTTAAAGAGAAGTACAGTGTGAGGTCAAATGTATCACACATTCAGATAATATCTTGTTCACCTCATGGGACTTAACAGTTTATCAATGGTATAGACAAATTATTTTATTTGGTTTTGAATTCTACATATATTTACTATGACTGTCAAAAAGTGCATTAAAATGGATTTATCCATCATCATCAGAGGTGGTAAAAGTACTCACATTCTGTACTTATGTAGAAGTACAGCTACTTGTGTGGAAAATACTCTGGTAAAAGTAGAAGTACTGCTTAAACTCCTTCAGTAAAAGTATTCTCAATTGTAATAAAGTAAAACCGCATTTTTATTTTTTGCCATCGATAAAATAACCCATATTTAACAAGGAAAAAAAATCAGAGAAGTTTAAAGTGTGTCCACAAATAAAGCCTTTAAAAGTGTTTTTTTGTTGTTTTTTTTTGTGTAGAAAACATATTTGAACAGGTCATGGTACACTGTAAATTTTTCAGTGTTAATTTGGAGACAATGGGATCAAATACACTCTAGAAGAAGTTAAATAAACTCTCTAAGTGTTGATTTAACACTGCAAAATTTACTGTGTACTCAGCTTTGTGAGCATGGGAAGGAAATTTTAGGAAAAATGGGAAAAGGAAAAAGTCGCAATTGAGATGAAGTATTGTCCTTGCTTTCCTCATCTTTTTTTTTTTGTCCCAGATTTAATATCACCCAACATTGGTAGGGAGAAAATATTGTAATAAGTGTGTGTGTCTGCAGAGACATATCATGCTATAACTCAATGAATGGTTCAGATATCACCATGAAATTACATGGGCATATACATATAATGTGCATCAGATGTAATGATCCATTTAAGTAAAGGTCAAAGGTCACAATTAACTAAAAGGTCAAAATCACATTACTGGTTATAACTCAACAACAGAGGGTCACAGAACTTTCAGATTCATACCAAATGATGTGGAATAAAGACATGTACAATTCTCATAATTAAAGTTATCACCTATGACCAATAATTTGAGATCTCTGGAGGTCAAAGGTGACATGTCGCAAAATTAACTTCTCTAACACTGTGTGTCAAGCATAGACCTATCACGCTATAACTTAATCAATACTGGATATATTATATTACACGCACTGACACATATATTCATATAACGAAATTATCAATATTGTGAAAGGTCAAAATCACATTATTGGCTCTAATTCAAGAACGCGTTGTCATAGAAACTTGAGATTGACACCACATAGGAGCGAGGTTAAGCATTCTCTGAATACTTGTCATGGATCACTGTTGTATACTAATGAGCTTGTTGGCTGATTTACAATGGAGCACAGGCCATTTTTGTTTTTGCACTGCAATATTTCCTTACGTGCACACAAAGCAAAAAGTTAAAATAATCAATAAATGATCTATAAAAAAGAGCCATCTGTGTTTTATCTACATTAAATACTGTCTGCTTAAAAAATACAGTCTCTGCAGGTCCTTCAGTCAAATTTCAGTTCTGTTTTTTCAGAAATAATATAAACATATACTGTATACATGTGTCTCAGATGTAAATGTGGCAAAAATGGTTTTAAATTATTCAACTCCATTACCCAACCTGGGATGAAGATGATTCTGAAGGCGACAACCAAACTGGGACAAAAAATGAAATTGAATGAGCTCAGAGAACATGAATATGAATCCTTCATGTTCCTATTGCATAGCCATGACATCTCACAAATGAGCATGTTAAATCCAAATTATTTATATATTAATCTGTTCGATTGTACTCCTACATCTACAATTGGATTATATGCATTTGTAATTTGTTCAAGGAGTCATATTGTCATGGAAATAAAACAGAAAAAGTGGATATTTGTCACTGACAGTTGGTGAATATTTGACTTTTTAATTAAATATATTACTTCTCTGCTCAGTCGTAGCTCATATATAATGTTCTAGAACTGAGCCCATTTAATGGACAGTGCAGTGTGTGTGTGCCTCATCCATGCAGCTGCTGTTTTTGGAGTCACTTTGATGTAATATCTGTCAGTCGGTCACTACCACCGTAGTTTCTGAGGTTTGTTGCTGCATCTCCTGTGGCATACAAAGCAGCTGCAGCTCACTTTCCCCCCCTGTTGTTTATATGCAGAGGAGCTAAAAACCGCTCATTTCAAAGCTGTTAAGTGTGATTGATTTCTTTGCTGTGCCATACTCCAGGGTGAAAGTCCAAAACTCTTTTTAATTCCCTCTTTGCTAGTGATGCATGTCAACGCATTCATTCTCAAAGCCTGAAATGTTACACACACACACACACTCTCTTCATGAACCAATAAAAGCAAAAACAAATAGCCAGTGTTGCTTGTCATGCCATCCTGACTCCCATTGTGTTGTTTTTTTTTCTCATTAATTTTTTTTCTTCCCATTTTTATTTTCCTTTTTGCACATGTACATTAATTAAAATGTAAATTAATCCATAAAATATGCAGTACTATTTACAGATTTGACAAGATCATTGCCATGTCGAGCCTTGGCAGCCACTTCACAACATTGCATGTATGTCAGCAGATGTAGAGTACTGAATATTAGGCCATACCCACATATATATATATATATATATATATATATATATATATATATATATATATATATATATATATATATATTTTTTCTTTGGACATACAAGTCTTGAAATTCTGTCTATTTTTTTGCCAGACTTGTTTTAGTAACTTCTGAGTCACAGCTATGATGTTGTCAGATACATTATTTTTTAAGGATCAATGGCTTGTTGGGTCTAAGACACTTCAACACCATTTTTATGTCTGGTAAAAAAGGAAGCCTTAACTTTCCCTGGTGCTTTGTTACACACACATATTGCACTTTATTGCACACACACACACACACGTACACACTACTTCAAATAATTGTGGATGTCTGAGGATGTTTTATTTATTTATTTTGAAATTGAGATATCTTTTTTATTTAGCATACTATAGTAGTTAGGTACAGAGACATTTACTACATAAAGGAAGTATTTTTGACCCAAAGAATAATAATAATAATAATAATTTAAAAAAAAAACAATCTATCCTCTTGAGCAACAAAGAAATATTTAACCTCACAGCAAGGCCATCAATTTCTTATTCTTTTATTTAATTCAGTATTTCCATCACAGCAATGCAATGAAATTGTAACTAAAATGACTAAAACACATTTCTATTATGTCTATGGAGGGGGGCCACTGCTAAACTTCTTTGAGTAACGGAGAAAAAAAATCTCCAGATATATACAGAAACTTTTAAAATTCCAAATGCAAATGAACACGTATTAAATCTGAGAGAAAAAAAAATTATAGGTTGATAAATGGAGATGAGACAAGGGGAATGATTTAAAATATTCATGATTGGTAACCTTTAAATGTATGGAAGATGGTGTTGTATGAATCAATTTGGTTGCTTAAGTGTTTGCGGTCTCATGTTGTCATGGATGCAGTGAAGAGGATCAGAGTCCGAGGGTTTTGTCTGAAAGGGGCTTTAATCAAAGCTTTGAGAACAGAGGCTGGTTTGGGAGAATCCAACCTCCAGATTATTAGGTCTATTATTTTACTGCTCTGGTCTGTTTGAGATCACACTGGACTGAACTCTAATGGTTCTGACACCCCTGCTAACCTCCTGGAACCGATTTTAAAAAAAAAAAAAAAAAAAAAAAAAGGTTCCTGAGTTTCTGGAAGAACCTTATAGCCTAAACATCCTGGGAGTAGGAAGAGGATTTTATTATTATTTAGTTTTGTTGTTCAGACCATAAATAACATTTATGTTTTACTTCTGTTCAGTGTGTTCCCTCAGTGCACTGTGTTTTTCCAGTAAACTAATCCAACAATAATTGTGTGTGTTCTAATTTGCCATTTAATGTTACCCTGTGATTAAAGTGCTTGAACAATTAATGTTAATGAAATGTAGTGAAAGGGCTGTAATTAACCTTATAAAGTATTACATTCTCTCAAGACCCAGTGCAGTGAAAGTTCTTTTTTTTTTTGTTGTTTTTTTTTTTTTTTTTGCATTAATTACCTTGATGAGAAATGGCATGCTGTTTCACATCCATTTTTGTATTTATTTATTTACAGAATGGCTTTTTCATCGAACAGTGATTTATTATTATTATTTTTTTAATTAATTAATTTTTTAAACTAAAGCTGTGATCTCTTCAGAGGAGAATAATGCATCAGGGCTCCTCAATTTTGGAACGGCCTGCCCAAGGAGAAAAATCTTTTAAAACAATTCTTAAAATGCAATTATTATTATTTTTTTTAGACTGGCTTTTATGTGATATCACATTTCAAATTTTTTATTTTACCCTGTCCATCCTCTCATTTTGCATCAACCGAACTACATCATGTTCTGTTATCTCTGTCTCTTTACCTCATCTCACTCAACCTCAGTTCCACTTTGTGTTGCTGTTCTTATTACCCCGCCCCCTGAAGGAGAAAGGAGCGTAAAAAAAACCCCTAGGTTGGCCCTGAGTCTGTTTGTCTGTATGGTTTACGCAAAAACTACTGGACCAATTTTTATATAAAAAAAAAAAAAAAAAATCAGGAAAGGTACCAAGTCAACCAGAATAGATCATATTACATTTTTATGAATATAGGTCAAAGGTCACAGTCACTTAAAATGCATTTTTGCAATCATAATATATAGGGCAAATCAGGTAAAATGTGTGCAAGGGGGCGGGGTTTGTTGCACCAAACACCACTTGCTATTATTATCATTATTATTATTATTATTATTATTATTACACATTACAGGAGGGGTTCTCAATCTTTGTCCTCCTGAGCTACTATCCTACATATTTTAGATGTATCTCTCTTCCAACACATGAGACGCTCATTATCAGGCTACTGCAGAGCTTAGTGAGAGGTTTATCATTTGAATCAGGTGTGTTTGAAGAGGGTTATATCTAAAACATGCAGGATGATAACACTCGAGGACCAGGATTAAACACCCCTGCACTACAGTAATATGCACAATGAAAGTATATAAACATGGGTCTTATATATCTATGTTCTACATGCACATATGAAACAGCAAATCCTTCAAATGGACAAATGATAATCAATCATCCCTCCAACATGAAACACACCCCTGTTTATATGCTCACAAAAGCACCCACAGGTGTACTTTCCAGCTTTATCAGGGAATACGAGACTCATGTGATCATTGTTGGTGGCTTAAAGACTAGAATTCGCTCGTCTTTTCAGAGCCTGGTGATGATAGATAGTGTAGCTCATGGGGGGAGGCAGGCGTCGGCTCAGCTTTCTCAGGTGGGCTCGAGCTGAATGAGCTGTCACAGGCACGGACCACAGCTCACATGGCCATCTCCGACATATCGCACGGTGTCTGGCAACAATCCCCCCTGAAGACTTCTAGTCTTGGATCAACACTCATTGAGGATAAACAAAAGCTGCTTCTTTCATTTAGTCTTTGTTTTCATTTCACTTGTCATTTCACATCGAATATCATACACTCTGGTGGTCTCGTAGAGCAGAAAATTACTATTTCACCTTTTCTAACTACAGGTACCATCCTTTCTTATTCAAAATAGAATAAATAATGTCTTCTTTCAGGGCAGTTTTTAAACACACTGTGAATATTTCCATCCTCCAGCTTGACAGAAATAAGTTATTTCACCCCAAATACCTGCTGGGCTCCACCTCCATGACATGGTGAGTTTCTACTCCAATAAATGCGATGTATCGTACAGCATTAAAACGATGCCTGTTGACCGACTGAAAATGATTTATGATTCTGAGAGCATGTTTATGAATTGCCTGAGGAGTGTAGGAAAAGTAATGGACTGAATAAGCAACAGTGCCTTGGCTGTGCTGCTGCTGCTGAAACAGATTAAAACTAATAAGACATAAATACTATTAAAGCATGACTGCTCATAAAATGTCATATTCCCAACATTACATCCAGAAAGGCTTTTTACATTTAAATTTTTTTTTTTTTTTTTTTTTCTTACACTAAATCCTTGATGTCATGCAGCATAGTCATTTAGAATGCACACATATTAAACTAGAAAAGCGTGAACTCTGCCAAGGCAGGTCACCCTCCTTGTTCATTGTACAAATTAAATAATCACTATATGTTAACAAAACCAGGTTTGTATGTAAAAGTTATGTATTTCTATTGTTTTGAGAAGATAAGTGTAAATTAAAAAACAATGTGATGCAAGACTAGGATATTCTTAGCATTTTTTTCAAATTAAAAACTAAGAAAAAATAGTGCCAGTGTCCCTGTGTTCATCCAGACATCACAGCTGTGATGTCTTACTATCAACAAAAGGGAGTCGTTCAATAGATCATAAAATCAATCCCACTGTGTGTTTTTCTCAACAAATGCCAAAAACAGTGTGAATGGTATAGGAAGCCCCCAAAGCTCTTCTGGGGTAACATGTGACTGAACAAAAGTAGGTAACTGGGTAATGACATATTACTGTGGTAAAAGATGTTCAATGATAAACAGAAGGTTATTGGTGAAAACTAATATTGGATCAATTACTTTCTAATGAATCAATTAGAAGAAATAATGTTAGTGTGAGAATGGAAAAATAAACGGTTCTAAACAAATTGTTAACAATTTTCAAGAGTGATAAGTTTTGTGGCTAATGCTTAAATCTATCGAACCAATCAATCAGAATTGAAATCCATTGAAAGTTGAGGGAGGAGAAGTGATTTTAGTGAATTGTGGACAATAACGACGGACGAAGTGTGATGGCAATAGCTCATTGCGACTTAATCCGCATGAGCTAAAAAATTAATTTAACACTTGAAACATGTAACTATCAATGTCCAATGTTAAATATACATGTTTAAAATGTAAGATTTACATGTTACATTTTAGATGCGTTCATGGTTCGATGTGTTTTTTTTTTTTTTTTTACAATATTACTCTTGTTACCACAGCTGACAGGTTTTTTTCTCCATCTAAAAACAGGATTTTTGTTTACATTGTAGTATAATAAAACATAATTGCTTACCAGTAATTGGCGTTTGTGTCAAATACTTTGAGATGCTTAGATAGTAGATATTTTTTTTTAGACTTGATTTAATTTTGTGCATAGTTTTTATTTACAGTAGGCCATCTGTAGTGACATGTTTGTGTGTATTCAGAAGGTTTAATATACACTATTAACATTTAGACTGGGGCAGGGGCAACAAATGTGGCTGCAGCACTGTTGTCAAGGAGAGGCGTCAACAGAATGCACAGCCATCTGCACAACACAGACTTCTATTCTACCAACTACTACTGCAACACCTGCCACAGTTCAGACTGTAAAGAGTAAAAGAAAATGATAGTAGAACTGATTTCACAACAAGAATGATGAGAGCATTTGGTCTTAATTTTAAAATGAAGGAAGGAGTATTGTAGATGCACTGAGAAGACAAAACTATTAGAATAGAATGGGGGGGGGGTAAATAAAATGCAGGTATATAGAGCAGAGCAGATGTGAAGCCTGGTGTCATCTGCAGCTTAGTCCCATTTTTACACAAACACACAATGCTATTAATGTAACACAATGCAAATAATTGTAATATTCTGTATCTTTATTGAACACAAAGTCATGAAATATCTTTGATAGTGCTGGAAAATGGAAAGTGAATTCTTAGATTTAATAATAGGTTGGACTTCAATCAACCACTTGTGGAACATACTGCGATGACATGTTCTGAATGGTTTCAAAATTCTGAATAATTCAAGGTTTTTTTTAAGTGTTATTTTACTGATAATTTTGTTGATGGTACCAATGTACATGTGTAGAAAAAGAAAAAGTCCAAACTAAAACTACTGGAACCAAATTACATTTTTTATTATTATAATTTTTTTATGTTATTTTGTGAATATTTATTAGTTTCTGTTGATGTTGTTACGTTTTTGTTTTTTTTTTTATTTAACTGTATAACTTTTCTTTTGTGTTCTGTTAGTGCCTAAATTTGTTGATATTACATATTATTTTGTTAGTTTAATAATTTTTGTTCATTGTACTGATCACTTTGGCAGTTTTTGTTCATTTTGTTGCTTATTTTACTTTTTTTTTTTTTTTTAATTGTGGAATTGGTTAAATCTCAGGAGTTAAAGGGTTAAACTGTGGAGTGATGAGCGCCTAAATTCTTGATATTTAACTTATACAAATAAAAAATCTTTGATCCAATATCTTGGGAGATATTTGTTTTGTGCAAAGGTACATTTAGTGACCAACAAACACAAGAAGTCTATGTTAGTCTTTTTTTTTGTTTGTTTTGTTTTTTTTAAGATAAAGTAAGCCATACCTACTCAAACATAATTTCATTCATTAGACTTGTCTTTTTCTAACTCCTGACTTTAATTTGCACTTTGTCCAGTCATTAGCCTAAGGGTTCACTTACCTTTTCTAACAATATTATAAATGTTTAATTGTCATTTGGTCCCACTGTGTTTGTCTGTATACGTGACTAAGATGCAGATCACATCACATTTTATGACCAATTCATGCAGAAAAGTATGAATTTCCAAACAGTTCACATACATTTTCTTTCCAGTATATATGAATTTTCTCCAAGTGTCTGCAGATGTAAAAGGAAGGGGCATTATAATAAATAATTCATATACGCAGGTCATTTGTCTGTACAAGCTGTCTCCTTCTCTTTGCTGTTGCTGATAGATGACTTAGACCACTTTCCTCTAGTACAACCTACATATTGGTAGTTACTGTATACCATGAAAAATAACCATATTATATTCCAGCAGATTGTCCTTTAGCTATACATCAACAAACAGCACTGCTTTGAAAACTGAGTCGGGTGTTCAACTTTAGTGTGTTCAAAATGGCAGAAGTTGTTTGTCAGATTTTGTCACATCTTTGTTAAACCAAGCCTTTAAATCTGCTCTGAAATGTGTCGTTAATGCCTAAAACATCATTAAGATGATTATAGTTCACACTGATGATACTTTACACAATATGGAGAACAATATAAAACACTGAATTCAGATGTTTCAGAGGGGTTTTAAAACCATAATGACAAATATTCTCATTTTATATTGTCGTAAATATCATTGCAATAAACATTTATTTTGTGTTAAAATGCTTCAGTCTCATGAGGCAATTTTTGTTTGCCTATATAGGAGCAATCTGCCCATATCCATTAAATCAGACACCAATACAGTTCTAAAATGAAAGTCAGGAAATAGTTTTTAGATCCATTCCTAGAATAAGTGGGTGTGGACAGGTGGTGATAGAGGTATATGGTTATATGTTTTAAGTGCTGTAGGTGTATTTTGTACTGTATGTCAAGAGCAAGGACCACAATGGAAATAAGTTATCCTTGACTTTTTTATGTATTTTAATCAAATCAAATTAGTCTGGTTGTGGCACAATTTTACTCACAATTGATGTTTTATTTAACAATATTATTGTGTTAAATGTTCTGCCTTATTTTTAGCAATATTTACTATATTTTGACCATAAATAATTGTTTCATACCGCAATTAATTTCTCAGTGAGGAAGAAAAAAAAATCACACTTTCAAACTAAGAAACATAGATTTGTCAATAATCACAGTTATTACTGCCAACTGACATCAACATTTACCATAAATGCATGAATGGACAGTTCCACAGTTTTTTCTACAGAAACATACAGTGGTCTAATTTTATTCTGGTAACTGGCCTGATCCTGAAAACAAATCTTGATGCCTGGTTTCTTCTGCCGCTGTAAACAAACGCAGCATATGTTTGACTACCTGCCCTCGACTGGTCCCACAGTGTGTTTTTAGAAATAAGCTTGAAGTGTCTATGCTGCAGAAATGAAGACATTTTCTATACTACGAGTTTTGTTTTTGTGATGATTCAGTTCTTTTCAGGTGAATACTTTAAGGTTGTTTCATCTGTATAATCTGATTCATTTAGTAGAAATGAATGAGTAAAAATCTGTTCAACCTAACTAGATAACAACTGAGTGGAACGTCACTTATTATCAGTACTTTTGTAGCTTCATCTGTATATTTCTTAACACGATTTGATCTCCAACTGTCTCAGCAGTTCACACTTTTATTATAAGATACAATGGTCGACCAGGGATAAACACAAAGTAAGGGCCCATTGTTCTCAGTTAGAAAAAAAACACTACAAATACAGAAACAATGGAAAGTAAGCAACTCAATGAGGTGCAAAAAGAGCAACATGGTGCAAATGGAAAAAAATGCATCATGAAAAACAAAAGCACCTGCACCTAGAGTGTTTGTGTGTTGGACTGCAGTGGGACCAATAAGTGTGAATGGTTGGATGTGACTTAATTATTTTACATTCATGAAGTTATAGAAATTAATCTTATATTTACCCCAGCCCCTCGAAGGGGAGATGGGTATTGTGTTCAAGTCAGTTTGTTGTTTTGTATTGTAAGCAGCTTTACATTAACCTGACTGTCAGATGGTATTTCATAATACCATCTGGGACCCTTCCCCGACTGATCTGTTTTCAAAGGAGGGGCCTTATCTAAAAACCTTGCATGTGATTAGATGAAAAATCTGTCCGTCATTTTGACTGACGCGCCGCTTCAGCCACTCACGTTGAAGTCAAGCTGCTTAATCAGTGAAAATAGTTTGCATCAGGTAAATACACCCCAACAGAGGGGGTTTAAATTTACCATCTATACGCGACATGAACCTTGTCTACTATGATGCCCACCGAGTTCGTCTGGTAAACGAGGAAAGCATTTCTCCTTCAGCCATGATTCGGGGCTACCGAACACTATGTGCTAACATCTGTTGCAGATGTGGTTGTCATTTCTTCCTTTACTGTCAGCCATAGTTTACCAGCCTCTTTGACTTGGTCCTCTACCAACACAACCAGGGGGGTACCACAATAACCACTTCAGCACTTGTCCTATTTCTTTATCCTCCAGTGGAGCCATCTGATAGATTAAACTCTTGACAAACCCTTTTGGAAGAACAGCGAAAACGTCATTTCCATTAATAAATGCTTCCAAAGCTGTTCTCTGTTCATCTTTTAAGGAATGAACATGCAGTAGAGTAGACAAAACACTGGAAATAATCCAGGCTATATGGACCATACGGAGTCTATATCTGTATCTGAAAAGGCTACACTGCCGTCGCTTCTGCTTTGCGTCACACCAGTCACGGGGTAGTCCCAACCGACGACATTGATTGGCTCCTTTTGTTTTGAAGTAAAACTGATCCTTATGCTACTCAGATGGTTGTGTGAGTGTAGTGAAACGCAGCCAGATGATGTGAGTCAGGTTAGCTTTACATGACATTTTCAGGAAAGATGCAAGGTGGTCCAGAATAGATCCTATTAAATTTTGGTGAATGTAGGTCAAAGGTTAAATGTCACAGTCACCACAAATGTGTTTTCACAATGATAAGAGATGGGGCAAAGCAGATAAAATGGGTGCTAAGGGGGGGGGGGGGGTTTGTTATGCCTGACGCTGGTGTGTGTTTGGAAGTAGAAACTACTGGACCAATTTCTATGACATTTTCAGGAAAGGTGCGAGGTGGTCCAGAATGGGTCTGCATTTGAACCATCAGTCATTACTGGACCACATTGTCTGTTTCCCTTCCTATTCAGACTGGATGGGCGGAGTCACGTGACTTTACACACGCCACACAGTCTCAAAGGGAAATGAACAAACAGTTAAAATAGATAAAAATCACTTTAATTTTCTTTGTTATTAAAATAAAATACTGAATTTCCCATCATGGGCAAAATGACGGCGGTTATTATGAATTACATTTTCAGTTCATGGTCCAAACTTACATGTGGTGCATGTTTGCATTTGCACCACCGTCCTCTTTTTGTACTTCGTTTACACAGTTTGAATTTGCATTGTGTGTTTCCCCGGACACAGAATAGGCTGTTGCAGTGTGTGTGTGTGTGTGTGTGTGTGACCACCATAATATGACTGCAGGAACACAAAAGGTTTATATCCGTAATAAACTTGTTGAAAAGTAGTTTAGTCTAAATTCACCCTTCTGTCACGTCTGTTTGTGACTTTATTCATAATGTTGTTCTGCTTGGATGGTGTGAGTCTGTGGGTGTATACATGCGTGGAAAAGCCTCCAGCCTTTTCGCCTTTTTGTTTTTAAACAGACCGTTAAATGGAAGCAGACTCGCCTTCACAAATCCCTTTTAGTAGATGTTATCAGTGTTTGGACATATGGCAGACTGTGTCACATGTGGCTGCAGAGGTGAAACTGTGTGAAATAGGGTGGTTGTTGTTTTGCTCTTTTTTTTTTGTAATCCACATGTGGCGCAAAAAAAAAAAAAAAAATCAAATAATTTTCTATTTAATATTTGAAATAATTTTTGTCAATTTCATTTGAAAGTAGTTTGAACTTCAGCAAAAAATTTCATTTAAGAACAGTGTTTTTTTTAATATATATTGATATAATATTTTTTATTGAATTTTACAAGAACGTACAAAAAACAAGACTCGGCTATATACTTAAATATACACACACACACACACACAGAGTTCTTAGATAGCATGGAATAAAGTAAGATAAATATATATTAAAAAAAAGGGAATATGAAATTAAATATTAAACATTGAATACCAGTTGAAAAATTTAACGGGGAAAAAAAGGGAAATTAAACGTTTTTTTTGGTGTTTCTTTTTTCCTCTTGCCCTTCCTCCCCTTCAAGAAAAGTCTTTTTAGTGCCACATAATGGGGACATTTTCAGTGTTACAGCAGAATAGACATGGCAATATTAAAATTAGGGGGAAAATGTGCAAATATATTACAAAAATATAGAAGGTATAAATTGGTACAGAGATTAACAATTTAATATGGAATATGTTTATGATACTGGGATCAAATATTTTTTCTTTTTTTAGCTTTTCTCATTAAATCATTGATAGTGTGATTTATTCTTAATAAAGTTTACCTGGGATGGTGTTGCTTCTGGTCAAAGGTGATGTGCTTAAAAAGGAATAAAAAGAGGAATATGTCTGAAAACAAAATGATTCCAACTTTATTTAGCAACAGTGTGTATGTAAAACAGGAAATTATGAAGTATTGCAACATGTCTTACTGTTTGCTGAGGGCTTTAAACTCTAATAATTGGACAATGTAAGAAAAGATTGCACCATCTTTCATTCCAAATGGTCAGCAAGGCAGAAAATGAAAGTAGGATCTATCTGTTATTAATTTATTAATGCCCTCTCCACATTTAAGTTTTATAAATGGATATGTCAAGAAAAATTCTCCCCATGTGACCTTTGTTTTTATCAAATCTGTGTCGGTGGATTTAAATCAGTGGATAAAGCTGAATGTAGCAGATACAGAAGAAGTTATATTTACAACTGAAGTCTATCTATGAAAGTTTATTCTTTACATTATGTGGATTTGGCCATAAACAGTCCAATCATATCCATCCTGACCTCGATCTACTGCAGGTCAAACACTGATTTATTCATCTGTTTGATGTTTCATGTGCAGGTTCATTACACCAAGCAATAGCTGACATGAACCCAATACGCTGTGACATCAGGGTTTTCAAATCCCTCCTTTTTCACATGGATGAACCCAAAGTAGAATATTTAACCCCTAAAAATCCAGTGCTAATTCTTTGGCCATTTAACCTCAATTGATTTATCAGCATTTATTATTATATTATTCTCTGAATTTTGTGTTTTTAAGTATAAATCACATATTTTCTTCTATTTAATTCACAGATCATATACACATTGATGAAAATTCATGGTAAATTCAAAGGTTGTTATTAATATACTGGGCTGAGGTTTTAGGTTTAGTTCTTTTGCATTGGCCAATGTGTTCTTTTTTTCCCTGCCATGGTTTACTGACAGGCAAAGTTCACGGCATCTACATGTACTTGGAGATACTGCTGACCATACTGGGGGAAAAACATCTGGTGTAGTAATAATTATTAGGTTAACTGTCAGAATTTTTATTTTGTAATTGTAAGTAAAAAATATTTTTTTGATATTTGTTGTTTGACAGGAAAAAATCAGCTTAGAAATATGGGTGGGTTGTATTGGTCATTGACAAAGGCTGCTGTAAAAAAAAAAAAAAAAAAAAAAAATCAGTATCTGTATCAGCCCCAAAAATTCATATTATTCATTCATTCGATTGCCAGTTATTATATAAAAACTGAAAAAATAATCATTTTTCCCCAGCAAAAATATCACCAAATCAATGGACAAAACAAGTATCCCAAACTCCATGGCTTTTACTGGTGAATCAATGTTGTAGAAGATGATGTGTTTCCATTTTTCCAACAGAGATTGAATATTCAAATGAGTCATATCTAATAACCATTAAAAGATGATGAACTGAATTTTACACAAATTACACTGCTCTACAATCTTTAGAAAGTATCTGCTTCAGACATTAAATGTGCTAAATCTTACATACTTTAATAAAATGAATCAATGTTGTAGAAAATTAGTGTTTCCACGGTAACTATGGAGCCTCTCAGCATCCAAATGGATCATATCTGATGACCATGAAAAGATGACAAACTGTACTTTTACATCAAGTATTGATGTGTATTGATGAGACCAACAGTTATTTCATTTTATATCAGATTATTTTGAGTGCCAAGGGATGTTTGGGTCTTTGTAGATTAATTAACAATGCATCATTTTATCTCTGAAAAGCTAGTATTTCACAAAACCCAAGGCGATATTCTTAAATGTCTTGTTTGGTAAAAATAAATCCACAGATATTTATGTTACAGTTCCAGAGAAAATAAATCCGAACATATTCACATTTAATTTTTCCCTTAAAACTGCAATTAAACTGTTTCAATTACACTGGTCTACTTTTTTTTTTTTAAGTATCTGCTTCAGACATTAAATGTGTTAAATCTTACATACTTTAATAAGATGAATCAGGGGAAAAAACATTACCGAAGTGTTTGTTAGTTCATGTTTTTAATATATATGATGGTGTGTTATTCCACATGGTGTATGTACATGTATACAATGCATTGTAAATATTCCACTGGAAAGAACCTGTAAAGTGAATTAATCATAATGTGCAGACAATGTTTTGAAGTAGATCTGAGACTAATATTCCTTTGGACTAAAACCTATTATCTTGTTAATTCAAAAAATGTCACGTTTTGATCCCGGACTTATCTTGGAAACTTGAGCCAACCAGCATTGAAGACTTGAGTTTTATTTATCAGTAATGCACATGTGGTAAAATTGCATACATTTTATTCTGGAATAATTTTACTTGTTGATCAATGTTATTTACATGTTTTAATAGGATTAGTGAATCAGCAGGTATTAAACATGTTAGATCAGTAGATGATTTTGGCCACCAATGGCTTTTTGGATCTCTAAGGGTTAAGAATCCTACTTTATTGATTGATTGATTTATTTTATTTATTAACATATAGTACTATTGATATGTGGAAAAGATGTCCGAATGTCAAAAATATGAGCATTATTCAGCCTCTTGTGCAAGGCTTTTCTTTAATTTTATTTGTTTTCTACATCACTTATTAATATTTCTGGGACTTCTGTGTACTGACTATTCATTTATTTACCTACAAGGCACCAAACAGCAGGCAGTTTTCAGTTAGTCTAAAAACTAAACTACTCATTGAGTAAACAAGAATCTGATTAGCCCAGATAGGATCATTTGCATTTAATAATTTTAAATTTAATTTAATAATTTATTTTATTTATTTTTTTTTAATATTTTTTACAGATTTCCAGTTGTTTTTCTGAAAAATGTGCAGGTAATAACCCACTGATAACCCCCCCCCCCCCCCCCCCCCCCCACCCACCCCACCCACCCATTATGAGAGATGATTTAGAATTAAAGCTGGGCTCAAACAGCTGTGGTTTTTGCTCATCAACATAAAAATCAAGACAGGACAGAGACAGATGGTTGTGTAAGGAGATACAGAAGCCAAGTGAAACGGGGGATACGACAAAAGTGAGACGGAGGCTTTTATGTAACGGCAGAGGTGTGTTGTTAAACAGGAGCACAGAGGCTATGACAAAGACGGAGAGCTTGACTGCAGCAACACACCCTGTTTCATTAAATCATTGCCTGCTCTGAATGAATCTTTAATATTGAACCATCCGTACACGTTGTTACTTTTGGAACATGGGCTGTGAAATAGTTGGTGGGTATTTATTTATTTATTTATTTATTATAAGTTATACAGTAATAAAATATGAATAACCTAGACTTCTATTAAACAAGACAGATTACAAACAATAAGCTGGAGGCCATAATGGCTGCTGTACTTTGTTTGACATGAGTTACTGCTCATGAATATGTAGTGTATTTGGTTGGTGACAGATCAATACGGCAAACTGTGATAGAAGACGCAGTAGGAGTAATTTTTGGGATTTACAAAGTCTAAAAGCATGGAGAGAGCACTCACTGCAAACAATGAAATCTTACCAAGTGTATGTTTTTTTTATTATTATTATTATTTCTAGTCAAAATACCTTATTACAAAAAATATGAAATATAATCAACTAAAGAGTAACTTTTCAATCAGATACAAGAACTTATTTTTAGTACACAGTAAATTTTGCAGTGTTAAATCAACACTTAGAGAGTTTATTTAACTTCTTCTAGAGTGTATTTGGTCCCATTGTCTCCAAATTAACTCTCTAAGTGTTGATTTAACACTGCAAAATTTACTGTGTAGGGATGTCAAAATTAATGCAGATAAATCCATCATCATAATGAAGCTGTAATTATTAAAATTGTAATGTAGTTAAATGGAACAGTTGTTCTGTTCCAAGTTGTTTTGTTGAAGTTGTTGAATAAACATGTTAATTGTATATATATTCATATTTTTGCACGTTTTGAATATTAAATCACTTTTTTGTGCTTTTTTTGTGTTTCATAGTTTATTATTTGTGTATTTTTAGGACATTTGAGCCCCCCCCCCCAGGACAGAACAGAACAGACAGTCATTATAAAGTGTTTAGCACATCCAACAAGACAGTTTTCTTTTCACTGAAACACTTCTACATTAAAATACCACATTAACATGAGTTGGGGTTTCCGCTAACACTTCAGCCAAGGTGTTTCCTAGCTTGGACAAAGGTGTGTTTCTTGACTTTGTTTGCTCATAAAAAGTGAAACCAAATTAATATAGATTCAAAAATGTATATTTAATCAGATTAATCCAAAGGAACCTTGTGATTAATCTGATTAAAACTGTAATAATTTAATAACTCAAATTTTTTAATGATAGAGCTTGAAAATCTTATTTCAAGAAATCTTTTTAATTTAAGTGCCATATTTTGTTTTTCTAAAATCAAGATGGTTATGGTTAATTAAAAAAAAAAAAAAAAATCTACTTGTGAAACAAGTGAAAATTATCTCCGTAAGATTTCTTGAAATAAAATTTTCCAGAACTATTCTTTCATTTTTTTTGTATTTTATTAAAAAGTTACTCTTTAGTTGTTTATGTCTTATTTTAAGTGTGAAATATCTTGACTAGAAATGAGAAAAATACACTTGATACGATTTCGATTTCTTCCTGTGCTGCCTTATTCTTGCTGCACCAAGTAATACCCATCAAGCATCTCTTTAAATCACCATCACATCATGCCACTGAGACTAAGATGCTGCATCTCATTACTTCTGTTCACGTAATTCTCAGTGACAGGTTTTCTTTTTGTACTCTGACACTTTCACCTGCCTCTGCTGAGGTAAACTGATCTGGATAGATAAGCCTTAAGGAGTCTAAATTGAGAGAAACATCCACCACAGACGTGACTCAGTAACATTCATTAGGTCTGTCGTGGTGCAGAAGAATAAACTGCCTCTGTGTGTCAGTCAGACGTGTTTACAAATGGTGGTGATACTTAGCCTGAAGAGATCAAATGACATCCTCTGGTTTTCTGTTTAATGCACAAAGTAAATCATTTCAAATCCAATAAAGGAACATTTTCTGTAAATGATAAATTATTAAGAACTGTGTTTATGTTCTGTAATTACACAGTAAAGAAATGTGTTAGTTTAACTTTTACACAGTTGAATTAAGTCTATTTCAGAGAACATTTGGTCCCACTCAAAATTAGAGTAAAATGTACTCTATGGCCAGTGTACATTTTTCAGAGTTAATTCTACTCGTTTCAGTGCCAAAATTAACAAAAAAAAATAAAATAATAATAATAATAATTTCACACTGTCAAGAGTAATGTGATTACAGTGAATAGAGCTACTTAATCCAAATTTACTTTTAAAATAACAATTTTAATAATTATCCCTCT